>PYAF01003817.1:281765-305973 GCA_007407185.1 Glycine tomentella
ATATATTAAATAATAATTTAAGAATAAAAATATATTAAACTCATAATCATAACATTAATTAATGGTATTTTTTTTTACAGAAATAATGGTATATCTACTAACAAATTTTTGTTTATTCGTAGCTTATTTATGTTTTATTTATTAATAAAGAAATTTATTTTTTAATATATTTTTATTCTTAAATTATTATTTAATATATATTATTATTTTTATTTATTTGATGAACCTTCAAAATATAACTGCTATCATTTCTTTCTTCAATTTTTTTTCTTTTTTCTTTTTTCTTTTGGAAAATATATATAAGCACAAAATATTTCTCTTTTAATATGTTGAAATTAAGATTTAATTATTAGAATATTAACCGAATTTGATGCTTGGTAAAAATAATTATTAATCATATTTTATTTATTTTTTATTCACATTAAGAATTAAGTTTAAAATTGATTTTAAATACATTTTTTTTATGTTTGATTTTATGTTGAAAAGAATTCAAAATTAATTATGCATTGAAACAACTTTTTTGGTTAACATGTAATTGATATGAATTATCAATGAACTTTAATAGAATTTTCCTATTTCAATTCCGTTATTTTTATCCATAAAACTCAAATTCTAAAATCTTATTTAAAAAAATCAAACTCATCATCACTTAAAATAATAACTTTAATAATTTTATGTTAAATAAAAAATTTTATACTCAATTTTATCTCTAACTTAATTTTATAATAAAAATATCTAAATATAAAGTACATTATTTTAAAAATAATTTTATTTAAAATCAATTTTACTGATCATCATCCAAACATAAACTAACAGTAGTATTAGTGAGAAATATAAAAAAAAAAAATAAAGATGGGACATTGGGAATCAAAAGTCCTGCGGGAAGGGCGCTATCGGTTTGCGTGAGCCATATACATCAGCAACCAAACTCATCGTTTGTCTTTCAGTTACATTCATCCTATTCGTTCATTCACTCCCTAACTTAGCAATTACTACCATTTAGCAGAGTAAAACAAGATATGGAGTGGTGTGTGTCAATGCCAAAGATTGAACTGCATGCTCACCTCAATGGATCCATCCGAGACTCCACACTTCTGTAACTTCCTCTTCTTTTATCTATCTATCTATCCATCTACCTTTAATTTCTATTTCTTTTTTCTCTCTCTTCAGGATGCAGTCAGAACTTCATGAACTTGATGATTATTGTTGTTGTTGTTTTTTTCTTTCAGTGAACTCACTAAGGCTTTGATTGGAAAGGGTGTCATGAATTTCTCCGAAGTGGAGCATATCATCCTCAAATGTATGTATGCCTCTCTCATTTGTTTATTTTTCCTGTTTGGTTGCTGCAAAAGACAAGACCGCCAACAAACATGTCCCTCTCTTTGTGTTTTTCTATGCTTATTTATCCAACCTCTCTCTTTTTCAACGCTCTCCATTTTCCTCCCTTCTTTTCCATTTTCAAATTTATCTTGACATTTTCCTCCTCTGGTTTCTGTTCCAAACAAGACCACAAATTTCATCCAAGGATAAACATACTCACGCAACCATCCATGAATTATCGTTTTAATGAAAGAAAAAAAAATAATCACACAGCTATCTACCCGTTTCTTTTGCATAACGGTGGCTGGATTTTGCTTTTTATTCTAATTCCTTTATGCCTAATTCCCTTTTGTTTATTCATATTTACCTTTGTTCGTGCTTACACTGATGTTAATTATGTTGTTGAAAATACAGATAACCGTTCCGTAAAAGATGTTTTCAAGCTGTTCGACCTAATCCACATTCTCACCACTGATCACAACACTGTTACAAGAATTACCAGAGAAGTATGGTTGCTAAATAAATTTTGTTTTTGCCTAATTTATTGCCTTTTCATTTGTGCAAGTGATAATAATACTTAAAAGCAGGTTGTTGAGGATTTTGCATCAGAGAATGTTGTCTATCTGGAGTTGAGGACTACTCCAAAGGTAACTGAATTTTGGAGCTTGGTAATTCAGGGTGTTTTTGTTGTTTTGCATTAATGGCATTTGATTTTGATGAAGAAAATGTTTGTTTTTCTATTCAGAAAAATGATTCTGTGGGAATGAGCAAACGCTCATATGTTGAAGCTGTTCTGAAAGGTCTAAGATCAATCACTTCAGTTGATGTGGATTTCATTCCACATTGTGAAGATTCAAAGACTCTTTTTACTCCTGCACCGGTTATTAATGGACATGTGAGAAAAAGAATCTTTGTTAGGCTTCTCTTGAGCATTGACAGAAGGGAGACAACTGAAGCTGCAATGGAAACTGTCAGATGAAATGTGCCATTAATTTGAGAAACTCACATTTTGTTGGGTGCTGGTTTTGAATGTTACAATTTATTGCTGCAGGTCAAGCTTGCACTGGAAATGAGGCCTTATGGGGTAGTTGGAATTGACCTCTCTGGAAATCCAAGTATTGGTGATTGGTACATCAACCTGATCCAGGACTTGAGTGTTGTAATGCATTTTCAATTTTAAGAATCGATGCTTGTTCTAACCCATTTTCAACTTTTCTAGGACCACATATTTGCCAGCATTGAAATTTGCTCGAGAACAAGGTCTTTATGTAACTCTTCATTGTGGCGAGGTGGGCTAATTTAAAGCTCTCACTTTTTTTTTTTTTTGGAGTTTCCCTGACTTGGTCTATTTTTCTGACCTAGTGTTTTTAGTTACCTAATTCAAAGGAGATAAAAAATATGCTTGACTTTCGTCCCCAAAGGATTGGACATGCTTGTTTCTTTGAAGATGAACACTGGAGACTGCTAAAGTTGTCGAACATTCCGGTCAGACTTTTTTGCCAACCTTATAGTTAAAGTAAACTAGTAAAAGTAAATTATGGTTGAAGTTAAAAGGAAAATTTCAAAGTATGAATTTGATTATCACATCTGAGAAGTTCCTCAAAGATAATCAATCAAAAAGGTTATGTATAGTCCTCATGGATAAAAAGGTTATGTTTTTACGGATCAACACTTAAGGGCTTCTGGTCGTTGCTAAGTTTTAATTCTTTATATAATATCACTTTGCAATTTATAGCCAGCTATTTACGTATTATTTATTTCATCTGCACTATTTTCAGGTTGAAATTTGCTTGACATCAAACGTTAGGACAATGACTGTTCCATCTATAGATGTTCACCACTTTGGTAGGTGCTTTGTTATTTATAGTTGAAGTTGATTATCATAAATATAGAATCAATGGGGAACTGTTTAACTTCACAAGCAAGAGGATTATAAATCCAAAGTGTCAAGGCTTTTTAGGCTACTTAGCTAGAAGTCTATAATACTCTTGGAAATGGTTCATGCATAAATTCTAACATGTTATCGTGTACTTATTTTTAAGCCACCAATATGGACCTATTCGCTTAACGCTTCTAAAGTCATTTCAGAGTTATATCCTCTCTTAACCTCACGCTCTTGTTGAAGCAGCTCATTTGTACAACGCAAAACATCCTTTAGCCCTGTGTACTGATGACTCGGGTGTCTTCTCTACCTGTCTCTCCAAGGAATACAAAATTGCTGCTGATTCATTTGGTATGTTTCACTTTACTTTTGCAGCCAGTAATTGAAATTTGAAACTAAGTGTGTTCAAAAGAGTGTGTTTGTGTTAGCATTTCTCTTTAAACTAATTGACTATGTTTTGCTGACTGCATGCATGATTGATTATTATATAGGGCTGGGAAGGAGGGAAATGTTTGAGCTATCAAGGAATGCTGTTGAGTATATATTCGCAGATAGCAAAGTAAAGGAGGATTTAAGAAAAAATTTCAATTCGGTGGCAAAAAAATATGGAAGTGTAACCACAGTTTCATCTTAGAGAATATCTGCATTTAGATATCATTAATATTAGAGCTTTGTTGATAAAAAAATAATAATATTAGAGCTTAGCTAACGATCATGCTGGGGATTTCCCCTTATCCTGGTTTGAAGTTGGTAATCGAGTCCTTCACGTGGAAAAAAAGAATGTGTATAAGTGATAAAATAAGGGTGTAGGATTCACATTTGATTTAATGAGTATTTAAATTCAAATCAGCAGCAATGTTGTCCTTATTATAATTTTATATCCATACAAATGGTCCTTGATGGAAATTACTCAATCAAGTGATTATTCTTCTTGGAGGTTTCGGTTGAAGAACCATACGGCATACGCCATTGCAATGGTCAATGGTGATCACGTCATTGGATATATGCTGACTAGTGACACAATCTTGGCTAATAATGCTGCAGTTACCACTTTCTTTTTCGGTGCCTTGCAATTACCACTTTTGAAATTTGACTATGACAAATTGACAATGAACTTTTCCATTATGCCATATACGCGGGTGAACATAATGGCTTCGGTACATGTTGGCTAAACACGAGTTTAATTATCAAGATAATTATTATAAAATTTAATAAATTTATTTTTTGAGATCAAACATATTGTATTTCAACAAAACAAGTGAATAGATACAATTGGATATACGGTAAAAAAAATACATTATTTGCTTTTTGAATAGATACAATTGGATATATTTTATCGTATATGATAATTTTGTAATTGAATGATAATATAAAAAAATTATATTATTAGTATATTTTTAATGAACTTTAAAAATGGAAGTTAAACTAATTACTTTTAGTAAGGTTGGATTGAGATTTGTTTTAAAATTCAACATGAATCAATCTACTAATTATTTAATTGTCTTTCGGTTCGATGGTTAAGTTAACTCTTAATTTTTTGTGTAAATTTAAAGTCATGTTTTATGTTACTTTTATTAAATTAAAATATTATCTATATTTTAATAAAAAAAGATGGATATTAAATATTTTGAAAAAAATAGTAATTTGATTGGCTTGGGTTTAGGGTTTAATTAAAAGAATTTGATAAACTGATTGGGGTTGTGTTAGTCTGAATTAAACAAAAAATAACTTGACCAAAAGATTAAATTAGTGGTAATTGAATAACTCTATAAAAAAAATGTAAACAGTTTCATATTAGTCTACTACTCTAGAATAAATGAAGTTGAAGGACTCAAAAAGCTTAAGAGAAGTAAGCTAGGAAAGTGCAGAGCTAAACTATAATTTATCCAGTTACCCTCATTTATATTTAAAAGTAAAATTCTTGAAGTCAAATTACCAAAACAACAACTTGAAAAAAAAAGGTTTTTTTTTGGGAGATTGAGTGGGTAATTTTGACGGGAATATATGAAAAATGAAAATTTACAATGTTTTGCTTCATTATTCCTTGAGTATTATATTATTGCTTCAAAGTTTGTTTATTTATTTTTTATTTTTTTTAAAAATAGTTTATCTTCATTCTTGTCGTGGCCCAAAATATATATGCATCTTCTTTGCCACTGCCGGTTGTTAAAACGTATTGATTGAAAGTGACAACAGTCCTTTTGTTTTTCTAATGAATTTTAACCTTTAGTAAGGCGTCATGGGACAGCTACTACTCTGTAAATGAGTTTTATGATGCCTTGATGCTATATCATGACAATAAGAAAGACATAAAGATTTGGCCATCTTCCACCACACAGTGCTGATACATCAGTTCAGTTCACACGAGGTTGTTTTTATAATAATAAATTTGATCATCTACTTTTTTTTTATTTGTAAAAAAGAGGTGTATAACGTGAATTTACTTTTTAATTATTTATATATTTGTATACTTTTGAAACCGAGTTTATTTACATAACTCATCTCATTTGTAGAATTGTAATATTACCCGATAACGTGTTTTTTCCGTCGTTTAGACAAATTAATGGACGGTAGTCAAAGTCTTGAGTTGGATATATAATTTGATCTTTGAAATCATGACAGTCAAACTCAAACTTGTTTTTGTTTTGCCTTTTAAAATACGGTTAGGCTTGTATGCCAAGCAGAATCTATTTGCGTCACGGTCATGGTCGTCATGAGATCTTGAGTATAATGTGCGAATCGAGAAAATGATACGTTTTAATTTATTTCAATATTATTTGTTACAAAACTACAAATACTCTATTCAAAATTAAGGTTATTTTAAAAAATATTTTTTTTAGGAATGGTAGTAGTAGATTACAAATATTTGTTTTCTGACACATATTTTCTCCAGGTGTCTTATTTGTGTTCTAAATGATTAGTATAAATTGGAAGGTTTCAACTCAACAGCTATAATTTCCCCAATTGTTGTCTATATTAAACTATGGTTCCAAAAAAATTGAGAGAAACAAAGGAAAAAAAAAAACAGAATGAGAGAAATATAAGAAAAGGAAAAAGTCTAGAAAAAGTGTAAAATATTAATTTAAATAGATAGTTACGTGTAAATATATTTAAATTAAGTGAATTTTGTATGCTAAAATACAATCTACAATATGTAACATATCCCAGCACGAAAGTGGGAGATGAGAAGAAATAAAGGGTTATTGTGAACAAAGATTATGGTTAATGCTTACTGCATTGATTATTCTATTCCAAATTACTTGACCAGCTCCCACCTGCTTGAGCAGCGAAGAACCACGTCAGGCATAGACGCAAGAGCAGAGACAGCTGGATTGTGGGCTGGCCCACATACAACACTGGCCATAAGCCCGTAACCCACATAAAATTTTAGGTTTAGGGTTCGAGTAAAAAACAGCGCACTGTCTAGGACAAAAACAAACAAACTATGGACATTTGAATCCTGCACCTTTCATATTGTATCCTACACCTCCCAGAAATGTTTGAAAGACTAAAACACCCTAACACCTCTCTCATACTAATCACATTCCTAACACCTGTAACAACACCTCCCTCACAAGCATACTCACGTCATGACGACTCTTCCCTCACCTGTGACAACATCAACCTTGTTCTTCACATCGGGCCACCTCCTTCACCCTCTTGTGACGACAATGACCCCATCCTCCATCCCACCAACCCCTACACCCTCCTCACGATGCCACACCACCACCTTCCCCATTCATCCTTTGCGTGTCGGGTTTCTGGTGTGGAGAGGGCCATTCTGGAATGGTCATTTCGAAAGTGAATTTTTGGCTTACTGAAAGGTCATTCACGAATGGTTTTGTATCATTCTATTTTCGAATAGTTATTTCAGAAGGTAATTTTTACCTTCCAGAGTATCTTTTCCAAAATAATTTTGAAACACTTATTTCTATTCTAAAATAACTAATCTAGAAGGTAAAATAATTATATTCCATAATAGTTATTTTAGAATAGTTTTGTATCGCCATATTCTAGAATGATCATTCTAAAAGGTAATTTTTACCTTCTTGAATGAATATTCTGGAATAGTTTTGGATCACTTTTTATATATTTCGGAGTGGTCAATATGAAAGGTAAAAATTACCTTATAGAAGATCATTCCATAATAAAAATAAGTACTACAAAGCTATTATAGAGGTAAAAATTATGTTTCAGAATAATCATTATGAAATAAAGAGTTTATGATAAAAAAATATTTTTGTCCACACATATAAAATGGAAAGTGCAAGATAAAATATGGGAGATAAAAGATCCAAATGCCCAAATTGTGGGATTAAAAAAGCTTAAGAGTCAGGTTCATTATGTGTTTGTATACATTTTAACAGTTAAGAGATGTAAATAAGTTAAGTCAAATTAATCAGTAAGTTCAAATTTGGTTTGAAAAAAATAAGATATTTAAACTCGAGTTATTTATTTAAACAAATAAAATTAAAACATGAACTCTTCTTGTCTAGATCATTTTATAACTTCATTTTTTTTATTAATTTATCAAATGTATTCTTGAATTATTTTTAAATTTATTAATTTAGAATTTAATAGATATTTTCATTGAAATAAATATATGAAAAAAAGAATAAAAGATAATTTGAATTTAAAAAATCATATAATGATAACTTTTAAGATAAAATCACAATATATTAAGTATATCTCCATTTGTGGTATAAGATTAACATTTGTAATCATTCATCATTTTCATGTATACCCCAGTACCCACAAGCTATTCACGAGCAGCCAAACATATAAAACTTGAGTTTGGTTCCTTCCTATAATCAAGTCCAAGTCAAGTTTTTCATTTCACAAAACCTTTTTTTATGGCATTTTTTCTTAAATTACTTTTTAATTTTGTTAATTTACTATTTATAAATATTTTAATATTAGATGATAATTTAGAAATTAAAATATATGATCAACGTGTGATATGTAGAATTAAAAAAAACTACTGGATTATTACATTTTTGTAATCTATTCAATAAAAAATTAATAATTTCTTGATTACTAAAAAAAGTAAAACTTCAGCATTATTTTTGAGGCTCATAACAAAAAAATTCATATTTCATAATAAATATATAAATAATAAAGGTTGGTAAAATTCTCATAATCAATTTATATAAATGAGTTATTTACGAGTCGTTAATATGAATTTGTAAAGTTTTAATTCAACTCATTCAAATAATTGAGCTTATTTTCAAGCTTAAATGTATTTATTTGATTAAATAAACTAATTTTAATAATTGATATATAAATAATTTAATTCATTTTCACCTCTAAGTCATGAGAGATACAATTTATGTCCCGCTATAAAATTTATAATTTATCTGATTCAAGGAAATGACCTCTTGTGATTTTTATTAATAGAAAAATGACTTGAAAAATTCCTTTTAAAATATTTCAATGTTAGGTAGGCTAGGAAATCCAATATTCTATTTAAATTTATCTTTTTAATTTGATCAAATGGAGATATCAACTGCACTGGACAACACAACAATAAGCCAATAAAAAACAATAGAAATCATCCCCAAAATGGACCGTCACAAAAAAAAAAAAGCTTCTCTTTCCATTAGCCAAGGCATGGAAGGAGGAGAATAACTTTGACCTGACAAAAGAAAAAAAGTGAACCATTGAGAGCCGAGGGAAATTAAAGTTTGTATATTTTTTATACGTAGCAAATGCAGAGGAATTTTATTTCAAGGTTAAAAAAACCCCATTTCATATGATAAGTTACCCTATCAAGGGTCTTTATTTATTAAACAAAATATGTGAATATTATAAATTAATATATTTTTTATTTTTACGGATAAAAAAATGGTAAGTTATCCTCATCCAAAAAGTAACATGTACCATTACCAATAAAATTCCTGGCTACCCTTAATGGTGTGCATAAGAAATTTTGGTTAGGAAATGTTCAACACATTGTTCAATAATGCACATGTGTTTGTGATGTTAAACGCTAAAATTGCACCAATCTCTCTATATCCTTCCACATATGTTAACTATGTAACATAATACCCTAAAAATTTCTCAAAAATACGATCATCATGTCAAAAGTGCACAGTATGCTGTCTGGAAAACAAGATAGTTTTTATCAGGACACCCGGAGATCATGATAATTTCAACTTTTTAAAGTTTCAATTATGGGAAATTTCATGCTTTTGCTTTTCATAAAGCAATTCAGTATCTACTATTTAATAAAAGACCAAAAGATAGATGTTCTAAATTGAAAATTAAGAACCGTGCACAACCAAGTTCTTCATGTGGAAGCCTCACTCACATTAACAGTAAATTTATGCACTATATATAAAGAGTAGTGCCATAACAACTAGTGCAGTTGAAATGGCTGCTCCTATTGCTATAGGGACAAGGGGCACTATTGGATCTCTAGTCAGGAAGGAAATTGAATACTTCACCAAGTCTGAGTTAGAGAGAAGAGCAAGTTCACAAATACCTCAGCAACATTTTGTGGACAATGACATGGTTTCTGGCAGAAGCTTTTCCTTGTCAAGGCATAGTTTCTGGGAGTTGCTAACAACATGGAAGAGGAAGAAGAGAAGAGGCACAAGTGGGTTTCTTCCAAAAATCTGTTCTGTTTCAGAAGTAGCTGAGAGTAATCACTTAAACAAGACTCCTGGCTACAGCTACATGATCCTCAGGAATGATATCAACAACTTTCATCTCTAAGTTACTCTCTTGTGTTAGTCTGCACTTGCCTTTTGAAGGGAACCAAAACTTGCAATATATTCATTTTATGCTTCATGTTATGTTGCCTGACTTGGGCAACATTTTTTAAATTTTGGCTCATGTTTTTCATTCTGTCATATCCTGTGTTTAATGCACCTTACTACTGTGGCTTTTCAGATCTCAGATTCAGTTTAAAATTAGTGTTCCACATACATTTAGAAGATAGAATATTTTTGACTGAGAAACATGCATTAATGTTGATCAGACAAAACAAAACTTAGATCCAATTCTTTATGTACTTTTTGCGATATGTTTGGTTCAGTTAGGAGGTCTCCAACGTATTCAAAAAATAAAACTGAAAAAGCTTCTTATTTGATTTTCTGTTGAATCTGATAATAAACCGAGTTTTGTCTCAATTTTATCTTGAAACTCTTTTTGAAATGAGAGGAAAAGGAGGGTTGTTTTTGCAAACTCCATTTGCAAAATAAAGTTCATTCAAACTTAAGTTTGCAAACTTTAATCTAAACAGAGTGGCGGATCTATGCTTTAGTGAGGGTGTGCACATGCACCTTCTTACTTTAAATTAGATATAATTATCTAATATTTTTGTATTTTACCCCCTTAATTTTATATATTTGAATCCATTACTTTCATGTTTTTATATTTTCACTATTTTATATTCTTTAATTTTATATATTTGAACCCACTATTCTCAATGTGTATGTAATTTATTTGATTATATATATTAAAATTTTAATGTTTATGTCTTTATCTTCATGTGTATGATAATGATAATTATTAATTTTTATTTTTTTGAATAAATTGTTTCTACTGACCCAGGATTCTAGATCCACCACTGTCTTGTTCTTGGATTAGATTTCAGTTTAAGCTCATTAACCTATGCTAATCTTTAGTGCAAACCTTTAGTTGAGAAATAACACCAAAAACACTTAATGAATTGAATCTAAGTTTTGTCTTTTCAGATCTTAGTGTCAGATGTTCAAAGATGAAATGAAATAGAAACTCGTTATAATTGAGGAGCATACGTTAATGTTGATAGGACAAAACTTAGATGCGGTTCTTCAGATACTTTTGATATTCCTCATTAACCATTTATTATGCAGATTACTGAAGTGAAATTCTGATTATTACTGTAGAATAACATCAAAACATTTAAGCAAATACATCAAAGTTTTGTTGTGTTGGATCTTAGTGTCAAAAGTTCAAAGATGAAATGAAATAGAAAGGGAAAATTGATATAACTTAATAAAAAAACAGATGAATTAAAGGCATCCCCATTTCAGTCCCACTAGGGAAGAATTACAGCCTAAAATTTAACTGCAGGATGTTACACCTAAAGAATTACAAGCACTTTAATCTTTGTACAAAATTTTTTTGTGTGTGCTTTTCAATTTTGCAGTAATCCTAGTCTGTGGTCTGGTCAATGAAGCTACGCCCTCTCAGATCCAGCTGAACTTATAGCTTTAAAAGATTCAACATGCCTGGCACATTTTACAGATTCACCAGCTGTGTCTTTTTCTCCAACTCTGTGCACTGCTAGATGTGCAAGAGCCGTCACAACATCATCCATGTAAGGTCATGTGTCAGCTTCCTCTTGGAGACACATTGCTGCCACTACAAGGGCTTGACATAGACCCTTCACAGGGAACTGACTTTTAAGCAAAGGATCTGCCATTAGAGTGAACCTCGTTCTGTCCTTAAACAAAGGTTGTGCCTGCCAAATGAAAAACATGGACAACCATAAATTACATTTTCCAAGACTAATTGTAATTGACATCACTGCTTCTCAAACTAATAAATTATTGTATGGCTACTTGTGTATGGTCTCAGTCAATGTCCTCATGACATGTAACTGAATCTCACAATTTACAATAAAGAGTTAATAAAACTAGGTTATGTGTCACAAGGAGATCCGAACCATGGACATGTATTGGTCACAAACTATATAATAATTTCTCCATTAAAACCACATAAATCTTTTAAGGAAAATAAAGATAAAAACAAAAAGTATGTTATGAAACATACCCAGTCAATCAAGTTTTTCTCTTCAGTAGCTCTTGCAGTGTCAAATACCCTCCTACCTGTGATTATTTCCAAAAACACAACCCCAAAACTATAAATATCTGATTTTGTGCTAAGCTGACCCGAAGCAGCATACTCTGGTGCACAATAACCAAAGCTCCCCATCACCCTAGTCGACACATGGTCCTGGCCATCTTTTGAACCAATCTTAGCAAGTCCAAAATCTGAGAGCTTTGGATTAAAATTTTCATCTAATAGTATATTAGATTATTTAAAGTCACGGTATATAATAGCTGATTCTGCACTGTTATGCAAATATTCAAGTCCTCTAGCTGATCCCTCAGCTATTTTCATTCTGTTCTTCCAATCCAAAGGCTCCTTATATGCACCTGTCTGAGATAAATGAACTCTAGTCAGTGTTGCATGCCCTACATGTGTTTCAGTAAAATTTAAATCCACAACTAGAATGTTTTTGGTCATCATACCTAGAAGGTGATTTTCCAAACTCCCATTGGCCATGAATTCATAAACCAAAATCCTATGACGGTCTTCTGCACAATAACCAATTAGCTTCACGAGATTTGGGTGTTGCACCATGCTTAACATCAAAATTTCTGCCAAAAAATTGCGTGTTCCTTGCACTCCTTCCCTGTTCAGTACCTTCACAGCTACAGTCTTAACACCAAATATTTAACATGAGATTTTCATAACCTTGTAAAACGCTAAATATTATATTATAAAATATGGGTGTGTTTGAGAGGGTATTAAGAGACATACTTTATCAACGCTTTTTAAGGATCCTTTGTAGACATTCCCGAATCCACCTTCGCCCACCAGGCAATCAGGATTGTAGTTATTTGTAGCTTCAGCAAGTTGTGGATATGTGAATACTTTGACATCGTTTTTGCAGATCCATATTTTCTTACCTCTGAGTCTATGCGTCTTTGCCTGCTGCTACCTGCAATCAGAGATCACCTAGTTATCATACCAATGATCCATTCACATTTACATTTGAAGCCTTGGATTCAAATATGAAATTTCATGCATGTTGCTCATGTAATAAGGAAATTCATTGCTATCAAGGAAGAATTTAACACTATAAAAGTATTAATTGTTCATGAACCATCTTTATATAAAGAAAAATGTTGGGCAGGGAGGCCTAATCTCCTAAGCCAGATCACATTCAAGAGCATGACAGAAATTGATATAAAAATTAAACTGCTACAAACTCTCTCTCAATCATATTAAAAAGGATAAAAAAAATGGATTTGTTTTCAAGGTATAATGAGAAGGTAATCATCATGCAACATTTTGATAGAATTTGAAAAGACTAATTAATGTCTGTAATTTTCAATGAACCATACCACATACCTGTTTTATGTGACATAGCTGAAGCCAAAGATTTGAATGTTCTCCTTCCTTTGGAAATTTTGCCGGAGGATGGAGTTAAAGAGGATGATTCAGCTTTTGACTTGAAGCATGGGAAGCAACCCGTTTTCTCAAGCCTTGGTGGTGGTGGTGCCTGGTTAGGCCCTTTACTACAAATCCTTCAAGAGATTTGTAATTGGGCACCAACACAATAATCTCCACAACAATTTGCATGAAAAAAGGATTGTCGAAAAAACAGAATTGATTGTTGGTACGACGTGGCTTTGGAACTGTGAAAATGTAAGTTGTTATTCAGGTTTAATACTAGAAGAATATGTTTATATTTGTGTCTGACGAGAATAAGATTACTTAATTTAGTTTTGGGCATCAAAATGGATTTTCTTTTAACATAGTTAATCTTAGCTGGTTTTCTTTAACACGTAGAAAGAAAAGGAACTCGAGTCATCTTTTGCAAGGTAATTATGACAAGGATAACAACTTGTTCTTACCATATTTAGCAAACTCTATTTTTCAGTTGGAAGTTGGAATAAAAGAAAAAAAGACGTAGACAACATTTTTCACTTCTTTCTTTGTCTTAAATCTTCGTTTTAGTAAATTGGCCTTATAGATTAGAAAATTCAGTAAACTAGATAATAAGAACGAGATAGATGCAAATAAGGTAAATACATTCTATTCTTAAACCTTGGGAGGAGGAGGATAGATTATTTATTCATTTTAGTTACTACGAGATGTATCCCTATACTCTTGTAGACAAGATTAATCCCAGTTTGAGGCGGTATTATTCTTACAAATGTTTTTTTCCTCTTTTAATTTTATTTGACTTTCTTTTTTAAGTATCTGTATTTAGTTGGCATATTTATGAGAGTGTATATTTATGATTAGAATAAGATTATTTTTGTTGGCGGTTACGCGTAGTATTTTCGGTTTCTACTAACTCGAATTCAAATATGCATGTATTTTTGACATGGCATGTACATAAACCAAACCTTAAACAAGTTATTTAATGAAATTCACAAATACTTAGAATTTCTCCATTCACTTATTAAACTGAATAATAAAACCATTAATAGCATATTTGGTTCATCATGGGAATTATGAGAATCGGCTTAATGGTGATAGCTTAAGTAATATATATAACATCTTAAGTTCAATCCTTATTGTCAGCTTTGTGCATAAAATAAAATATTTAGTTCATCGTCTATATGACAAAAATGTGCAAGATAAACGTATATATTTAAAGCCAATAAGAAAATTCCATGTTAAATGAAAGGTAAATAGTCACTTTTTTCATTGAAAGAGTAAAGTTACTACAATTTGATTAAAAGATTGAAAATTCTGATTTAGTATTTTGAAGTGAAAAAAGTGCAATATATTCATCCTACCGTTAACGTGTTTTCATTTGACTATCGTATTAGGTCATGGCTACAGTTAAAGACTCGTGTATATGCATAATTAATATTTGAATTGAGTTGGAATACATACTCATCACATGTTAACCAAGTTCACCTCAAAGTCCTTCTGCGTGATAATTTATGCTTATCCACAATCTTTTTGTTACCTATTGTGGCTGTG
This sequence comes from Glycine tomentella, assembly GCA_007407185.1. Lineage (NCBI taxonomy): Eukaryota > Viridiplantae > Streptophyta > Magnoliopsida > Fabales > Fabaceae > Glycine > Glycine tomentella. Next base: position 296,689 of record PYAF01003817.1, read on the forward strand.
CAGGGTGCTGTTAGTATGTAAAATACAACCCTCCTTTCCTTTATATAAAAAAAATATAGTATATTATAACTTATTTCTTATAAAAAAGAACAGAGGTAGTTTGCTTTTTAATTGTCATGACAAGGCAGTCAATTTAGTTTTCTAATCAGTAGATTTTTAGCTCAGAGCAATAATATATACACTAAAATTTGTTTTACCAATGCCCACGCAGAGTAGAACAAGTGGCTTAAAAATTTTCATCCATTCATTTAGGTGCAAGTATACAAATTCAAAGGATGTCTAATTAAACACCAACATCTGCACCAAGGAGTGTGTGGGTTGTTATAAATCCCTTGTTACTTGTTTTCGATTCCTACCCGATAAAAAAAACACCACTATGTGAAGTACTTTTCTCTTTAGCACGAGATCTTTCATTGTTCTTGGCTGACAATCAAGTGCACAAATGTTCCGTTTTCCTTAATGATTTCAGTGACTTCATATATAGCATTTAAAGGGTAAATGACCATTGTGGTCCCTGAATGTGTAAATGCATGCTCCCCACGCATTTTAAATCATTTGATTCATTTTCAATAGCCAAGAGGAAGGGCAGAACCATTACATTAAGAGTGAAATGATAAAAACTCAAACACACCATTAGGCTTGCGTTCTGAGGAAAATGGTTTGGAACGCATGCTATTAAGTGAAAATGTTGCGGAGATATAAGGTTGGTTAGGTGGTTGGGTGAAAAGTTTCAAGAAGGGTGGGAGGGAGAGGTAGTGGGTTCGAATCCCTCCGCTAACAAAAACACTAACATTTAACAACTAACTTTGGCCGATAAAAAAAATTAAGTGAAAATGTTGCAACGGGGTTAAATGAGGCAATGTATAATAGAGTTTGTAAGCTAAACTGCATGGTCATGAGACTTGAAGGCGGTGATTAAGTGTTTAACACTTCGATTTACTATAAAAAATGCTTGAGCTTGCATTAAAATGCAGAGACATACAATACGGATAAGTGAACAAAAACAATGAGGATCTACTATTGACTCTGCATTACCTACACAACTTATAATAGCATCGTACAACACGCAGTGTCCCAAGAAGTTAACTGTATTCAAACAATTATTGTATTCAATTAACATTTAAATTAATAGAACTATTACTATTATATCAACAACAGCTACTGGTCTTTAGCAAACTATGGAGGACGAGCAGAACAAGAAACCAAAACAGAAAGTAATAAACTAATACAGTAATGAAATAAACATGTCCATAAGAGCTCCCATGCAGTGTATGATCATTCTCCCTTTGGAAAAAAGGGTGTAATACAATTTTAAAGAGGCGAAACAGATGGAAACAAACAGAAAACTGTCTGCAAAACCATTTCCAAATCTATTTATTACTCAATCAAGGAAAACTAAGCATGCCCAACAACAGCGAACATGTTAAACTAACCTGGCAAATTACCAGTCACCGATGAAATCATTTGAGCAAGCAAAAAGGCCAATGGCTAGAGGAAATGGCAAAACAAAATAAAGCCATTCCAAAGCTTATATTCCATAGTTAATTCAATTTTCAGTGCTCCCCTCGAAATTGATCAAAGAATTGTACAATACAAAGGAGACCACACTCTTTCTCACTGAGGCAACCCAGCTTCAATCTCATCCCACTTATCCCCACTCTCAGCAAACTTTTCCTTAATCTGTTTAATAACCTCTTTCGCCTCATCCACCTTCAACGCACCAGCGAGCCCATTCACGAGACTCTTCATGGTAGTAAAATTCGGCACCCAACCTTTCCCCATACACTCCTTAGCAACCTCCAACGCGGCCTCAAACTCACCACCGCAACACAGAAAATGCACGAGCGTAAAATAACACTCCCCATCAGGCAAGTACCCTCTCCTCTTCATGTCCCTGAACAACCTCTTGGCCTCCTCAAGGTCCCCCTCTTTACAAAACCCATGGATCAAACACGCGTAGCTAACTGAATTCGGCTTCCTCCCATTACAAACCATCCCCTCGAGCAACGCCTTCGCCTCCGAAGACCTCTTCAACTTACACAAACTCTGAATCCTAACATTGTAAGTACTAATAGAAGGAAAAACATTATACTTCTCCATTAATTTCAACACCTTCCCTACATCATCAAACTTCTTCTCGCGGTAAAAGCCGGAGAGTGAGTTATTCAGAGTGGTGACATTAGGTGCAATGTTATTCTTATCCATCTCAGCGAGAACGGAATAAACGGAGCTGGTTGAACCGGATTCGGCAAAGGCCTTGATTACGGTGTTGTATGTGTCTAGGTTTGGTTGAATTGAATAAGTTTTGGGGAATTCGAGGTAGATTCGAGTGAGCTCTTTGTAGTTCTTGGCGAGGAGGGCGGCGAAGAGGAGGGAATTTAGGGTTTTGACGGAGCGAGGGGAGGGGAGGTCTTCGGTGAAGGTGCGGATGGCGTCATCGAGCATGTTGGCCTGGCCGTAGAGGACGATGGCGTGGGAGAGGAATTTTTCGTTGCGGAGGTCGGGGCGGGTTTTCAGATCGTCGAGGAAGGTGCGTATGCCGGCAAAGTGTTGGGCGGCGGCGAGCTTGGAGACTGCAAGGGAGAAGGCGCGGCGGTCGATGTGGGAGTCAGGGGTGAGGGCGGCGGCGCGGCAGATGTCGAGGATGCGCTCCGGGTTGGTCTCCGATTTGAGAAGGTGGAGGGCGCTGCGGGTTTTTTGTTTTGAGGTTAGGGGGGTGGATGAGTTCGGGGAGAGGATGGAGGTGGTGGAGTAGTGGCGGAGGCGAGAGAGGATTGACATGGCTAGGGTTAGGGTTTTTCAGCGGAGGAGAAGATGGACGGGGACTAGCGAGTGACTGAGTGAGGTTTAGAAGAAAAGTAGAAGCAGAAGAGTAGGGGTTTAGGGTGTGAAAACTGAAGTGTGAACACTGATCGCTACAAACGCTGCATTTTTACTGTTTCGGAAACAGAAGAAAAAAAATCACTTGTCCCTAAATCAAAAAACTTGAACCTGACGTGAATCGAACACGCAACCTTCTGATCTGGAGTCAGACGCGCTACCATTGCGCCACAGATCCAATTATTGATATGCTTGTCTACTCTTTTAAAATCTTTTTACGCCACAATACGCGCATGTTAATATTAATACATGTTATTTAAATTAATTTAGAAAAATATATAAATTTTATTTAATAGTTAAAAAGCATTTTATCAAACTATAAACTAAATAAACAATTAGTTTTTTTAAATCGAGGAGTCTAGTTTAATTTATTAAACTCTATCTAATACGTAAGTTATTGTAAATTTTTACTACCTATTGTTGATTGCTACAAATCAAAAAAATTAAATAAACACTTAATCACATTTGATTCTTTTGAAAATAGGGAGAACATTTAAAAATAAAATACAAAGTTATAATTTTTACTGTTAGTATTATAATAATTATATATATGAGCTTGAAATTTATTGACGTATATAGTTATTTTTTTAGTATGGATATATTAATAAATTATAATTTGATATTTTCTTAAAATACGGTTAATAATACTTATACTAAAAAAATAAAAATATATACATTAACAAATTCATATATATATATATATATATATATATATCCTAAAATTGAATGATTTAAAATTATGAGAACTAAACTAAAAATATAATACCAAAAACATATTTTATCCTAAAATTTAATCAACAAGCAACTTATTAGAGTTCGTTTGCAGGCCATATGAGAGAGTTAATAAAATGCAAATGATTTGAATATCTTCAAGACTTTTGAGAAATATTCTCTAACACAGTTCTCAATGTAATTTTTACACTTTCATTATATTAATCAAGTTTTTTTTTTTTTTCATTTTACTTCCCTTATTATTATTTCTTTAATCATCTTCAATTTTTATTAGGAAATAAATTATAAAAAAAAAATCAATGACTGAACAACCAAGGAGTTTATCGACAGAAAAGATCAAGCGAATGTCTCTGTAAACTCTAGTCATAAACATAATAAGTAGGCACACGAGAGCATCTTTTAAACAGAAGAACAAAATAAAATGAAAAAAAAATATTTAATTGCATTTTAGTCTTTTTAATATTTCAAAAAAATATTTTCAAGTTATCAAAGTCTTTATTTTAAAATTAAGCAAATTTAATGTCTGTAACAATTTTCGTCTGTTTAATTACAACTCAAATTCTTCATTTGAATTATTTAAAAAATAAATCTTCTTAAACTCACAAACCAAAACATCATGTCTTTTGCAAAAAATTCTCAAACTTCATCTTCCAATCCTTATTTCACATCTTACAAAATAATTCAAAATTTATCAAATTTCCATTAATTTTTTTGCCTCTAAACTTCTAAAATTATTTTAGATCTCAAAATCATCATAAAATCTCAAATATTTGGATTAAAAAAAAGAGAGAATTACAGAGTTTTAAATAGAAGAACCAAATTTGCCGACTTAATTAGCTTAAAAATACTTTGTGGACTACAAGAGGATATAAATATCTACAAGGTGGTGTCTGACAAACTACGATGAGAAAAGAGGATCTCATTCAGTTAAAACTCTGAACATTCGACATAGTTGCCCCTTAAATCCTCCTAATAATTAGCAAATGCACGCGAAAAAGATGTTTAAAATCTATATATTACACGGTCAACCGCTTTGCTGTTCTGTTGCTAATCCTCTAACCATTTTGATGGCCATTCATTCAATCTTGGTGAAGTTCTTCAGCAGGTGGGGCAAATCTGACATTAGCAGGCCGTGCCACAACAACCGGGTCATCTGCAAATAGTGCTTTGATGAATGATGGTGTTTTTAGTGGCCTACGACCCGTCATCCGAGGATAAACATCTTCAAGAAAATAATATGCATGACCAGCAATCATTCCCTGAAAAATGTGGTCAAGATTCACATTAGCTAAGCTGTTGTTTACAAAATGTATAGATAGTAATCAGGTGTGAATGTTAATTAACGAAGGCATTACCAGTAGATCCACCCAAGCACTAGCACCGACGAGTACAGAGAACCCCAAGAGAACCTACAAGCAAAAACTTGAAGGTTAGGCTGCCTTGATGATAAGTATGAACTTAAGCAAAAGACAAAATCAAACATCAATTAAGTATAAACCCAATTAGATGTTATCCTATCCTATAGAGCTTACGCACCCATGGAAGGTAGGCAGCAGTGAAAGTAAAGAGACCCAGGAAGCTCATGTGAATGAAGGGATTTTGTTTGCTCCACACGTAAACCTGAAAAAAGAAAAATTAAGCTTTAATGTTGGTGAATTATTGGGAAAAATCTAAATCCCACATCAACTAAAAATAAGGTCAAGATAAAATATATAAGTGGGGGATAACTCTCACTCAATGAACTAGTTTATGGGGGTTGAGTTAAGTCCAAATACATCATAAAATGGTATCAAAATCTATCATAGATCCATTAAACGAATCATCTACCATGTCATCCACGTACCAAGTCCAAAAGTGTTGGGCTTGAGGGGATGTATTAGGAAAAATCTAAGTCCCGACTAGAGATAAGGTCAAGATAGAATATATAAATGGGAATCAATTCTCATTTCATGAGATAGCTTTTGGAGTTCTCATGAACTAGCTTTTGGAGTTAAGTTAGGCCTGACGATGAATGAAAAATAATATATAAAAATGCGACTTACCATCATAAATGTCAATGAGTTGCTAAGGAATATTATTTTTGCAAACGACTCTGATATATAAGGTATCATGCCCCCAAGAAGAACAATTCCAGTCAATACAGTGGCACCAAATAAGAGCATGTAAAAGAAATCAGCAGTCCTCCCCCTGAACGAGTTCTCCTCAAGAAGCTTGCAGTAACGGGCAAGAAAAAACATATGAAACAGGAAATCCAAGTCTGCCCATTCAATAAGAAAAAACCATGTCAAATATAGAAGATGCACAATTTTGTAATTAAACATCAAACGATGATGAAACAAAGAGAGTAAAGAGAATATGGAAGGTGTGATTGTAATTCAGGAAAATCATAGGAGAATGTCAAGCGCTAAAGAGAGCAAATGGCCACAAAAATAAATAAATCATATCAGGATGCGCTGAAGGTTTGAATACAGATATGCATCTGATAATCTAGTCCACAGAAATGAGAGCCACAAAAGAAACTAAGGGGTGTACGGGATGAAGCAACCATTTTATACAATAGACAGCCATTTGAATCAAGAGATTAGTAACTTATTAACTAATACACATCAAACCATCAGTGCAAGCTTCAGTCTCCCTCTTATTTTACTTCTAAGAGGATAGGTTGCAATCTGGATTGCATACCACTGCAAAAGCACCTCAGAAATGCATGATCTAATTTCCAATACATAAGGGGGTTAGGCAAAGTTGGTAACCACAGTTTCATTGCTTCTGATAAGCCCACAAACTGACAAAAGCTCATATCTTTAATCAAATAGTTTAGTTTTGGGAACTATCAAGTCCATAGTTATATGTCTTATGATTATGCCAGGGGCAATCGGATTGACCCCTTTTCCCAAATGTAGGTATACCACCCACTTATAGCAATAGCCTTTCTTCACTAGTGCTCCTCTGAAAACAGTTACAATTTATTTAATGCAATTGCTCTCGTAATGTGATTTACTGATTTTCATCATGTAAGGATTAAATTCATGATGCTTAAAAATGTCCACACTCCCCATTTACCAACGATCAATATTCATTATCACATACATATGTAAGTGCAACTGCCCAAGTGCGGGGGACTTTAGTATATGATCTACCTAAACTAAGAATAAAATGAGTTCCTCACAGGTGGCATCAGCAAAAGTAGGCCCCAAACATGTGAGCATAATAAAAAATCGAGACTTTTTCTACATTAAAACTGAAATTGAAATACCCAAGTATCTGATGAATAATAATTCATTAAATGGTAAACGGCAGAAATTTTACCCATTTTACGAAAGTACAAGAAATTAGTAACCAGACGCCAAAACTGATATTGCTTCACCACCAATCTAGGGTTCAAGTACAAATGATACGGAGAAATTATCTGCAATACCACAAAAAAGATCATCAATCACAAAGAATCAGTCACCTACAGTTCAAAAATCAGCGCGATCAAAAAGAAATTAATCCATCAAAATATAAAATTTCAAAGGAAAAAAAAAACAATAAAACATGAAAACTTTTCAACAGACCAAGCTAACATAAACACGATCCAACCACAGCTTCATTATAAACTCCTTAAAGTTAACGATAAATACCCACACAACCGCATTCACGATTTGATTTCAAATCGAGATGTTAAAAAAGAACAACAACAATTCTAAAATGAATAACCCAAATCAGACGCACCGAATTCATAAAATAATAAAATTGGAAGCCCTAAAAGTGAGAGTGCAAGGAAAGGGGATTACATCAAGGGAGCATCCGATGGTGGTGACAACAGCAGCGGTGAGATAGGAGCGCGTGATGACAGGCATCTGCTTATACCATTCTTCAACCGCTTGAGCCATTGTTACGTTCCCTAATTTCTGCTTGTTAAGAAAAGGGTAAAGGGTTCAAAGGATATTTTAGCAGCGATTGGGAAAACGAGAAACTGAGAAGCGGTGTGAGAATGCTTGATGTGACGGAAGCAGATGAAGATAACTGATGAAGGAAGAAGCGATGCAAAGAGGAAGAAGAAGAAGAGGGCACAAGAAGATCAGAACACGACCAATGACAAAGACAACACGAATCACGAAGCGCGTGGTTGTTACGAACCAATCGCGTTCTTCTTGCTTTGTTTGCGCTGTTTTTGGTCACACAATGGATTAGTTTTAGGGAGAAAAAAACATATAAATAAGTTTTGCATTTAATTTAAGGATAAAAAAGTTTTGAATTTAATTAATTAAGATATACTCTTTTACAATTTCATTTAAGGCTGAAATATACGAACAAATTATTTTATTATATTGATCCACATAAAAAACTATTATGGAAATCAACTAATGTTAAAAAATATCATAAATGTCATTAAATAAATAAGAAAATCATTTTTTAATTTTTAAAAATTACAAAACCAGTTAGAAACAATAATATGACAAGAGACCATGCTTATATATTAGCTTTCACTTAATTATAAATTAAAATTATTATAGAAAATGTTATTATTTTTATAATAGTTATTAAGAATTTAATTAAAATATATTCCTTTTAATCATTTATATAAGAAAAATAACTAATTTATTAAGACAAATGAAGGTAATTAAGCTAATTAATTTTAGTTAATCCTCATGTATAGGTTATGACGGCTGACGCAACAAAGGTCATGGTTCAAGATGAATAATGTTATAAATTGAAAATTTTTAAGACATGATAATTGATTTTTCTCATTTTTGTAAGATTAATTTTTAGAGATTTTTTAGCTATAAGATATTTTGATTTGAATTCATAGGTATTTAAATCTAAGTTTTCATTTTAATTTAATGGTTGAGTTGATATTAGTAATTTTATTTTTAATATGATATTTTCATGGTAGTCATTTTTTATATTTATTTTTTTATCTTAAATTTATCAAAAGAAAAGAATCATGATTAATCTAAAAGTCAACTAAAAAATTAGTAAAATCTGATAAAAAATTATTATAAAAAAAAATCAAACTCTAATACTATATTCCGTATATATATTTTTATATCTAGGTTTATATGTTTCTTCATACGTCAACTCTTCCCACCATTCTTCATCATATTCACTCAGTTACTCTCATTTGAATATTCTCAACTCATGAGACATGTAGTGGTAAAGTAAGAACTCCTGTGTTGTACCTTTTTTTATTCTCGTAACATGCATTTGGATTTGGTATACTTTCTTATGTTTTAAATTTTAATATCAAATGAATAGTATGACAATCTGTAAATATTTAAAACTAATTTCAAATATGTTCCTGCATTCAATATATCATCTTATAATTTTAACATTAACGGGATTATTTAACTTAGCTTTTTATCTCTTTCAATCAATTAGTTTTAACAGCTTTAGTTCTAAATTGGATTTAAAATTTTTAAAAAAAATTATCAATAATTAAAAATATCAGCATATCACAACATAAATGATTTATTATAAACATAGAATCTAACTTATGTGTTAAAAAATTGCTATTAATTGTAGGTTTGAATTATCATACAATTTATATATTTAGAAATATTTATTTATTGTAAATTACAAATTAAGTTTTTACACTATTAGTGCATAATATTTTTATTTATGATAAATATTTTATTTGTTCAATGCATATGTTGAAATACTAGTAATATGGTAAATTTAATTTTATTT
>PYAF01003817.1:324428-338201 GCA_007407185.1 Glycine tomentella
TGATCAAATTTCTATTTTAAAATAGAAGAATCAAAATTGTATTGAATAAAATAAGAAGAATAAAATTATATTTAAATCTTTAAATTATTATGTGACTCTTTTGCATATAATATCAAACTGAAGATTACTATGTGTAATATTGTTCTATTTATGTTTAATATTAATAAAAAATTAATTTATCAAGATGATGGTAGTTATAATCATGATCATGAGATTTTTGACTTTATCAGTTTAGATGAGAACAATTAGTTTTGAACATAGGTTCAAAATTATCTCAAACTAGTTCAATTAAAAAATTCAAAGTTATGAAGTGTTACAACATATGTTCGTACTACCTTCAACATAAAGATAAATTATGTCATGAATGAGAAAAAAGAAATCTAACGAATAGCACAAAAAAAATGAGTCTAAGAAAATGTTAAAAAGATTTAGGTAGAATTGTTCGAAACGAGTGATATTTATGCATTACACTCATAAAAAATTATTCCAAAAAATAAATTAGCAAAATTTGTATAAAACAAAATCAAAACATAAATCTTAAATTTAAATCCGAAATAAATGATTTGATAAAATTGCAGAAAATCTAATCCAAACTTAAATTCAAATTAAAATTTGAATTTAACCTCTATATTACGTAATTTCTTCCATGAATCACCGTCATATTGCTTGACCCCAAGTTTCTTGAATCATCCTATTAGTATTTCATTGTATTTATTCGTGCGAATCCTTAATGCTTTGATTAATGAGAATTTTAGTAGAACCTGAATAACCCTGTCTTCATGTACTCGAGTTGTTCATTCTGGTATCATAAGTTATAAAAAATTGAATTAAATACATAAATTTTGTTGTCTTCCTTAAAAAAAATACGGATAGTCTTGATTGAACATTATAAAACATTTACATATTCAAAAAGTTGATTGAATATGACAAAGCTTTTATATGAAAAATAAAAATAAAAAATTCTGAAATCTTTATACAATACACCCATCGTTGAACATTTTTTACTACTGGTGGGGACCTAAGAGTGCGAGAAGGAAAGCCCTGTAGTGGCCGGATGTTACTGAGTGAACTGCAGCGTGAAGCGGCTTATTGTAATTTGTTTAAATATTCAGCTTTGATATACTGTAAATCAATCTCAGTCCTAGTTACTATCACCCTCATAAGTTTCGTGTCATCAGTCCTCAAACCGCTCATTGCCTTGCGTAAGACCTGTAAGTGCCAAAATGGTAAAAGTTTAGAAGGATTGAAATTCGATAGAGACTAAAATTTTTTATTTAACCCAAAAATATTAACAATAAGTCTAACACAGTCATGTTATCTTGCACCACTTATAAATTGTTTCTTACAAGAACATTGTGACAAGTATAATGACATTACAAGAAGCAATTACCTTTGCGAAATACTTAGCAGGATTCACAGCACATCGAACTATTGTCAGAAGTGCATGAGCAAAATTTCCTGATGTTTCATTCTTTACTGCCTGATATAAATTCAGCTAGGATAAGCACCAATAAAGGACCTTAGGAGAGACTACATGCAAAGGAAATAGAAGTGATAAAGATACCTTTTCCAACGAGCGTCCATACATGGTATGGTAACAAGAATCTATTTCCACCAAATGTGGCCCACTCCGTTCACTGAATATTTTCACAAAAGTCTTCTCATCAGTTCCTAGTCTCTTCTCCCCTGCTTCGTAGAGAACCTTCGCATCATTCTTAGCCATCTCCTTATCGACATTCCAGACGACTTCAGGACGTGGTGTGGTTACATATGCAAGCAAAATCTGATCATGGATTTTACATAAATATATTAGTAACACTTATTGTTTGAAACTCTGAATATCTTGGAAGATGTGATTAGTGTAGAGACTAAAAGGAATGAGGCAGAATTTTTACATCCATCAGAAATCTAACACAACCAACTGAACAAGGTTTCCCTCAAGTGACATGTGCATGAAACAGAATAAATGGATGGACCAGGAAGTTTCTTTTTATCAGCAGATAGACTAAAAAGTTAGTCAACATCCAATCCATAGTTGATTTTAGATTGAAATCTTGCAACTGCCAACAGGCTTTCAATCTTTTTGTAAGTATCTGTTGGGATTATTTCCCAAAACTACTCCAATCCACACCACAAAGTCAGAAACAGGCTTCAAAACAGAAGGTATTGAATAATACTTCTCTGTTTATTTCTAAAGATAGAGTTTACGATTACAAGAGATTACTCTCTTCACAAGGGAAAACCCCTTCTCGAAACTATATTCCAGACTCACTACTTACACACATATCAAAGGCTATTTATAACTAACATGAAACAGCCAAACACACTAACAAACCAGCCTGCTTATCTCTACGAGAATATACTCTCCAAATCACAGGCGTCTCATTAGGTCTCTCACTATTATTAGTCATAACAGTATCCAAAATCATTTTGTTGGCATGGTAGCTATATTCTTAACGGAGTAACTAGAGACAGTTGCCTCAAATGATTTGGTAGAAGTCATTCATCAATAAATTTATGAGCAGAATACAGAGACTACAAGTAATGGCTTTATTGGAAATATCCACCTAACATTTCAGAAATATCTTAATATATAACTTTGATGAACACATGGAGTCTTCTTGTCGTTTTAATTTTGTAAGCATTCTGGATACTTCAAATAAACAACCGAAAGTGCCTCACTAATGCCATGCTCTTTAACACGCTAAAAGATAGAAACCTTAATGTGACTAATTCGTGATAGCAAGGATGTCTTGCATGAAAGCTAAACACAGACAAGAGAAGAATCACCTTTTTATGATCCCCGGAGGTGCATTTTGCAATGTCATCCTCAAGATCATTACCAAATATAGAATGGTACATTTGCCTTAAATCTTGCAGCTGGGATGAAGTTCGTGAACATATTACTTCAGTAGCTGCCTCAAGATTTTTGGCCACACATAGAGACTCGTTAAGGATTATTGCATCACGGCTGGCAGGGTTGGGCATCCAGAGCAGAACTGCAGTCTAATTACCGGAAAAATATAAGCCAAACCAGGTATAAATTGTTAGGAAATGGAACATATCCACTTCACTTGTCTAAATTCTAAGTTACATACAATTTGGTTAATAAACAGAAGAACACATTGGCTAGTCTCGTAAAAACATTCGATGAATAAATTACTAATTTGATCCCTCTTTTAATAAAAGGTTCAATATAATTTCTGATTTTAAAAAAATGCTGCAATGTGACTTCTTTCATCCAATTAAGAATGCTGCATTGAAGTATTTTTTTAAAACAAAAGACTAAATTGTGTACAAAGAGGATCATTTTGAAAAATAAGGAATTGAATTGGACCTTTTATTAAAAGAGAGACTAAATTGAATAAAATAAATAAATAATTCCGTGAGATCAATGGGTGTATAATGTAACTCATGAAGTAGAATGGAGTCCATACCAAACAAAGTTGATATAAGTATTAAGTACCTTCAACTTGCCAGTAAGCTCAAAAGATAACCGTTCAACAAGGTCCTTGGAATACAGTGTTCTGTATGCCTCTTGGATATTGGCACGTTGTGTAGCATCTCGATCAGCAAGTAATTTGATCACAGCAATAATATCACATCCTAATCCTGTAAAAACCATTGAGTTGGCCCAAAAAAAATGTTCAACAGGGGACTTCTTTGACCACCCTTTTCTATATTGCCAAACTTCAACGTGTAAGAAATGATTTGGGTATGTTTCTATCAATAGGCATGCGTAATAAATAATAATAAATAAAAAAACCGTAGAGTAATGATACAATTAATGATAAAATTTATACTATCTTGCAATTCATGATAGAATAGTTCTGATCCCACAAAACATAATCAAAGAGCAATGAGGAAAAGAGAAGATAGTACCTTCGAAAGCTTTGTAGAGTAGTTCGGCATCATCTATGGGGGGAGGAGTAACATCCAGGGTTGCCATCCAACACAAAGCTTCTTCTCTCTATTACGGTTTCTTGCCTACGGAAAGCTGCAGTGCCAAAGATTCCAAATTCATGAAAAAAACACGTTTCAAGATAAACAGAAAATTTAAAAACGGTTCCAAGCAAAACCTACTATTCATAAGGACTTTTGTGATGTCGACATGAGAACGTAGAATTTTGTGTCACATTTTAAGTGAAACGGTGTCACCTGTCTATCATGATAATTGTAGTTTCCATCATTAAAATAAAATTAAAATTAAATTACTTTATGATATAGTGAATAAATAATTTAAAATTTTCTTATAACAAAAATAATTTTTATAAATTAATTTAAATTTTTATTTGTATCATAATTAAAAATATTTTTATTTATGATATTATTGATAAAGTAATTTAACTTAATTAACTTTGATTATCATAATAATATTTTAAAACAAAAGGATCAAATTTTTATTTGTATCATAATTAAAAATATTTTTATTTATGATATTATTGATAAAATAATTTAACTTAATTAATTTTGATGGTCCTATAACAAAAAATTAAACTATTATTTTTTAATAAATATATTAATTAAACATTATTTATTGGTTATTGTAACAATTGAATTAAATACAAAGAGTTAAAAAGTTTCAAATCTTGATAAAATTTAAATAATAAAATTATAAATATTTTTATTTTTTAAATATGTCACTGATATGTACCTAGCACATGATGTTTCCAAGCTCAATTAAGCCATGAAATGCATCATTTTATATGATAAAAAGCTTACAATTGGTATGAATATGACTCATAGGCTTTAATGCTATATTTTGGTCAAGATTGGAGTATTTGGTAGGTAAAACTGAGCAAAAGAGAAGAAGAAAAGCAGAAAAGGACTTGTGGCGCGACCCGCGCCAATTCCTGCGCTACCAGCGCCAGCCGGGAAACATGGCGCCAACAGCGCCACCATCCGCGCGATCAGCGCCAACCTCTCTGGAACCTGGCGCCATCAGCGCCAGGAGCGTCATCTTCTCTGGAAGCCCACGCACTGAGCGCCAAGGTGACGCCTCCAGCGCCATCCATTCAAGAACATGGCACGATCCACGCCGCTTCCCACGCCATCAGCGCCAGAGTTAAAGACATGGCACGATCCGCGCCACATGCCGCGCAATCCATGCGGGAACTCGATTCTGCAGTTCTGAAAAGCTGTCAAAGGTTAAACTTGGGATTTCACTTACCCAAGTATAAATAGCAGAAGCCACTTCAGTCTTGGGGATCTTTTGGACGAAAATTCATCACCAAAGGAGAAGGAGAAGCTTGGGAGTTGATTTAGGGTTTAGGTGTGAGGGGAAGAGGGTTCTTCCCTCTTCCCTTCCTCTTCCTCCTTGTACATATCATCAAGCATGCTTCCTTTTGTTGTACCAAGGTCATCCTTATTAGGTTTGGCTAGTTCCTTTTGTATTTAGGGCAAGCATTTAATGTACCTTCCATTTGGATTGGGTTGTATTTAATGTTCATTAATGCTAGGTTATTTCATTACACTTTGCTTGGATGTTTTCTTCTCTTCTCTAGACTTGATCAACCTGGTTGAGAGCTTAGAGTTAGGGTTCACAATAGGGATATTGGGGTCTTAGTCTTGGAACTAAGTGTGGTGACTTGTTTTACATCACCTAGGGATAGGGGTGTAAGCTTGTAATCTTCTTATGCATCACTTAATGTTTAACCTAATAAATGCTACTAAGGGATTAGGGTATTGAAAGGATTAAAGGGTTAATGTCACTAAGGAATTAGGGCTTAACTATTAATGAATGAGAATGCATGATTGAGTAGCTAGTGTAGATGAGTGTTGCAAAACAATCCATGTAAGAATGTTAGGAGCATGGAGTGTGAGTTTCTCTAGCTACCTTAGGTTACGCTTGGTGCAACCACTATCTATCTTGTATATATCACTTTATGTTTGTATTTAGCTTTTAATTTACTTCACACAACAACACATTTCTCTCATACCTTTTGTCATCCAACCTATAGATACGATTTATGATTTAATTGGTCAAACAATCCTCGTGGGACGATAACTCTCTTATCACTTTATTACTTGAGCGACTGATGCACTTGCCGAGTACGCAACAGTCAACGTTATATTTTAATTTACTCATTATTTTATATGATGAAAATTTAAAAACAAATAATATATTTAATAAAAATAAATATATTTAATTATTTGATATGTAAATATATTAAACAATGCTTTAAAAAATCTTTTTCCCCATAAAGGTTCATTCATAGTTGCCCAAAGAATAACTATTTTTCGTAAATAATAATTATAGTTTCTATAATAAAAAATTAAATTAAAACTAACTTATATCATGATATAGTGGGTAAATAATTTAAAAATTTATGGTAAGAAATATCATTTCTAAAAATTAATACTTTTTTATGTCTATCATAACTAAAAATATTTTTATTTATAATATTATTGATAAATTAGTTTAAATTAATTAATTTTTATTGTTTTATAATAAAAAATTAACCTATTATTTTTTAATAAATCTATTAACTAAATCTTATTATGTTGATTATTGTAACAATTGAATTAAATAAAATATTTACAAAATTTCAAATCTTAATTAAATTTTAATAATAAAATTATATATTTTTATTTTCTAAAATATCACCGTTTCATTTTAGTGTTATTTATCCATTATCCTATATGATGAAAATCTGCTACATTTAATAATAAAATTATAAATATTTTCATTGTCATAAATATTTACTTTCCTTTTTTTCACAAATATTTGGAAGGACTAAAAAATTTTTTTATAAGAAGAAAAACCAAAAGCTCTAAATTGACATAAATAAAAAATTTGACAACTCCCGCAGGAACGCAGCACTTCTCCATTTCTACGTTGCTGGTGCTATGTTCTCCTTAACGGGAAAAGGTCTTCTATACTTGAATAATAAGATATTCCCCTTCTTCCTTTATACAAAATATAAAGGAAACATGATTAACTTAAAAACAATTTTGGTTTTTTATTTTATTTAATTTATAATTTTGATCTTTAATTTTAAAATAGAGATATTTAGTCTCTTATTTGAAAAAAATTGTAAAAAAATTCATAATCATGATTTTGAAAAGTATAAGTGTTTTGAAATTGAGATAAAAAATATTTTAGCTCCATGTGAGTTAAATATATTTTTGAAAATTATATTTAAAAATAAAAATTTAAAATTCGCCAGCATACCAAACGAGCCCTTAATAATTATATGCGCCAAATCAACTGGGTCTTCATTAGTATGCTTACTCATTGCAGTGAAAGCAATTAATGGTGAGGATTGGTAACATAGGTAAGTGTTAGTTCCCTGATGAGCTTGTTGAAGTTTTAGAAACTACTTTGCAGTGCTTGCGGGTGAGGGGCACTTGAAATCAAGAGAGCCAAAGCTGTTCTCATCTCTAAGGAAGCTGATATTCATTCCAACCCGCTGCTAGTTAAATTCGCTTATCGATATTGGGTTTGAATTTTAATTTTTCTTGTTTTGTAGAAGTGGGGCAATATTTTTTTACACTATCTTTATAATTATTAAATATATCAATATTTTATTAAGAAAATTAAATTTAATAATTAAATAATGAAAATTGAAATTATATAATTAAATTCTAAATAATTTAGATCTTAATTTATTTTTGCTTAATACTTCTTAAATTTCTTATTTTGTGATTCATGTTCTTTCTTAATTTTACAGTATTCGAAAAAATATATATATAAGTAAATTAATTTTGTTTTAAGAAAAGTGACAATGTTTCTCCAACCTCAACATGAGATTATATTTTATTTTTTATGTCTAGTTCCATCTCTTTTTTTTTTTGTTGATCAATATTGATTGAATTTTGTAAAATGAGTTAATTCATAATGAGGTGTTTTTTTGGTTTTTTTTCTACACCCAACAAAGTTCTTTATACACTCAGTAATAAAACGGAAGACAAAAAATATCCTTTCTTAAGGTGTATATGAATTGACAATTCATAAGATCTATAGGGAAGAATATTTTCAATTTTTCATTTTATTGTTGGGTGTACGAAGAACTTGGTTGGATGTAGGAAGAAAATCTCACTTTTTTTTAGGTGATATTCATTGGTTGGAAGCTCATGACTAATCAAGTATTGATATCTATTTGAAAGGGTAAGTTCTTCTAAGTCTAAATAGATGTTTTTTTTTTCTTCATTTTTTTCATATACATATACTTGAGATTGAATTTCTGATTACATACTTAAAAAAAAGTAAGATTCTTTATTATTCATGTAGCATCGTATTAGTGATTTGAGATGTTTAATATAATGTTTGACATATGATTGTTTCTTACTAAGGGTGCAAGTGAAGAAAAAATATTGTTTTGTAAAACATAAAAAAAATATTTTATTGATTTATTTTTTACAAGAGATTAAGCTTTATAAGTATGTAAATATGATAATAATTCATTAAATGCTTAAGAGTACTGCAAGTCAGCTATTCATAACAATCAAGGATTTATTGTTGTTTCTCTCATAAATGTATATGGATATCTCAGGTTAAGATGTACAAACTGTAAAATTTAGGGAGAGTTTTGTCCATGCATATCAGAGAATATTATTCAAAAGAAACTTATCAAACAGTTCCATCCATACACAAGTATAGGACTAATACTTTAAGAAAAAAACATCAAGATACATACGAGACTTTAGAATCCGAATGTCTAAGTAACTACCATAACCATTATCAGTTCATTCTCAGACCGAGAGTCCAATCATACCAGATTTCCTTCTTCATCTTTTCCACCTGCATTGATTATTCAAGAAGCATCTGATCCTATCGGGTTTTCAGATTCCAATGAAGTAACCAAAACTTCCGCAGTTTGATTGGCATCCACATTAACAGCACCAAACGAGCTACAGCTCTGGGGATCACTCATCACCTGGAAATCAGGTCCTTCAGACAAAAGCTTGGACTCGGAAGGAACAGGCTCTCTGTCATACAGTATTGAATGGTGGCTGAGTCCCGGTGCATGGTTTGATCCCACATCAGGAATGTTAGCAATATCAGTATTTGGTCTTCTGTTTGAGTTTGTGGAGTCAACGTTGGTTATAGTCTCAGTGATAACATTGGTTTTAGTATCTTCTTGTGTATCTGTTTCTGGAAAACCCTGCTTCTGTATAAAATTGTCAACTTCAGATGGCACGGATTCATGCTCAGCAGATACAGGGATTTGGTTGATTTCAATAACTGAGCGCTTTGGTTCATCAGGAACCAACTCATTCAACACATAAACAGAAGGCATAGACTGTTGTCCAGTTGGGAGCTCCTTCTCAGTGTTTTCAACTGTTGGAACTGAGTTGATGGGTTCAGAAGTTATCTGAGAGTCTTTTGTTGCTCCTCCATCAGCACTGGATTCCTTCGCCTGTCTGGAAGCATCGACTTCATGCAAATTTTCATCTTGTTTGATAGTTTTGTCACCCTCAAACCCGGACATGATAGAGGCAGGCTGACTTTCAGGTCCAGGCTTTGATATTCCCTTTGGCATAATTCCTCCAGTGGAAATAGAAGAGTTCATCTTTAACAAGTCAGACATTGGTGTCACAACAGAGGCAGATTGGTTCTCAATTGAAACTGATGTGCCAGAATGGAGCTCAGTTGGGAGAACTGAGTCTACAGACATGGGCACTTGCAGTTCGGCCTCATAAGGTTGTTTGTTACACTGTCCTGATGAAGAAACAGAACTATGTATCCAAGTCTCTGGGATAAGAAATGGAATCGGAATCTCTGTCAATTCTATCATTTTTGGTGTGTCTTTTATTGCTCCTCCATCAGCAATGGATTCCTTTGCCTGTCTGGAAGCATCAACTTCATGCAATGTTTCCTCTTGTTTGATAGTTTCGTTACCCTCAAACTCTGAGATGATAGAGGCAGTTTCAGGTCTGGGCTTTGACATTCCCTTTGGCATAATTCCTCCAGTGGAAATAGAAGAGTCAATCTTTGACAAGTCAGACATGGGTGTCACAACAGGGGCAGATGGGTCCCCAAGTGAAGCTGATAAGCCAGAATGGAGCTCAGTTGGGAGAACTGGGTCTACAGACATGGGCACCTGCAGCTTGGCCTCAAAAGATTGCTTGTTAGATTGTCCTGATGAAGGAACAAAACTATGTGTCTGAGTCTGTGGGTTAAGAACTGGAACTGGAATCGGAATGTCTGTCCTTTCTGTCATCCTAACTTGTGGAGCGACATCACTTTCTGCAGTAACTGGAACAACTCGCTCCGATAGAAAAACAACACCTCTTAAGTAAGTATCAGGTGCTACCTGAGCATTAATAAGATATCCAGCATTGAAAGTTCCTTCAATGACACACGCGATCTCCTTCCCCAGCATTCCATCATCACAAACAACAGCTGTACCTACTGTTTGGTTAGAATTTAACTTATTAGAAGAGCCAGGCATTACAGGCATGTTCATCCCCTGAACTCCACTATCTGCTTTGCGTGGTCTGCCTCGTTTCCGTTTCATTGGAACATTTGATGGAGTTGAAGAGCCTAATCCTCCAGTCTGCTCATCCATCTTCTAGAGCGAACAATACTGATCCAGGATTACAGAAAACCTCCCTAAAAATTGTAAAACTACCATTAAGTTTTCCTTTTTTAAAAGAAATCATAGCATGTAACCATTTGTTTGAACATAAAAACACATAAAACAGAACAATAGCACATAAATTGCCTACAATGAGCCCTTTCAATAGGCCTCACAGTGGGGAACAGTATTAAGATGATACAACATCAGTTGAGTTGGACAATTGGGTAAATGAGGGAGTTGTTAGTAGATAAAATCAAAGTGATAAAAAAATCATTGAATTAAGAAGAAAGACTAGCCAATCACTTCCCCTTAGCCTTTTAGAAAGAAGAGGAAGGCCAACTGAGTGAGTCTATAATAGGAAGCCTTACCTTGCATTTGGATGATGCTGATTCCGTGACTCAAACCTGTGTGACCTTCCGGTCACATAGCTGACAATGTCAATAGTTGCATTAAGCCTCCCCTTCAAAATAAAATTAAAAAACATTAAAAGGGTAAGTCTGTGTCTCTCTTAAGAGGTCTTCAGTCTGCACCCCTTTTATTGATTAACTATTACAGAGAAGGTTTTAAATTGCGATTGCGATCACAGTTGCATCATGTTCCATGATATTGTCAGAAATTGCGAATAAACGTGGCAACGATTGGGGTCGAGAAGACTTCAGAAACCTTGACATTGTGGCCGAAATCACAGTCGCAGACTTTTTACAAATATTTATGTATTTACTATATGTAAAATCATATTTAACTACATAAACTAAAGTGATCGAAATCATCGAATAGAGAATAAATAAATAAAAAAAGAGAGACAAGAAAAAACAAAAGCCAAGAAAGGGAATGCTTACAAATGTGCACCTTGTTTCAGTGTGTGTTTAATAACACAGGTTAACTGCAGTGAATGCAGTAGCAACTAGAACAAACCACAACCACAACCACAACCATAAGAATAATCTCATTCCTAACTCATATTCTACTTTAACAATGCCACAACATCAAAATTAAAAAAATTGTACATTGTTTCACGTAAACATAAAATCATTAAAAAGGAAAACCACACACTCACAGGTGGAGGGAGAGTTATTTTTTCAGAAGGAACCGGAAAATCAGTTGAAGCCGTTAAGTTTGTTATTGATGACAATGACAATCCCTCCAACGCATCTAATACTAATACGAAGAAGAGACAGCACACGTGGTTTGGTTTTGCAATTTGCATGCTAATTACTAGTTACTGTTACTGATATTTTCCTTTCTTTCTTTTTTTAGGTTTGAATTTTCTTTCTTTCTTTCTCTTATACGTTTACGGTTTCAGAGTTCACTTCTGCAGAGGAAGGAAGTGAGGCGGCTTTTTGGGTTGGGCTATGAACTGACCCAATAAATGTATTTCAAACAGGCACTTGTTGTTAAGTATACCCCCAAGCATTCTCTTTAGTTTTAATTACACAGTATACCCTTTTCCTTTAAACCGATACACCCCTTGGAACCCCTCTTTTTCGCTTTAGTGTTGAATGAATCTCTCCAATCAACAATCTTATTTCCCTCCCTCAATTGGTATATCCATCTCTTCGACATCTTACTAACACAATAGTTCATGTTCACATTCGAAAAATAAATTTAGAAAATAAATAAATTTGTGATGAGATAAAACAAAATAAAATAATATCAAAAAGGACTTTTTGAAATAACGTATACCTATTTTCGAAAGTAATTTTCAAAACGATAACACAATTCTGGAAATTACTTTCCACAATTGGTATACATTGTTTTCGAGAAAGTTATTTCCAGTAGTCATAATAAAAAATAGAATTCAATTATTTGAACTTACCTTAACGAGTTGCACGAATCGTTGTCGTGCACAATTATTTGAACGTTGTAGGCCTGGAGTTGAGAGGCATGCTGGAGACTTGGAGTTAAGAGGCTGAAAACATATATTTAAATTCATCGGTAACCCACAATCAAAAGTTTTGCTTTGTAATTATTGTATTTTTTTTGTTATCTTATTTTTACTATGTAAATAAAATGAAGTTTGATTTAAAATATATAGATAAAGTTAGTGATGTATATAACTTGAAGCACTGTATCACATGAAGGAAAATGCAAAATATTACATATAATTTTAATGGAAAATACCCTATTATATAATGAATATACAATGAAAATGGAGTTCAAAATTAAAATTTAAAGAACAATAAAAATATAGTGAAAATAATATTTTAAAAAATAAAAAATTTGGGAGTGTAAAATAAGAATTTTAAATAGTATATTTGGCAGAATAAAATATAAATGGGGTGAGGTGTACTTAGAAAAATGGGATATGTAAATTGTAATTGTCTTTCGAATATCACGGTTCAGGCCGACGTTATTTATAGACCAATAGGATCAACAATGAACTAGTAGGAATGTTGTTAGATCATCATTTTTTTAAACTAAGATCAAATGTCAAGGACTAATATCCCTTGGCTTTGTGGTTTATTTAGAGTTAATTTTTTTTTTCAATTCTACTAGACGCATGGACTTGAAATTTAACCTTTGGCTTTGTGGTTTGTTGCTGATTTTGGTGTCGGGTGTTTTTGATTTTTTCTAGAAAATAGTTTTTAGTTTAAAATAATAAAAAAGAACATTCATATCAAGTTTATGTCTCATCACATACAATACTTTCCATATGACTCTCATTCTTGAGCTAAGGCCACAAATAAAAGAACATGATGATAAAATATCTCCAAATTATTTCTCTTTTGTATTTTAAAACACTTGTTTCAAAATTAATTTTTAAAACTTAATAAAGTTTGATAAAATTGATTGTTGAGCAGCATTGGATTACTTTAGACAACAATTTTTAAAACCAAAAAAGTGAGAAGGAAATCAAATAGGCCCAAATATCTTTTCTTTTAAATAAACTTTAAAATATTTTAGGAAATATTTTTAAAAATACAAAACTAAGGAGGAAATCAAACAGTCGTTTTTCAGTTCTAGATTATACTTTTTTTACGTCCGTAAAGGTAAAAAGAATTAGAAAAAATTAATAAGTTTTCTTTAGAAAAGGGATAAAAATTAAAATAAAAAAGTTTTTGTGGAAAAATATTACTACCATAGGTTATTATGATTTTTAATGTAATCTCACTGCATTTTTTAATGAAAATTTTCATTTATTTATTGTTTCATTAACTAGTGCATTATAAGTTTTTGATAAATTTTTCCATTAATTTTTCATGTATTAATTTCTATTGTGTTTTCAAATTAATAAACTCTTTCATTC
>PYAF01003817.1:338301-389818 GCA_007407185.1 Glycine tomentella
TTTTTTATTTTTAACTTCTAAATCATTTTCCCCTTTTCTTTTATTTTTATTTAAAATATGTAGAGAGGCACCCCTAGTTTTAATAAAAAGAAAACATTTAAAAGTAAATAATTTTGAAATTGAAAGGAAAAATAAGAAAATAAATAATTTAAATTAAGACATGTCTCTATGACTATTTTAACATGGTGGGCTAAAATTTAAATTTAAAACTTTCAAAATAAATTTAAATTGATATTTACTACAAATATAATAACATTTTTTTTGAAGGAGCTAATATAACAAATTTAAATCTACACTATATTGAGGAAACATATTTTAATTTAATATGATCTGTTAGCTAGGATTCAAATTTTAAAATTCAATTCAAAATTTGGTACGTAAATTCAAGACAAGATTAAGTAAATTTAATTAATAATATTTGAAAAATAAAAAAAGAAGTAGATGAAATATTTAATACTTAAAGCAACTTTAGTGCAAGATCTTGAGTAAGGATCTTGAGCTTAAGATCTGGTCTTCACTAGATCTCCCAATAAAGGAGGTAGAGAGATCTCCAACTTGGAGAATGAGTTCTTGTAGAAGAATCCTTAAGATCTGCACATTGTTTAAAAAAGAATAAATTTTTTTCCTCTTTCTCTCTCTTTAAGATCTCAAAATAAGATGTACCATTAAAGAACAAAATAGGAGGGATCTTGAGAGATCTTCAATCCTACATGACACTATGGGCCTACTGACCTATAATGAAAAAAATATAAATCACACTACAAAAGAAGTATCCTAGATACCTACATACGCCTTTTACCTACACTTTAAGTATAAACAAACAAAAAAAGTATACTTCTAGCTATGTAAGCTTGGGTGTAGGTAAAACTTGCAATAAGGCATTGTCTATTTTCTCACTTTTACGGCGTTAAATTTTGCTTGTTACACTCTAAACTCAGTTTCTCTTTTGCATTCTAAAGACACTTTCTCTCGATGGAAATTACACTGCGTGGAAATGCTATCTATTTCATTTGTACATATCAGAGAAGAAATTTGATTATCAACACTCTTCTCTCACTCTCAACTCTTGAGATTATCTAAAACTCATTTTCTCTCAGATATGTTAGGGTTGCCACGGAGCAATAACGACAACAACGTAGAAGAAGAGCGCGACCAAGACAAGACATTAAATAAGAAAATTGTAATGCTTTTTTTACACAGTCACCAATATTATTGTAATGCTTCTTAAACAATTTCTTATTTAAGAAGCATTACAATATTATTGACACTGTAAAAACTATAACAATGGGTTTCCCATATTGTTATTATATACAGTATTTAAATTTATAACATAGGTGAGAACGTGAAAACCAATAAAATTGGCTCACATCCTGATATATTATAATTAAGGGTGTACAGGTTAGTTTAGTTCTTTTAGTTATAAATAATTAATTATATGAATAAAAATGAATTAGTTTTAGGCATAATAAGTAAATTTGATCGATGAACTCATGAGCTGATTCCAGCTTGACTTTTATTAAAAAATTATTATAATTCTAAACAAGAAAATAGAGATTTTGACTAATTTAGAATTTAGTCGAAAGATAAATAAAATTTGATTAATAATTATTTTTATCAAGAATTAAACTTGAATATTATCTATATAATTCAACTTTAACTTTATTACAATAATAACTTATATTCAATCAATTAATTGATTGATTTAGATCAAGCTTGAATTTCCCCTACATATGTAATTGAATTCGAGTCAGCCATAAAATTTTACAAAGACATAAATTAATTATCTAACAATTTTAAAAAACAATAACATGTTTTTTTCCAAGTTCGACACTGGTTATGATTGTTTTTATTTTTAAAAACAAATTGAACATCAATAGTTCAAACATTGCTTGTAAACAAATATAGTCATAGATTCATCAAATAATTTTAAATAAAACAGCGTTAATATATTTTAAATAACTTGAATGACATAAATTCATCAAATATTACATCTTAAGAAAGAAGTAGAAAATATTAAATAGTAGTGCCAACTGTGAAAGATTAAAAAAAAAAAACTGTGAAAGGACAATAAATGCACAAAAGAAATAAATAGTAGTTATGGGTAGAGGCTAATTCCCAACCATGTGATGCATGATGTCTGTGGTAGCTAGTACGATGCTATTCTTTTAGTAGTGTCCTAAAAAGACACAACTTGTTGTAGTAATATATTAATAATTGAATATGATTAGTAATATTCTATTATAAAACAATAAAATAGTTTCATTGTATTTGTATTATAAAACATGAGGGATACCAAACTGAATTTTGAGATGGGTAGACTTCAATATGACAGTTGATGAAGTATCAGTGTCTAACTAATTACAACGATAAGGAAACTAAATGAATGACAGGAGTAATCTTTTTTAGAAGCAATGGATGCTAATTGAATTTAGTGAAAAGGATTAATTTCCTTACAAATACGTAATGAATTATGTTTAAATTTCTCGAGAGAAACCCACATGCACATTAAGTACCTAACATTTAATAGTTAATCGTAGTACCTTAAATAAAATAATGAATTATGTTTTTTTTTTTAATAGTACAATACATTTTTACACCAAATATGTATAAAAATAGTGAGACCTTTTCTTTGGGCCAGTAAATATATATGCCGAGTTTTGTGTTTTGTATGTGCAAAGTTTTACAATTTTTCCCCTTAATTAACGATAACTTATAGCCTTTTTCAATCAATTTTGTTTTTTGCTAAATAAAGTAGGAATGTACCAATCGAATTCAAAGGTCCCCCCACCCCGGTGGAAATTTGGTCTGTTCTATACTGTGCAAGGCTCATGCTTGTCTCCTTGATGATCTTTGACTCGAGCTTCTTTGACTTAAGAGCTTCCATCACAAGAAAAAAGAATGCAACTAGCTAGCTAGCGCAGCAATCAATGAATGATTGAATTTCAGAAGAATAATTATAGAGATCCTCTTCAGTGGCAACGTGATGCTTCTCTTCTAGTCGGTGATATTAGAAAGGCCTATTCACACCACATCTACAAGATACAGCTACCCCCTTAATGAACATGCTATGCCAAATCATGATCTATTGTAATTTCACTGACAATAGCCTGTGTGAGTAGGTGAAGGACATGCAGTGCCTTATAGTTTATTATATTTTTTTAAACTAGTATTATTAACTTATTTATAAATATTTTTTTTTTCTACTTACAAACTTATCTAAGAATTAAGAGTTTTAAAATTGGCTTATATAGTAGTGAAAAAAGAAGGAAGGAGAGGAAGAGATTATAAGTTAGAATCTCTCTAACTAATAAAAATTAATAATTAACAAACTTATATTTTCAATAAAAAAGAATTGATGTTAGGAAATTAACAACACAAATGCTTAACAATTAATTATTTATTTGTTATATAATTTTAAAATCATTTTTACACAACATCTTGAAATGTAAATATGCAACGTTAAGTTAAGAATATTGTCGACGAATCTCAAATACTTTTTTTTATTAGTAATATTATTAAATAAATCAAAATAATTTATCAATAAATAACTGACAACTATTGTGGTCAACGTACAATTATTTAATTAGTATTATTGCACATATAACTAAACCTTTGCCCAAGGACGTCAATAAGGTCCCCCCTTTTACTTCTTTGCCACACAAAATTTTAATCCCATGTCACAATGTTCAATTAAAATGATTTAGCAACTTCCCCTTTCCGACTTTTCTTAATACAAACTGAACAATTAAAAAAAAAAAATAGTGGCTGAGCCCGATTCCCTGAGTGCTGGGATAAATGTTTTAAATTGTGATGACATGTTATAGTTTTGTTAGTAAGAGATTACTAGTTAGTTTGTGATAATTTGTTAGCCTATACAAAGGCGTGATGTTATCATCTTATACTTATTATTCAATTTAATAGCATTTTCAGTTTTACTACTTTTCTCCCGTATAGAACTATATTTTCTAAATATGATATCATAACGTTGACACATACGGTAAATATCTCAAAAACTTAGAAATTTTCTAAAATCATATTTCTTAACATGTTACCAGAGTATTTGCACCTATCCTAAAGACAAAAACTTTGATGTTATGATCGAAATTATAGTTATAGACTAATTTGTAAAACTTTGGCTGAAATTATTGGTTGATATAATGATATTAAAAAAAAAACACAAATTATGGACACATTTCATGCAGGTTTTTCTTAGTAGCCAAAATACAAACCTAAAAAGGCAGCATTCATGCAAATTTACACTTATTGGGGTGGCACTATTTAATGATTAATTAATTATGATTGAATGAAGCAGGTACTATTTTCCAAGGCAGTTTCTATTTGATGACAAGGTTTAATTTTGACAAAATGATACTCCTATAGGCCAGTTCAGGCACAGTCATCATGCCCATTTATTTCAACAAAAATTTAGTGCACATGATCTGCTTCATCACCATGTATGACATCGTTCATACGGGCCCCACACGCCATATAGTTTAATAGCACCAGCCAAAACCATACTATAAATATTACTTTCAAACCTTCTATGCTTACCATATATTCCTCTTTCTCTTTCACTCTCTCACTCAAGGTTAGACTCTTTTGAAGAAAAAAATGGCTCTGTGTAGAAGGCCTTATGCTTACTCAAAGGTGGACAAGGAGGACCCTGAAGACATAATCCATAGAAGGGCACAGTTTTTAATCCACAAAGTGTTGGAGCAAGCAGATTCACGTAGAAAGCCATCATGCCTTAGAATCAGAATCTCTAAGATGAAGATGAAGATTGGAAAAAGGTTAAGGAGGCTCAGGAGGAGAATTATGTCATGTGTGTCTGCTGCTAGACTTGGTTTTCATGGACATGTTATGAGTCAAATCAAAACATGGAAGAGACTCTTTAGCCGAGGAAGACAATCTCAAACCCTCATAACCCTTCCTCCTCTTATCAAATGATGATGTGTATCTATGTGTAAACATTTTATTAGGAAACTCATGTTTTATGCAATACAATGTCATGTTAATTTCTGTCCTTTTTCTTTTTTCTTTTTGTGTTTTCTTCCCAGTTTTCTTTAGTCTATACAAAGAGTGAAACCATAATCAGTTCTGCCTGAAGATCCATCGAGTAGTTCCTTCTTCTTTTTTTTTCAATCTCTCTCTCTCTTGGTACTTTCAGATTCTGAACTTTGATGCAGAAGTAGATGAAACGGCAATTTCTGTCTGTCAATTGTGTTTCTTTATTGCACTCACTAGAGGTGGAAATGTCTTTTACTAAAATGAATTGTCAAGTTTGGAAGAGAGCAGGGTAGCAATATATAGTATAACTAAATATCTATATCTATCTATATATATATAAGAAACAGGAAATAATAGAAAGGTTTGTACTAGGAGATATAGTTACAGTCATATACAACGAGCAATGATTTTAATCAAAGACAATGGACACAACTAAATAAAAGACATCTATATAAAGACAATCTTTTGCATTTTTAGCTGTGATTGACATTATTTATGAATAAAGTCATCTATATTATATAAGTAAACTCTTTACTCTTTAGTAATCATCCCTTTATATATCCTTTTTCCTTAATGACCTTTTTGCCTTGTGAGAATATCTGTAGAAACTTTTACATATATGAAATATGAAAAACTGTGAAATTTGGGGGACATGACTGCAAAGTCTTCCCATTCCCTCTGACACACTGCAGTCATACCATTCTATAAAAAAATTAAATATTTAAAATGAAATTACCTTTTTCTTCTCTTTTATATGATAGACTTACCATTTTTCTTCTGTTACATTGAAACGTACACTTTTAATTAAAGAAGTCTTGAAATACTGCAGATGCTGATGTGGGTATACACAAGTGACAGACACAAATTTGGTGAGTAATAATCATGAAAACAACACGTTATGACATTGGGTGTGGACGGTGCAGTAGTTAAGTTCTGATATTATCTGCCATCTGCTATTTGATTATGCATTATGTAAAATACTACTAAATAACATCCTAAGCCACATCAAATCTGGAACACGTTGTACTGATACGATAAGGACGTACATGAGGGAAAGACTTTCTAATTCATCGTCCAGTTTATCTCAACTTGTGTCCTATAATATATTAGCAATACAGACAATCACAAACTTCCCCAAATAATAAGAACGTTCATTCTGATCAATCAACTCAAAGGATATTATAATCGTTGTTTATTAGGAAAGATGGGGATAATGGGGGACCATATTAGTAGTTTATTCATTACTCAATTGTAAAAGATAGGAGGTTTTAGCTTATGGGTAGGAAAATCCTCAACTAATTGGTATTTTTCTTTTATTCGGTTACCTAAGAAGGTTAGCTAGGCACTAGCTCAACAAATGGACTTACATTCAATATTATTACCATTAAATTAAATTAAAAGTGTATCACTTAAGTTATATTGTCATCAAGGAATCTAATTCAGTTGATTGAGCAAAATGTATGAATTATTCTAAATCTTTAATACTCTTTTCGAATCCTCCAGATTAAAATGTTATATTGTCACTAAGAATTCCTCCCATATAGATATAATGTACTTAATTTCTTAGATACTTCTCTCTCACTCTCTCTATGGAACATGAACTTGATTAATAGAAGCCTTAATTCTTAATCTGAACCCTTACCCGGTAAACATGCCTGCAAGTTAGGATTCTTTCTTTCTAAGATCTAAAGTTGATTTTAGAAAAATAATACTAATAAAAAAACTAGGCGTGAAAATAAGTGCAGGCATTGATGACAATAATTGTTGGTGATTATTGGAGAAAAGGTCAACTCGTCAAATACACCTTCCACTACATTACCTTTGTGATCCAGCAACTACTTCTGTACACTCTCCTATGTTAAATAATTAGTTATATACAGGTATCTGCAAGCAATTGCACCTATGGGTCTTGCAAGAACTCAGCCTGGCTAGTAAATCTTGCGACATGTTTTATATTTTCTCAATTAAGAATTGTCCCTTGTGAGAAAATTTCGATAACTTGCAGAATTTTGACCCTGATCAAGGCCTATTTAATTTGTAATTTTTTCACTAGGGAAGACTTCATTATTATTAAACACCCTTTTGGATTCTTCAATGATCTCTAAACTTTCCTTCCTTGGATCATTCCTTAATAACACTAATTAACCAATTGATTAATTAATTTTGTTTTAGGTAGTTATGAATCTGAAAGGACATGGAGGACCCGCGCGGTTCATGCATAGCACACATTTCTTTGAAAAGCACAACTCTGTTTCAACACCCCACCCCCACCACTATTAGCGGGTAGCATGCTTTACGTTTTTGTAGGGTTTGAATCTGACCAAAGTCAATTCTGGGGCATGAATATTCTCAGCTCTCGTGCCTCGTGAGCGTGATTTCAATTTTCTTGACATTGACTTATGACACTACACATCAAACTGAGAATGAATGGATCCTCTCAACAATAAATTTTAACTTCACCTGTTAGTGTACACGAGACGATACTTTCTCATTGCATACTACTTCCTCTCGGTCTTATTATAACTGTTCTCATTATCAACTTGGTCATTATATTGGTTTGTCATCAAGTGGTATATGTTCAATTTGTGCATAGATAGATAGGTATAGAGAAAGATAGGGAATCAAGTTTCTCTAGGAATAACTCCAGATATATATCCTTACTATTCTTTTTTTTTTTTAAATTTAATTTCAGGAAGTTAGATTAAAGGCAAGCTTGTGGAAAGGGGTTTTACTCAAGTTGAAGATGTAGATTTTAATAATGAGGTCTTTTTTCCAATGCTCAAACATTATTTTATGAGGATATATATTATTATCTATAGTCAAAGTCAATTAATACAACTTGGAACTAGATCAATTAGATGTAAGAACAACATTTCTTCATGGTGATCTCAAAGAAACCATATAAATGGAACAATTTGAAGGATTTTCTAAGGACAATAAAAGGTATGATGAGTTCATGATGAGGATGGGATTCTTGAGAAGTAGCCATTACAATTGTGTATACATACTAAGAGGAGAAGACAAGTGTCGCTTATACCTACTTTTGTATGTGAATAAGATCCTAATAGCTGGTGCTGGTTCAAGGAAGGAAAACATTAAGAAAGTCAAATTCGAGTTTATTTATGAGTTTGAAATGAAGGGGCTTAAGTTTGAGAAGCGGAAAGGATTTTAGATATGGATATAATTAGAGACACGTAAAAAAGGGAATTGTGCGTGTTTCAACAGAAATATTTGAAGGATTGTTGAGAGGTTTAGAATGCACATGTCTAAACCTTGTGGCAACTCCCTTGGGGCAACTTTATAAATCCTTGTCACTTGTCAGGCAAGCACTAAGGACTGATGAAGAAAGAAGGAGGGTGGATACCATTCCTTATGGAGTTGAAACTTAAAAGTATCATGCATAGTATGGTTTGGTATATAGAAAGCTTGATTTGGATCATGGTGTAAGACTGAGGACATCAAGGAGGCTCTGTGGCTTAGAGCGGTGATTGGTGAATTGAGAATTTTGCAGAACAACATAACAATTTGTTGTGATCGCCAAGGTGCAATATATCTCTCAAAAAAACAAGTGGATCACAAGATATAAAAAAACATATCGATGTCAGAATTCATTTTATCATGAAGACACTACCTCAGGAAATGTATAAACATCGTTTGGATTCTCTGAAGCATAATTCATAAGTGGGAGGGTAATTTAACGATGAAAGGAATTCTTTGGTTTAGAGACAAGGTGGAGAACTATAAAGTGTGTCTCAAAATTAGTTTGCAAATTATTTGTTAAATAGTTGACAAGTTGTTAATTACCGGCCATAACAAACTTGTATAATGAAGTCCTCTGTTTAGGGGGGTCATAGGCAGTGATACATTACAAGTTTATATATATTATGTAACTATAAGGTAGATGTATGTTATCTACTTCTACAACTTAGAGGAAAACATAAAGATTGAGGGTATGAGCTACATATAGAAGGCTTGGGATTCTTACAGAAAATTTCTCTATATAGAGGAAAGAAAAGAGACAAGAAAGTCATGGAAAAAAGCTATATTGTATAGAAGATCTTGGTCACTATAATACAGTGTAATTGTCCTTTCTCGTAGATGTAAGCCTCATTGGCTGAACTAGGTATATCTTGTCTTAATCTCCCTTATCCTAATCTTTATATTGTGTTCTGGTTTCCTGTTTTTTTAGGTTTTGCCAAAACAAAACTCCAGTTTTCATAATAGTTTTAATATCCTCTGAAACCTAAGTTGAATCTATGAGAAGACATTTTTTAATGGCCTACTTGAGCTGAGTTGTTAGATTAAGCCTATGTTTGGTTTGCCCGTAGGGGAGCTCCAAACTCAGTTACTAATCAAAGTTTATTGGTTCAAAGTTAACCGATTTTTACTAAATCAATCATATAAATGATCCAAATACTTAATTGAACTTGTTACGAATCCGATTCCCAGTCAACCCGAGCCGAGTCATCATTGGCTTGAGTTGTCAATTCATTTTGGTTCAAAGTCAAGCTGATAAGGTCTTACAAATGGATCAGTCATGACTCTGGTTTTTAGTTCAACCAGTGAGGTTGGTCCAGTCCTTGTAACATTGTTTCCTCTTGTGTATATAAATCAATAACATACGTTTTTTAGAAAATTCTAAATTAAGTAAATTATCATCATAAAATAACTATCCTGGACAAAAAATATCCTTATTACAAGACTTATAAAATAATTGTGAATCCATTCAGGCATCTAAGTGAAAATATTAATAAATGAAGATATAATGAAAAAAATACTTAATATTTTCTTAATTTTTTAAATGAAAAATATTTTGAAACAAACTAGGAGAAATTAAAAAAAAAAAGACAAAATTCTAGACTAAGACATAATCCTCCGTCACTACTATATATCTTGTGTTTTGATGAAATTAAATTGTCATCAATGAATAGAAAAATTAACCTTATATAAAATCACCAAGATGAAGGATATATATGCAAAGATTCATAATTAGTAATATAAAATATATTAAGTTCAATTTGTCATCTTATCAAATTTGCTCCAAAGCCATTAAGAACACAGCTTATTTGATCTCTTAAATTATTTGAAGCATATTATTACTTGCAAAATCTCCAACCATACATAAGAAAAAACAAAAACAATAATTCATCAACTTTTCTTTTCTTTTAATTTTTCCAGTGAGAACTCGAAATCCGAACCCACAACTATCTGTCAGGCCAATCGTCTGCAGAAGAACCATTTCAACTCTGAATCTTTGGTTCCTTCTTGTACTCCCACTTATCTAATCGTTTCTTTGCTGTATTTACCTGCATTCATCATAATGTACGATATATGGATGTTGACTTAATTTTGATTAACTATTAGTATAAAACATTTTTATATTTTCATTTAATCATACTTTACTATTGCATTAAGGAAGTACGGAAAATTTGATGAAGAAGACTACTATTGAATTAATTTCAAAACATGCAACTATAATTTAATTTCAACTCAATAACTATTTCTATATATTAAATTCCAATTATTGAATATTTTGATATTATCTTAACCATCAAGCACACCAAAATTTGCATAAATAAGACATTTTTAGTTAGGTAATCTTATTGTCGATATTTTCTTGTATTTAATAGTTAAAAGATACACCTGCTTAAAAATTTACAGGTAGATATACTTATAGTCTATATCTTGATAGACCATACAGTTATTAAATTTTTCAAAAAATATGATCTATAAAATTTTGTAAAAACTAAATAATTTTATTTTCTATGAACTTGACAGACCATATTTATTGTTGGTACTTAAAAGATAGACATGGTCTATCAAATTATTATGGAAAATTAGATTAAAAAATAAAATGTATACAACTTTTTTAAGCATAACTGATAACAATTTTTTGTTCTTGACTATTCATGTATAATTATATAGTTTTGATTTAAAATGATAAAAAAATTATGAGTTTCACGTGCTATTTAATGATTTCTCTTTTTGATTTTGTGTTATTTAATAAATTTTAATTAATTAGAGAAATAATGTGTTTGAAAAACTATATTCATAATATTTTCTTGTGAAAAAAGTAATATTACCTCTTTATTCCAATCAGTGCGAAGTGTAATCCATAATAAAATGAGGGTCTGCAACATTGTTCCCCCGATCATGCCAGACCATATTCCCTGTATTATGTATCAAATAAAAGTTTTCATCAATTATAATTTGAGAGGTCAAAGACAGGCTTTGTTGATTCACAATTACAATTAAAACGTTGCTCAAAGGGATCGAACGTTGGTCTCTCAATAATTTTAATTCAACTCATTAAATATTAGCAAGATAATTAATGCAATTTTTTATTAATTATTTTTTGAAGAAAATAGTAAATAAATAAATAATAATGTAGAAAGATATATTTAAATCATGTAACCTGCAATAAATTAATCATATTTGATAAGGCCCAATATGATAATATATTTACCTGCACACCTAGGCCGAACTTGAAGCCCAAAACACAGCCCAATGGAACTCCAATCCCATAATAACAGCCCACGTTTACATAGGCCACAATGGCTTGCCATCCGCACCCAACAGCCACTCCTAAAAAAATTAAGAAATGTACAGAATCATATATGCACGTAAGGTGTTCGATCCTGGTCTTTTCGTACAGAAAAACATTTGGGGAGATGTTAAATTCGAGTATATTTGAATAAGGCAATTTAAAATTGTAAAAATATTAAATATTTTAATTGAAATTCTTTCATTTTTAAAATTATGTGTTTAAATAAAGAAATTAAATTTCTTCATTTTTAAAATTTTGTTTTTGGATAAAGAAATAGAATTTCTTCATTTTCAAAATTTATATATGATAAATAATTGTAGAATAACTTTTTTATTACAAAATTACATAAAAATCTTCACTCAGAGAAGATAATTGGAATTATGGTGATTATGAATAAACTCAGGGACTCAAATAAAAAAACAACAGAAAAGATCGAGAAGATAATAATAAAAATAATGATAATAAATAAAAATAAATTTTGTCTAAGTAAAGAAATAAAAAAAAAAATGATACAGCCTCATTAAGTATGATACATAGGGTAAAAAGAAGGAAAAAAAGAGAGTAGTAGCAGCAGCTAATGTATGTAACAAAGTATGAAAGAACTCAATCCAAAGCATTGGGACTAGCACAGGCCCTCAAAATGAGGCTCCAAATCCACTACACCAGAAACTTATGTTCATTCCTACCATTAAGATTAAATGTTCTCCTTTCATCGTCTTTCATAATGGAACCAATATAGCCATCGCCATCACCCGTTCCATATAAGCCCTTGCACAAATCTTCGATCTCTATGGGGACAGTGGGGTCCTTACTGTCGTACCATGCGCTCATGAGAGGGTTCGATGAGAGCTCCCCCAGCTTGTGCTCGATCACGCTCACCATGTCGTCCACCCCGACGTCATCGTTCGGCGACGTGAGGTGGCTGGGGCCACCGTTGCCCATGTACCTGGGGACAGCGAAGGGATAAGCACAAACCTCGGGGCACTATTTTTTGGAGTTCCCCACCCATGCGTAAAAGAACGTGTAGCCCACCTTCGATGGGAAGGTGAAATAGTGGAAGCCGCAGACAATGCGACAGAAGTCTTCCATGATGGCGTCTTCGACGATGAGGATAAGGTAGATCCCATTGCGATGGTCGACAGGGAATGGCTTGGCCTGGACGGCGGTAGCAATGATCTCTTGCACGGAGAGGCGCGTGAGGTGGATGTCGTCGGAGTAGCGGTGGTCGAAGAGTACTCATTGACAATGGAGACAGAGTAAAGAGAGTAGTGCGATATAAGCTTTTATAGAAGAAAAAAATTTCAAATTTTCACCTTTTGGAATGGAATTAAAATTTTACATTTTTAGTTGTTTAAAATTTTATTTTAAAATTTTAAAAATTTAAATTTTTCATATAAAAATATTAAAACAATGAATTTTAAATTATCTGATAAATTACTTTCCTTAATTAAAATTATTTATCCGAACACACTATTTTAATATTTTAAGTGATTAATCTTTAAATTTTGTTCGAGAAATACTCGTGTGTTCACCGAAAAGTACATGGTTAAATGGGCAAATATGCACTTACTCACCAGATAGCACCGGTTGGATTCCATTGAGAATGAGAGTGACGGCCAAGTAGGGACAGAGGTCTGAGACCGCGTTGGC
Organism: Glycine tomentella; assembly: GCA_007407185.1. Taxonomy (NCBI): domain Eukaryota; kingdom Viridiplantae; phylum Streptophyta; class Magnoliopsida; order Fabales; family Fabaceae; genus Glycine; species Glycine tomentella. The sequence continues at coordinate 351,506 of PYAF01003817.1, forward strand.
GACTGTTTCACCATCTGTGAATGCATAGCTTACAACCCGACGCAGTGCAAGGACCACCACTGCTTCTATCACCGCAATTATGAAAGATATCATATTCACTACAATTACTGAGAATGCTGCAGACTTTGGATGCCCAGCCCCCAACTCGTTACTCACCCTCACGCTGCACTAATTATCAGTTATAATATTATATGTTACAACAATCACATGCAACATATTAATTCAAACACACACACACACACACACACACATATATATATATAACCATGCATGTAGAAAATTAGTCTAACCTTGCAGCTGCATTAAATCCAATTCCAATATGCAGCATCAACCCTGTTATTGCCATGCTGCACTCACAAGTCATAATCATAGTAAATGTACGTGCTTAATTATGCTGTACGTCATATTACTTTCAGATTAATTATGGTTGAAAACAGTTAATGGTGGTGAGTAAAACAAAACAAAATGAGATGAAAATGGGAAAGATAGATGATTATATTCCATGCCTCCAAATTAGAGAGAAAAAAAGGGTATTTGATAAAATAAAATGAAATTATTTTAACAGGTTATATTTCACCCTATTCTTCAATGCACCTACAATAATTATTCGTAACCCATGATTTTTTTATTAATAGAGAAAATTGATTAAATTAAATATAAATTTAATAAAAATAGAAAAGATAAAAAAAGTTAAAAGATAAAAGATATTAAGAAATTCTTCTAAAACTCACACACACACACATATTTATTTAATTGGTATGTATAACAAAATATCATCGTTAGGTGAAGGGGACACATCAATGGACGTGCGATAACAATTTATTAGTGTCTTTTTGATGTCAAAACTATTCCTTTCATAATGGAAATGTTTACACCGTAATAGAGAGATAAGAGTGTAAAATAAATATAAAAATTCAAGTACGAAGTTAAAATTATTTAATCTAAATTGTATGAATCCCAGTAATTAAAAATTCAGATTTTGACACTTCAGAGTTATCCTGAGAGTTGTATGAATCCCAGTAATATAAACTTAAATGTTTTATTGAAACCGCACACATACAACTGATACAAGTTTCTTAATTTTGAAACTACAGAGGATCGCGATAAGGTTTAATTAATAACTTTTTATTTTAATCCTTCAATTCTAAAAAAAAAAATCTAACTGATTCAGAATTTTATCAAAACATAAATAAACTCTGATATCTTGATATTTATTCTGTAAAAAAAAAATCCTCCTATTTATTTGTTATTATTAAAAGTGACCCAACGACTTGCCTATGTGATTGGCAACTTGGATAAATACCTTTCTTGTCTTATAACAAAATGACAGCGGCCAAGTGCCAACTACTTCTTTTATTTGTTTTATTAATTCCTAAATTTTGAAAGATTTTGTTTCGATCCATTGTGCTTTGTTTGGATGACGAAATAAAATGGTTAATTTAACCAGAGTACCGTACAATTTTAATTTAAACATTTTAGAAACATTTACATTAATCAAAAATAGTTTTACTTGACGATCTCAAACCAGATTCCTTATATCATGGTCCTATAAAAATCATTAACAGATGTTATTTTTACTATAAAAAAATATAACATTGTTTTATAAGCCAGTTTTTTATATCACTTTTTTTCATATTTTTCTCTTTCTTTCTCCCTGTTTCTCTCCTTATTGTAAGGATGTTCATGTTATGAGAATGTGTTGTGAAAAGGGTAATATTATTTCTACAACAGTTTTTTACCATCCATTTTTTTGTCTCTTTTCATTAATATCATCTATTTTATCCACATCGTCTTTTCTGATCTCCCTTTTCAATTCTAAAAATAATTGCAATGAAGAAAAATGCTGTGGGATTAGAATTATCCAACTAATATAAGGTACGAGCCTAGCCTCTCTAAGTTATTAGTTGTGTACGTTGAGATATTAAAACTGATCATTATTCTTCATGCTTGAGCTTGTTTGGAGAATTGATATTGTATAATTTCATTTTAATATCAATTTTTCATCCAGAAAAAAATAGAAATAGAAAGAAAACGTATTATATAATATAATTAACGTGATAAAAAATAGAAGACAATGTTATAGAAATATGGTAAAATAGGGTTAAATTAATTTTTTCTCCTCTAATTTATTTTTTACATTTAATTTGATTTTTTTTAAGTTTAATTTGATTATTTATTTTTTTAAATTGATCAATTTACTTATCTAATTTTTTTGTTCTGATCTTATTATCTAAATTAATTTAAGTGATCATGCCGTCTAAATTTTATCTTATTGTAATAGTTTAAAATTGTCACTAAATAATTTTAGATAATGACAAAATATGATTTTCTAACACGGTCGGTCCAATTTAGATTGTACAATCAAATTGAAACAATTTAAAAAAAATTAAAAGATCAAGTAAAACGTAAAAAATAAATTAAAAGACCAGTAAATTAATTTAAGCCAAAAAAAGCAGTTTCAGACTTTCAGTGTCCCAAAACAACGAACTTAACAGAGTAAAGTGCTCGTACCTATATTAGTTCTAACTTTTGTGCATCGAGGGACTCTCAGCAATCAGCATGAAAAAGAAAAAAGGCCTAAGCAAAGGAACACATCGTGCGAGACTTTCTCTTACTGAACGACAAAGTAAAATACACATATGGTACAAGTGGTCTCACTTTCAGTCTCACCTCACCTTCCCATGTGTTTTATTTCAGCCCAACACTGCCTCGTGTTTCTTTCTTTGAATATTTTGGACGTACGAAGGAGATAGAAATTATTAAATGATTTAATATTATTATTTATCTATAATTATAACTAGCCCCACTAAGTGATATATATGTATTTGAGTTTTTTTTTTTAATTTACTGCATGATTTAATATTAATATTTATCTATAATTATAACTAACCCCACTAAGTGATATATATGTATTTGAGTTTTTTTTTAATTTATTACATGATTTAATATTAATATTTATCTATAATTATAACTAACCCCACTAAGTGATATATATGTATTTGAGTTTTTTTTTTAAAATTTACATATCATATGAAAATTGTTTAAGATCATGATAATTTTATATGAGATTTTTTAAGAAAAATTTGGATATATTTCCTTAAGTTTTAGTTGTACAGTTTTTTTAATTAAAATTGAAGTTCATTTTTGTAGTTTACAGACATAAACTCTAATGTTGATTAGGAAACAACATGTATGAAATTGTATATAAGTTTTGTCTTTTTTATAAGATTTTAAGAAACATTCTACAACCATAGTTTTAACTGGTTTTAGAGGTGTTTGCAAGGTGACACAACTATAATTGTAGTTGTATGAATTACATTTATCTTTAATTTTTTATAATAAATATTTTTTTATATGCCAACATCAATTTAGTTGATATTTTGTGTTAGAATGTTAGAAAAAAATTAAAATTAATTTTTTTACTTTTTTCTCAGTTCAATATTTCTTGAATCTCTTTAATGTTTAATCACTAAGTTAACTTTATAACTTCTAGGGTAATAAACGTATGTGATTATGATTTTATACATTGGTTTCTGATAAGCTGGAGAGGAAGCAAGTTTAAGAAAGTAATTAATGAAAGCATTAGTACTTACCAAACAGAGATAGAATCAAGAGAGAGTTGAGGGTTATCAAGCAAGCCAGTAATCAGCACGAGCACCTGAAAATACCAAGTCTCCAAACACAGCATCACCGCGGACGCAGCCGATAGCTTAACAAAACCCCAGAGTCCAGAGAATGCCTCAACACTAAACCCACTCCATGTATCCTTAAACTTTGGAGCACTAAGAACATACAAAAACTGTGCCCCAACAATGATCCACCAAGACAAACTCAGCATCAACGACGAACCTATGATCCCAAACCCTAACTTGTACACCACCACCCAGCTCAGCACCACGTGCAGCACCAGCGTGGCAGCGGAGATGTATGTGCTCGGCGCCACCACGCTCTGTGCCTGCAGAAACTTCTGTATGGGGAAGTTCACCGCGTAAGCGTAGATCTGCGGGATCAGACCGTACACGAACACCGCGGCCACGGATGCCAGCTCTGGTGGCTCCCCCAGCAAGAGAAGAATTGGTTTGCAGAAAATGTACACCACCGTTAAGGGAATCCCTGTTATGGTTAGCACAATAATTGCTCTCTGCATGTATATCCCTAGCATTTCATATTTGTTCGCTCCGTACGCTTGTCCACATAAAGTCTCCACCGCACTTCCCATACCCAACTGCACAAACAAATCATAATAAGTACATGTATCAAAGTTAGGTTTTCATATTCAATGGGTATTCTCTCGGGCTTTAAATATAAACAATAATTTTTTTTAATCTCAAATATAATTAAATATCAACCAATAAAATATTATTTTATGAGATTATCCTCAAAATTTTCTTCATTCAATAAGATCAAATATTTTTTCATGATTGATATTAAATTCTAATGAAAGATAATTTAAGAAAAATAATTATTTTTTATTAAAGATAACATAATTTAATAAAATTAACTAATTTGGTTAATAAGTACAAAATATGCATTTTTTTATAATCAAGAGATCAGACTAATAACTGTTTTCATTGAAGGAATTATAGCAGCATGATTGGATAGATAGAGTCTGAAATAGTCAACATGGATTTTGTCTTTTGTGTGTGACTACTCGCTAGTGGAACATATATCATATGCAAATCAATTTGAAGTTTAGATCTTCATTTAATTTTTTTTTCCTATCAATAAAAGAATGATATCAGGAGTGTCTGCTCAACCCAAATGAGCTGAGATAGACCTTCTGATATGAGAAACGAAATGAATGTTTACCATCAGACCATAGGCGAAGAGCTGGATGCCGCTGTTGCCGAGGTTGGCGGCGGCGAGTTCGAGGTTTCCGAGGTGGCCGGCGAAGGCGCGAGTAACGTTGGACATGAGGTTGTTGAAGACGTAAACGAGGATGGCGGGAGCGGCGAGGGGGAAGAGGAGGTTGAGTTCGATCCATGTGGCGGAGAGGAAGCGCTTGGACCAGGGTAGGGTGGTATCTGAGAGGACCTCTTCGAGACGGGAATCAGCAGAGGGATGATGATGATGCGTTGAGTTTATCAAGGGTTGGCGTAGTATGTTTTGGTTCTGGTTCTGGGATTCCATCATGTGTGTATGGTTGTCGTGTGTGCTGGAACTATAGAATGGGGGACTAAATACTGTTGGGATAGATCAGTGAAGCTGATGCATGAGATGACGCAGTGCAATAATTAACGTGATCAATGACAAATTAAACGAATTGAAATTCATTGACAGCTAAATTATTATTGACATTTGGAGTAATAAATTAAAGTGCTTATTTATTATATATAAGAATTACAAAAAGTGTGTATACATATTATTTATATTATAATATGGTACTAAGTAAATATGGTATATTGCTGACAGATAATCCTTGTTTTTTAAGTATACGATAAAGGTTTATATTATAATATGGTACTAAATATGATATATTACTGATAGATAATCCTTGTTTTTAAGTATATGATAAAGGTTAATTTATTAAAAAGACTATTTACTCTTTTATCTATTATTTTAGTTTACTTTGATCTTTTATTTTTTTAATTTTTATCATTTATCTTTTTAAAAAGCAAATTCAAAATGTTTCTTTCCTTAGTTTGAAGTTAGCGTCATTAATGGTAATCAAATACTTAATAGTTTCATCCTTCTCAAATTGAAAATCACAAATATCACATCCAAGTTAAAATTCTCAAAATCATACAATCAATTCGACTTGAAAGGTCAAGAGACCCTCAATAATAAAAACTCCTCAAGTTTGGGTGCTAAAAAGGTTGTGGGTCAATAATTTTGTGAGTTGATATGAGAAAACAAAGATATTATATTGTGTAGGTGGTTGTAGGAAAGGTAGGTTAGATCGACATCAAATTTTACGGAATGATGTTATAAGGCAGCGTTAATTAAATTGTGTGAGGTTTGTGATTTTTGATTTGGAAAAAATGAAATTATGGTTTGTGAAGGATGAAAATGTTGATGTACCTTTGCTCTTTTTTTATTTTTCATTTTGTAACGACTTTTAGTCCTAGTATTTGATTATAGTTAATCAAGTTAACTTCAAACTAACGGAAAAAACATTTTGAATATTTTTAAAAAGATAAAATATCAAAATGAACTTTTTAAAAGATAAAGAACTAAAATAAACCAAAAAATAAAACAAATGAACCAATAAGTCATTTAGTCTAAAAATAAAGGATAGTGAACTTGAAAAGTCGAATATTAAGTTCAAAAAATCAATTATATTTTTTGTTAGTCAAATTTATTAGACGGATAGTTAAAGAGATTAAAAAGAGGATTTAAATATTTTTATAATTTTGATTCTTAAAATAAAATAACAAACTAATGTAAAGAGAGATTTAATTGATAATAAAAGTAATATTTATGCTTCATTAGCATCCAATTTTCTCTCAATCTCAATCACAATAAAATTTATTTTTAATTAATTGACGATTTTCAAAATCAACCAAAAAAATCTTTTATGGTTAGGAGAAAATGTACACCACCATCAAGGGAATCCCTGTTATGGTTAGCACAATAATTGCTCTCTGCATGTATATCCCTGGCATTTCATATTTGTTCGCTCCGTAGCTTGTCCACATAAAGTCTCCACCGCACTTCTCATATTCAACTGCACAAACAAATCATAATAAGTACATGTATATAAGAGCATCTTTAGAAGAAAACAAATTATTTTTCATTTTGAAGCAATGAATATCAAAACGAATTGAAATTCATTGACAGCTAAATTATTATTGACATTTGGAGTAATAAATTAAAGTGCTTGTATATAAGAATTACAAAAAGTGTTTATATATTATTTATATTATAATATGGTACTAAATATGGTATATTACGTGACAGATAATCCTTGTTTTTAAGTATATGATAAAGGTTTATATTATATGGTACTAAAATATAGTATATAACTGATAGATAATCCTTCCTTTTAAGTATATGATAAAGAGGTTCATTAAAAAGAATATTTACTCTTTTATCTTATTATTTTAGTTTATTTTGATCTTTTATTTTTTTAAAACAACACCTAAAAGAATCACCAAATGAAAAAAAATAAGAAATAAACAAGAGTGTAACAATAGTTTCATCATTGTCAAATTGAAAATCACAAATCTCACATCCAAATTAAAATTCTCAAAATCACACGATCAATTCAACTTAAAAGGCCACCAAACCTTCAATAATCAAAACTCCTCAGATTTTGGTGCGAAAAAGGTTATGGGTCAACAATTTGTGTGTTGAGATGAGAAAACAATGATATTATATTGTGTAGGTGTGTTGGGTATCTCGGATCCTCAAATATCAAATTGAATCAAATTGCGGAAGCGGAAATCAAAAGATCAAAGGGAGAGAGAGACAATCAGAATTTGTTTTACGTGAGAAAACTTTTCTCAATGTGAGAAAAGAAAAACTCACGGGACCTAGTCCAGTATCAAAATCCACTATAACAAAAAACGGTTACAATGAATCAAAAACACACCAATGTGGTGGTACACTCAACCTCTCCAGCAATGGTGGTCACTCAAACGCTCACAGTGTTTCACTCTAAGCTCTCAAATATGCAAACACTATGGCTTGCTCAAATATAACTCTCAAGACTGTCACTTGAGGCTCTCAAATTTTTGTGTGTCTTGCCTCCACCTTTACTCATCTATTTATAGGATGAATTGGGTTTACAACGGGTTGGGCCTAAGCCATCAAATAAAAACAGCAAGTATCAATCAAGTAAAAACGGAAAGTATCAATCAACTAAAAACGGAAATTATCCAACAAATCTCCCCCTTCCGTTTTTCCAATGCGATCGAGGTCTTCAACTTCAACAACCCGGTCTTCTCACCTCGACTTCATCATGCCGAGTTCCTCAGCCCAGCTCCTTCACAGCAATCTTGAAACTTCATTGCTGGTACCGGCTTCGTCATCATGTCAAACCAATTCTGACTAGTGTGCACCTTCCCAAGTGTGAGCTTACCATCCTCCACCGCATTTGGTATCCAGTGATACCTCACATCAATGTGCTTGGTGCGGGAGTGATACGTCGAGTTCTTCGCAAGATGAATTGCGCTCTGGTTGTCACACATCAACTCGTACTTTTCTTGGTCATGGCCGAGTTCCATGAGGAACTTCTTCATCCACAGCATCTCCTTGCTTGCCTCGGTCACGGCAATGTACTCGGCCTCGGTCGTTGAAAGTGCCACACACTTCTGCAATTTTGATTGCCAAGAGACTGCTCCTCTAGCAAACCTCATCAAATATCCAGTCGTCGACTTCCTCGAGTCGAAATCTCCCCCCAAATCAGCATCCGAGTAGCCTTGCAGCTCGGCTTCACCTTCTCCAAATTGGAGGCATAAATCGGATGTACCTTTCAAGTATCTGAAGATCCACTTCACTGCTTCCCAGTGCTCTTTGCCTGGATTCGAAAGAAACCGGCTCACCACACCAACTGCATATGCCAGGTCGGGTTTAGTGCAAACCATTGCATACATCAAGCTTCCGAAGGCAGATTGGTACTGGATCTTCAGCATCTGATCTTTGTCTTCATCAGACCTTGGACACTGCTTCTAACTCAGCTTCATGTGCCCGGGTAAGGGGGTGCTTACTGTCTTGGCTTTGTCCATGTTGAATTTCTTCAAAATCTTCTCAACATATTTTTCTTGACTTAGCCACAATAGCTTCTTCTTTCTATCCCGGATGATCTTTATTCCGAGAATCTGCTTTGCAGGGCCGAGGTCCTTCATAGCGAAGGATGAGCTCAATGCCTTCTTCAAGGCAGCAATCTTATCTTTGCTTTGCCCTACAATTAACATGTCATCAACATATAACAGAAGGATCAGAAAGTCTCCGTTCTAATACCTCTTCACAAATACGCAGTGGTCAGCTTCCGTCTTCATGAACTTGTGCTCTGTCATGAAGGAATCAAACTTTCTGTACCATTGCCGAGGTGCTTGCTTCAAGCCATAGAGACTCTTCTTCAACCGGCATACCATGCCGTTGCATCCTGGAGCTCGGAACCCTTTAGGTTGCTCCATATATATCTCCTCCTCCAACTCACCGTGAAGGAATGCAGTCTTCACATCCATCTGTTCTACCTCAAGTTCCATTGTAGCTGCCATGGCTAACACAGTTCGGATCGAGGTCATCTTCACAACAGGAGAGAAGATTTCTTCAAAATCAACTCCTTTCTTCTGATTGCAGCCTTTCATTACAATCCGAGCTTTATATCTCGGCTTCTGCCCGTTCTCTTCCTGTTTGATCTTGTATACCCACTTGTTCTTCAGAGCTCGTCTTCCTTTGGGTAGCTCGGTCAGCTCATAGGTCTGATTCTCATGCAAGGATTTCATCTCATCCTGCATGGCCTTCTCCCATTCTCCTTTCTCTGAGCTCATCACGGCCTCATCATAACTCTGAGGCTCACCATCTTCAGCAATGATGGTGTATTCATCATCAGGGTACGTTGTAGAAGGTCTTCGTCTAGTGGGGTATCTAGGCTGTTGTTCCTCAGCCTCATCAGAACCCGGTTCTTCATTCTCAACTCGGATCCTGGCATCATCAGCTTCTTCATTGCCTTCAGCGATGTCTTCATTGGTTTCTCCCCCTGCTTCAGCACTTTCACGAGGGACAGGTTCTTCACTTCTGACAGTAACCCGAACTTGGGGCTTCGAGATGTCATGGATGGTCTCATCCTCATGGAAGACTACATCTCGGCTTCTAACAATCTTCTTGTTGATTGGATCCCAAAGTCTGAAACCAAACTCGGTTTTAGGCGAACCGAGGTATATGCACTCCTTTGTCTTTGCATCCAGCTTCGCTCTTTCATCTTTAGGGACATGCACGAAGGCTCGGCATCCAAACACCCTCAGGTGATCATAGGTCGCTCTCCGACCTGTTCAGACTTCCTCTGGAATCTCTCCTTCTAGCGGTCTCGATGGTGAGAGATTTATCAAATCCACTGCTGTTCTCACTGCCTCTCCCCAATATGCTTTCGACAACCTGGCGTTGGATAGCATACTTCGGACCTTTTCTTCAATAGTCCGATTCATTCTCTCAGCAAGCCCGTTCAGCTGGGGTGTCTTGGGGGGCGTCTTCTCAAGTCGAATCCCAGCTTCTCTACAGTAAGCTTCAAAGGGACCACGATACTCACCACCGTTATCAGATCTGACCACCTTTAACTTCTTGCCAGTCTCCCTTTCCACCATGGCGTGGAATTCCTTGAATGATTGGAGAACCTGGTCCTTGTTCTTCAAAAGATAAACCCACACTTTGCGGGAGTGGTCATCAATGAAAGAGACAAAATACTGAGCTCCTCCAAGAGATCACTCTGACATGGAGCAAACGTCAGTATGGACGAGGTCTAGAATCTTCCTTCGTCGTCTGGGTTGATCCAGTCTCACAAACGAAACCCGGTGCTGCTTTCCAGCTAGGCAGTGCGAACAACTCTCCAGCACTTGACCCTTCAACCCGGTCAATAGCTCTTTCTTCTCCAAAATCTGGAGTCCTTTCTCGCTCATGTGGCCGAGGCGTTTGTGCCACAACTCCAAGCTTGATCCATCTCGGACAGAATTGACTTCTCCGTCACTGGTATTTCCTTGCATGACATACAAGGAACCTTCTTTCTTTCCTCGGGCCACGACTAAGCTTCCCTTGGTCAGCTTCCATCTGCTTTCTCCAAAGTAATTTACTGACCCGGCATCATCTAGTTTTCCAACCGAGATCAAATTCAAACGCATGTCAGGTACATGCCTCACATCTTTCAGCGTAACCCGTCACCCTGTGTCTGTGGTCAAGGTTACATCACCAACACCAACAATCTTGCTGGTCACCTGATTTCCCATCTTCACGACACCATAATCTCCCTTCCTATAGACAGAGAAGAATCCCTCATGTGGGGTGACGTGGAACGAGGCACTGGAGTCAACAATCCAGGTGCAATCATCATGAGCTACATTCAACATTTCCTCACTGAGGAGGAATATCTCGACATTCAGGTTGGCAGCCACCGCCGTGGTGCTCTGATCACTTCTTCTTCTGGGAACAATTTGATCCGGCTTCACACAACCGTTCTATTCATCATTCTGCAAACTCCTACAGTCTGTCTTCTTGTGTCCTACCTTCCCGCAGTAGAAGCACTTCAAGTCATGCTTTGGCCTTGACCGGCCTCTGGACCTATCTCGTCCACCTCGATCTCGGCTCTTGCCACGACCCCGGGAGTCGATCTTTCCTCTGTTCTCAGCAACGTTAGCCTCAAACGTGCTAGATACACCTCGTTCTCTTCTCCTGGCTTCTTCATTCAGGAGGCTGTCTGTCACGACATCCATCATCAATTTTCCTTCTGGAACCGAGTTGCTCAAAGTCACCACCAAAGTATCCCAATTTTCTGGTAACGAACTCAGCAACAACAAAGCCTGCATCTCATCATCAATTTTCATATTAGCTTTAGACAATTGATTCATAATACCTTTGTCGGTGTTGAGGTGCTCGATCATGCTCATACCATCCTTGTATTCAAGCTTCACAAGGCGGCGAACCAGGTGTGCTTTGTTTCTGGGAGTCTTCTTCTGAATCATGGACTCCAATTTGTTCCACAACTCGTACGCGTTCGTGAACTCGGACACGTGCTCAAAGAGACTTTTGTCAATGTATTTCCTGATCTTGGCCACCGCCTTACGACTCAGGATCTCCCAGTCCCTGTCCGACTTGCCAGTCGGCTTCTCCTCCAGAACTATGGGATCATATAAATCCTTGCAGATAAGATGATCCTCCATCATCGACCTTCAATAGTTGAAGTTATCTGCGGTCAACTTGAACATATCTCCGTCATGAGTTATGCCACTGGTCTCCATCTCGTCTCCTTCAGAACCCGTCGAACCCGGGCTCTGATACCACTGTTGGGTATCTCGGACCCTCAAATATCAAATTGAATCAAATTGCGAAAGCGGAAATCAAAAGATCAAAGGGAGAGAGAGAGAGAGACAATCAGAATTTGTTTTACGTGAGAAAACCTTCCTCAATGTGAGAAAAGAAAAACTCATGGGACCTAGTCCAGTATCAAAATCCACTATAACAAAGAACGGTTACAATGAATCAAAAACACACCAATGTGGTGGTACACTCAACCTCTCCAACAATGGTGGTCACTCAAAAGCTCACAGTGTTTCACTCTAAGCTCTCAAATATGCAAGCACTATGGCTTGCTCAAATATAACTCTCAAGAGTGTCACTTGAGACTCTCAAATTTCTGTGTGTCTTGCCTCCATCCTTACTCATCTATTTATAGGATGAATTGAGTTTACAATGGGTTGGGCCTAAGCCATCAAATAAAAACAGAATCAAATAAAAACAGCAAGTATCAATCAAGTAAAAACGGAAAATATCAATCAACTAAAAACGGAAATTATCCAACAAGGTGGTTGTAGGAAAGGTAGGTTACGCATCAAATTTTACGGGATAATGTTATCCTGTAGCTGAATTGTTAATTAAATTGGGTGAGGTTTGTGATTTTTGATTTGGGAAAAATGAAATTATTGTTGTGAAGGATGAAACGTTGATATACTGTTGCTTTTTTCTTATTTTTTTCCTTTTGTAAAGGCTTTTAATTGCTAGTATTTGATTATTGTTTGTTAACTTCAAACAAATGGAAGGAATATTTTGAACCTTTTCAAAAAAATAAAAATCAAAATGAACTTTTTAAAAGATAAAGAACCAAAATGAACAAAAAAAAATAAAACAAATGAACCAATTGATCATTTAGTCTAAAAATAAAGGATATGGTGAGGATTTTAATTAGTAGACTTGAAAGTTCGAATATTGAACCCAAAAGATCAATTGTATTCTTGGTTAGTCAAGTTTATTAAACTGACAATTAAGGTGATTAAAAATAGGATTTAAATTTTTTTATGATTTTGGTTCTTAGAAGAAAACAAATAAACTATGCAAAGAGAGATTTAAGTGATCGATGATAAGAGTGACTAAAGGTTATGATTCACTAGCACCAATTTTCTCTCAATCTCAGTCCCAATAAAATTTATTCTTCAGTTAGTTATCGATTCCCAAAATCAACCAAAACCTATGATCAAGGTCAGAGAATGCTCTTTGTCTTAAATCAATACTCAATGATCATGCGCCTATCAATTTAAGTCAAAGGATATAATCAATTCTAGGGATAGTCAATTAAAGATTAATTAATGTATCAGAGATTACCCAAAGAGTTTGATCATGCAATTTGATGCAAAACATTAGAATGATTGATTCCAAATACACAATAAAGATAAGAAAGAAAATTAATTAATATAAAACAATGAGAAATTCCATTAAAAATAGGGAGAAAACTACAATTGGACAATTACATTATAACTCCTAGACTAGGGGGATTAGCCGCTCATGATTAAAGCAAAACTAGTAATCCTATACAAAATAGACATAGACATACAAAAAGGCATATTAAGATCGTTGTAAAATCTACTACGGTCATGGTCGAAAGTAACATTGAAACTCAAGGTACTGTGAATTGACTACAACCCTCATGATTAACCACGATCCTTATGAATTGACCACAGTCATTGTCAAATTATTGACGTTGTTCTTGAAGACTATTATCATCTTAATTATCGTGGTCGTGCTACTTACCACAATGCACCATGAGATGATTAAATATAAAGTTTTCAAATCTTCCTAAGTTCATACAATTTTTAACTCTTTCACTTAATTGAAGGATTATACTTTTGTAAAAGAAAATAAGTGTTCAAAATGAGTTTTGTCAAAAAATATATTCAAAATAGCACAAAAACTCACAAAATATCATTAAAAAAATGGTTTACCACTTATTATTTTTTTTATATATTTCTCTTGTCTATCATATTCTCTTCTCCTCTGTAGGTGTTAATTAAACATTGATTTTCGTTACTTTTTCCTGTAATTTTTTTATATTTTTTTGTCATGATAAAAGGAGAAATGAGGATAAAAATGTGAGATAATTTTGCTTTACGGATAAAAAAAAATGATATTTTGAAAAATATTATAAAACATTATTAGAGAACTCTTAATTTGATTAAAAGAAAAAGAAACATTCCTTTCACAATTTGTTTTTTTCTTTTTTTTGTCAATATCTTGACTCGTGGAACACGGGTACGTACGTCTTGATATTCTTATACGTTTAAAAACTAGTATTTTAATATAGTAATGGACATATGTATTGTCATATAGTTAAAAATTATAATTAATAAATATTTTTAATATAAAATATATTATAATTAAATTTATAATAAGTATTTGGAATATATAAATTATATTTTATATATAAATAAATAATTTATATTTATGACGTAACATTATTTTTTAAATTGATATTTGAAAAAAATTGATTTTTAATTTATGTATTAAACAAACTAAAATAATAGTTTATAATATAGGAGTATATTCAGTTATAAATATTACGGAGTAACAAAAGTATTGAGAGAAAAATTATATATAAATATTTTGGTAATGTGAAATTATTACCTTTTCAATTTTACATTTATTAGGTAATGGGACGTGTAAATTTTTAATGGCAAACGGTTTTTCTATTTTATTTTTTGCTTTACCTGCTCAAGCATAATATTATGGATACAAATTCAAAGATCGTCCTAAGAAAAGAGATAATTAATATGGTACATGTACAGAAGGAATTTGAAAATTACAAAGTAATAGAAGATGAAGTTGTATATGGCCAAACTCCACCAAAAGGAAGATTTTTTTTTTCTTTCCAAATTCTAACAAATTAAAAATAATGTATTGGACATTATCCAGAAAATTAACATTGTATGGATGAGGATGCATCTGTTATATACGGATTGAATATGTAGTATTAACACAGAAGAATGAGATAAAGAGCAAATCAAATAATAAAACTTGAGCAAATAGTAAAATTATATATTACTCATTGTCTTATTAATTTGCCACTTTTACTAATTTATTTAATTTATTCATTTAAAATTATTAATTATTTGTTTATTAACAAAATTCTACTGTTTCTTTAACTTGGGCAAACCTAGCTAGTGATAAGTTATGCTTCTTCAATAAAATTTGTTTGCTTTTCAATTTTTTTTAATAATATTCTAAGAAATAATATATTGGTATATGTATAACAACTAGTTTAACTACATCTTGGTAACATAATTAATTATTAATTAAATAAGGATATTTCAATTGAATAATATAA
Source organism: Glycine tomentella (assembly GCA_007407185.1). Taxonomy (NCBI): domain Eukaryota; kingdom Viridiplantae; phylum Streptophyta; class Magnoliopsida; order Fabales; family Fabaceae; genus Glycine; species Glycine tomentella. Next base: position 366,750 of record PYAF01003817.1, read on the forward strand.
TTTGATTTATATGTTATTTTAAATGAAAAATTGTAAACGATAAATATAATGAGATATTCGTAAACAAATTGAACAGCCGACCTATTACACATTAAATACACAGCAATGGAGTCAGTCAGTCAGTCAGTCAGATAATGCCCATTAAATATCTCTGAACCTGAAAAATTCATTGATAAGGGGGACACAAACAAATGACACGTTGCGTTATATTTTTTTAATTTTATTTTACTTATTTTTTACAATAACAGCAATGAGATTCTATTTGAAGTAAAAAAAAAAAAAAAATTGAGGTCTATACTAGAATTTCATGTTGTAAAAAAAAAAAAAACTAGAATTTCATACAAGCTATCCTAACCCTCCACCAAGTAAGTCGATCTAAATAGATACGTTACGATTTGTTTAATACTATCTCATTCTCATAATCATCGGTAATGTTTAAGGTTAATACATTTAATTAGATTGAAAAATACTTAAAATAGATTTACGTTTCTGTAATTATTGACTGTTGATAAGAAACAAATTAATCTAAATAATGAATTATTAAAAAAGTGTGAACCAGAATTAACATTAGACATGTTAAGTATGAAAAATACAAGACCAGATACAAATAATAACAATACCCCCACCCACCCCCCAAATTGAATGTTTTTTATGCGGCCCTATCGATTTAATAATTATTTTTGTATTTCTAGAATGTTTCAGTTTAATAATGTTCAAAAAATACAAACCAAGGCATTCCCGAAAGCGTAATATATATTATTATTGTTAGTATTAATTTAAATAATAACATTAACTAATTAACTAATGAAATTATCAAAATTTGGAAATGATGTACATTAAGGTGGGATCTATTATCTCATATGTAGGATTATAAATATACTTTATTAAAAAGATAAGAGGGAGACATGTTAAATAAATGACTCTGATTCTCAACTCAAAGAAGTATCTGAATCAGTGAAGAATAAAAAAAAAAAAAAGTAAAATAAAATTTGATATTTATAGAATAAGATGAAAACTTCAAATCTTTATTTGTTGAAATTGTTACATTGATAAAACAACTCTTACATATAATTTTTAACTTATAGATAATAATAAATAAATAAATTATTAATTATAAATAATTAAATATTTATCACTAAAAAGATTATAACATTATTAATAATATTTTAATATTGAGATATTCAGAGATAGGCGAAACATCTATATTCCTATAATAGAACTGACATTGGAGCTTCAATTGATGGACCCAAACAGTACAACTAATAATTAAAGGTTAAAGATTCCTCTCTCTCTCAAGGTAGCAAATTATAATTCGAGTCTTCATTGAAATAAAGATACTCAATTTTGTTTTGTATACTCATATATAGTTATAAGCGAAATAAAATAAATAAATTTTATTATTGCTTCTCATATTTATAGTTAATTACTTTTTCAAAAAGAAAAACAAAATATTACCAAAGTTTGATGCTTAACCTTTTTAAAATTATGATTCATTTACCTTTTAAATCAAAATATTTAAGAGAAAACTGTAGATGTAAAAGGGGAGCATCAACGTTTTTTGTTAGGGTTGGTTACTTGGCATTTAATGTTTAGTAACAAACTGGTGGGATCAATTTTAAGTGACTGTATTTCAGCGTCTCTTTACTTATACCTTGTCCTTTTTAATATATCTCTTTTTTTCTGATTTTAAAAAATTATATAGGATAAAATTGTTAATTTTCATAATAATTGTTTTAGAGGTCATATTAATAATGTATAATTTTATTGGTTTATAATATATAAAATTTTACACTGATAGCCAGTACATAATTATTAAACTAAATTTTAATTATATTTTTCTAAAAGTTGACTCTTTTAACAACCATTTTTTTATAATAGAATTTTGACTTATTTGGTTGATCGTTGTTGCATGTCCCAAAACAGTCAAACGTAAAGTTTGAAGCCAATATAAACTTGAATACGTGCACTTTCTTAGTACTAGTATCTTATTATAGCATGTTTAACATACCATGTCAAAGTGGTTCTCGACCCCACATATCATCATTAATTTCTTGCTCAACAAGTAAGGAATTTTTATTTATTTTTATCAATTAACTGAATTAAGGGATATATTTTGACAAATTGACAAAAGAATTGTTAATATATTTCATTCTTGTATATTATTGTTAGTTTGTTTGTTACTAGTAAGTTTTAAGTACAGCTGTTAACATAAATGTCATATTCTATAATTAATCTAAAATTGCGAACACAAAGTACGGATTAGGATTCAATAATTAATGCAAAAATGAGTTAGGGGACTCAAATTTTTCCAGCTACTCTTTTATATTCCCTTCACCCAAAATGACTATTGTTTAAAGTTTTTTCACAGACACAAAAAAAAAAAGTATTCCAAAGAAAATTAACATTTATTAAGAAATAATTTTATTAAAATATTCTTATTTTTTTCTCTTAATTTCAATAAATATATTATTAAGCCTTCATAGATAACATTATTTATTACACAGTAAAATTAGAATAAATGTTTTTAATATATCTTATTGAAAAGTGAGAAAAAATTAATTTGAATTTTTTCAAAAGATAAATCTGTAGTCATTTTGGAACAAAAGAAGTAAATTTTAACTCAAACACCTTACCTTCATTAATGGTTAAATTCACTTAGTTAAAATCCAACTCCTTCACTCATGAACCCTTTAACCTTACTCAAGATTTCAATTTCTTGATTCTCCTAAATTAAGGGATGTATTGTAGTTCAAGAATTCATTGAGAACACATGCACATCATCAAATATTCCTAGACTAAACATACATGGTGATAGACTCAATTTCCCATCCAACAACTATTTTCCAATTTGTACAATTGAATTTAAAATCATAGTTTTACAAATCAGTCCATTGACTGACCCGGTCATGACACTGGATCACTGGATCAATGATCGAACCGGTGGATCATTAGTTGACTTACATGACCTGGCTTGTAACAAAAATATATGTATAAAAAATTATACCTGTCTTATAATCTTTCTCTTGACGTATTAAAATTCACCAAGTCTTAAAAAACACAAATAAAATATAAAGAACACAAGTTAAAAAATAACTATTATCTATAACGTTTAACATCAAAGGCATCAATGACAATATATATAAATATTCACACTAAAATGAAACATAATCATATCACATCAATGTATATTATAAAATATAAAAAATCAATCCAAAGTTCCCAACCATGGTTTTAAAAAATGATCTAGAACCACAATTTTACCTGCAACTCAACTACAATTGCCGTCAATTCTAAATCAATTTAACTCAACAAAATGCAATTGCGGCCACAAAAAAAGCTCAAAAATGAATGAAAGATCAATTTAACTCAAAATCACACACAAAAAAACTAAAATAAAAAGAAAAAAAAATAGTTAGACCCACTTGTGGCTCTAGACAATGTTGCATATGAACTGAGTGAGTCTAACAAGGTGGCAGTAACATGACGCCACAATGAGAGGAAGGAAGGAGAGGTTGGCGCGTAGAGAGGCGGCGTAGAGCAACTGAGCGAGATTGCGAAAGGAAGAAGGATAGGCCGATAGGGTTTCTAAAATTAAAATGGGTTCAAATTGAAACTACGTCATTTCAACTATAACAAAAAAAAGATAAATGACTTGATTCGGGTTGACAGGTCACCTGTTTGACCGTAAACCTGACCGGATCAATCCGAGTCAAAAACATACCTAATCAAACTTGTGACTCAACCCGGTCCAGTCGCCATTCGACTAGTCAGACCGACTAAGTCAATTTGAGTCTTAAAAAACTTTGTTTAAAACCATCCATGAGCGGTCAAGTCATGAAAGCAATAAGCAAATCAACAACCACTTAATGGAAAGCAAGTATTGAATTAAATGCACATTAAATTACAAAGAGTTCCAAAAGATTCAAATTACGCATAATGACAAAAGAAAAAATAAGAAGAGAAGAAGGTCAATAAAAACTGAGATTCTTGAGTGTCTCCAAGTTCCTTACTTCTCTTGCCCTTGAGCAACACTGGTGTGCCCCCAAGATCCAAGAGAAAGGTCTTTTTAAAGCTCTCCCAAAGTATGATTTAAATGTAATTTTAACATGTTTCATGTAGCTTATTTAAAATAGTCTTGAATAGCATTCAAAGATCTAAAATATTTAAATACAGAGCTTTCAAGTTGACTTATCAAACTAATTTTAAATTAGATATGTTAAGTCATTTGATAGAATTCTTTATCATTATGATCAATGTGCAATCTTCCACTGTAATGTTGAATAAATATTGGATATCCTATGTTCTACCTTGGTCACTTTGCCTTGATGGAAGGCAAGATTGTGAATCACATAGGATCCTTCTCTCTCTCTTTGTTGGTTTTGCTTCGAATGTGTTTGCCTATATATTAGCAATTGTTCTTTTAACTGGCTTCTGTACAAATAAAGAAAGTAAAAATAACTAGATATTTTTTAGAATAATCCATTTCAATGTGCTTCAAATCTTGCAGTACACCGCACACGAAGAATGGTATTCCGGTTAGGCTTAGGAGGAGGATAATTACAGTGCATTCGAAGAAGATAACGTGTAGAAAAATTTGGAATGATCAAGGTGATCTTTTGAAGGAGATAGGTGGTTTTCCAGTGGAGATTGACAAGTGTAATAACCGAAGTATATGGGTTATAGTTCGGCTTGGTGGATGTCACTTCCACAGATTTTCGTAAATGTTCATGAATTTATGAAACCCAATAACTAATATAGCTCTTTACGCGATGAATTCATGTACAATGACTGTGTTGAGTTTCTAGCATGATAGTCTTCATATGGGGTCAATTAGACAGTCCTATAAGAACTACAGGATTCGAGACTCTGACCCACAATTTATTGAGAATTAAAATAGAAAAGTGCATCAATGAATGTTTAATATTATCTCATTGCTGAGTAAAGGGCGAGAAATTAGAGCTTTCATGCTTAACTAAGAAATTGGGGAGTTTGGGACGCACCTTAAAAACTTAGTTCAACAAGGAAAGAAGGGAGAACATTAAGAAGAGGTGGCATGATGATGATTGTAGAAGATTCTATATTGAACATAAAGAACACTTCTAGCACTGGAAATTCCTATAATACTTAAATGTATGATTACAAAACCTTCTTCGAATGCACTCCAGGTTTACATATCAATCTCAATAAGTTCCTGTATAACCTATGGTTTCTAGATTTTCTATATACAAAAAATTTATTACACAAGCACACAAGATGAATCATGAATCAGTAAGATCCGAAACAGATTGGACATCACCTCCAATTGAGATGTCTTTCTCATAGAACCGGTCACAATTAATTAACATTTGGCATACCACCCGTGCAAAAAACTATCCTTGTTGAAGAACTAGGAAAGCTTCATCTAACAAGGAAACCCTCATATAATTACACGGTTGTCATCAAGAGAAACAACAAAGCAACAAGCACAGAGAACAGAATGTCATGGCTGTTAAGGCCTGCAGAACATAAAATAGAGTCAGTTAGTGGTTGAATACATATTAATAGAGTTGCTGAGATCATTGTATGCAAGGATATGGTGTTATTCAGTAGTATGGCTGACAGTTCCAATCTTCTAGAGGTATTCAAACCAATCAATCCAATTAAAACTGAAAAAAAAAAAGGACTCCAATAATTGTGAATAATCTGAAAAAAAAAAAAAATTAAATAGAATGGGTTGTGGGTTTCAAATTTGAAAATATATTATACGATTGACAATTAATTTTGAAACTATATTTAGAATTTAGATTGTATTTTGATATACAAAGATAAATTTGTTTGAACCTGTATTTAGTATATTTTTATAAATAATCTTAGCCTTGTACATGATGTATTTTTATGAAATTATATTTCTATATTTTGAAGAATTTATATATTAAATTTTTTTAAAGAAAACTGAAAAACCAATTCAATTCAAATGAATTTAAGATTGGACGGGATTTACATTTTGAAATGAATGATATTGTAAGAAAACCAATTAGGTTGGATCAGGTGGCTTTTCCCTCAAAACTGATTCAATGTGGTACATGAAAACCCACGCAATATTCTTTTCTTTTAAGGAAGTATATAAGTTCATCACTTCATCGTAAGATACATTTAAACACCCATATATTTTATCTTAAATTTTAAACAGTGTTTGAAAACTTCATAGATTACTGAACAAACAATACAACCAGAAAAGGTTCTTACAACTTTGACTTGATGCTGCTGCAGGAAGAGCAGGGATGTTGATAGCTGCAGTTCCAGTAATGTGGAATTATCAAGAGTTTATAAAAGAAATATAACATTTCACATAAAAATGAATTAAAATAAAAACTATGAAGCTAAAAAGAATCCAAAATAAAAGGATTTTCTTCTCTCTCGATAAAAGGAAAAATAATAAAATAAATAAAGAGCAGTTTTCCTCTTATAATTATATAAATTTTCAATAGGGTCTACGTACATTTATTGCACGATGAAGAAGTCAGTTGAGATGTAGAAGGCCAAGGAGCTGGAATATTATCATTTAGATCACAAAGGAAGCTGATCCCAGAAATACTGTCAAATGTAGCATCTGAAGGCAAACTAGGTAATAGACAACCAGCCTCTGTTTAGGGTAGACAATGCAGCAAGTCACCTCTCAGTAGAACATTAATGCAAGAGGTAATATAATTATAATGCAGCAAATCACGTATCAGCAGAACAATAATAGAAGAGCATATTAAAGTAGACTTCAATGATGGACAAACAATGCCATTTCAAAAGTACATAATTTTTCTTAATTGAACCCCCTTCACCTTCCTTCCCTCCCCTTCCGTCCCCCAAATATGGCACTTGCACATAATTTATATTGACACAATGTACATTGCGGAATTACCTTGATTTCCAACTGAAGCATCCACATTGTTGATTTCCACACCAAGTTGAATAAGAGAGAGAGAAAAAGAATTATTAACATCAGGTACAAAATATTATGGGTATTGAGTGCGAGCTTAGCATACTAACAAGAAAAGAGAAAAGAAATTAACCTTGGAGGGAAAAGTCTTTAAGGCTTATATGACAGAGACCATAAACATCTGCAGTAATATTTGATCTTTTCAATTTCATTGCCAAAGTCTCTGCACAATCCAAAGCTTGCAAGTTAGTGATGAAGCTCTGTTTTTGCAAGTGAGACACATAGCTTTCCATAGCATTACAGCATGCTGTTTTGTTACTTATCTCATCCACACAACCCTTGGCAACTTGCTTTGTGTCAGGGAAAACCAGTGGACAAGCTGGTGCAGAAGACAAAGAAAATTTAGGTAAAAAAAGGCAATACTAAGGGGCCAGAAGGATTAGCATCATTAAGAATTATCACCAAGTTATTAGAAGGCACCTAATGCAATCAGCTATATATAATCTACTAGAATCATCACACGATGAACATTGCACATTTGACAAGGTTTTTCATCTGTAGATAGACAGAGAAAATACAACTGTGAAGGAAAAAACATTCCAACTCACAATCTACCCAACCTGTCACCGAGGAATGATATTATTATTTTTACTCAAACGGACCTTTGTTCACATTGCAATTAGACAGTCCTCTAAGAACTTTCTTGGCATGAGAAGGTTCAAGCTTACTAGCTAACCACCGGAGGACAACATTTCTACAATCATTGACCCGATTTGAGTGCTCAGGTTGAACATGTGGCGCATCTATGGCCAAAATATCAGAGCCTTTTGATGCAATTGCTTTAGCTGCTTCTAATATAGCATTCTGACAGATTTGGTAGCAGCATTCTTTCACGGGATCAATTTTCTCACATGCAGTAAGGAGCTTAGTAGTATCCACCATATCATAAAAATCATTCACATTTTTTACTGGGCAAGATGCCTCAGTGAGATTTGAAGAACGAATTGAACATATCTGCTTCAGATTATTAGTGGCACCCTGGCCCATCAAAATTTGTTCCACATCTGCAAGGCAATGTTTAGCATTGGTCCCGTTTAAGGCAAGTACATTGGTATGTTTACTGGATTGACCAATAAGAATTGTGAGAGTGGCTTCCAATTGGGGACAACATATTACATTAGCCAGAAATGGTGCAAAAACTTCCCAGCAATCAATTGCTGTCACACTTATCAAACTTTCAGCAGTAGTAAAGTTCAAAGTGCAAAGTCCTGCAAGATACATGGATAAAGACAATAAGAGAGAGGGGGAGAGAACATCCAAATTCAAGCATTTGAAAACCCAAAAAAAACACAAAGTCGTCTAGGAAAGAACCTGATAACTTTGGGATAGTGGTATTGGTAAATGGAGCCAAAGGTGAAGGTGCGAGAGGAAGTAAGGGTTGCGGAGAACCAATAGGTGAGGGTTTGGGGAACATAGAACCCACATGGCTATCCAGTCGTACAGGACCTTGAAGATGATTACTGCTAAGGGATTCAAGTGCACCTACACCAAAAAATGAATAAGAGAGTATCCTTTCCTTTGTGTACATGTTTCTTCCTCTTGCTTACTCACTTAGCATAAGTTAGCAAAGCAAGGAATTGCATACAAAAAATTACAAACACTGTTGTGTCAAAGATTACGAGTAATAGCAGCCACAGTTCAAGCCATGAGGATGTGATGTGAGAACATATCTCATAGTTAAAAGGTACTTAATCATGGAAACGTATCTCCAACTCAACATTAATTAATTCTCACCAATAAAAGTTTCCAGACACCAAATTTTATTCTATACATTACAGTGTCAACCCAGTCAAATTTGTTCGACAGCAATTGCCGCTTCTAAATATGTATCCAACATTAAAAAAAAAAAAAACAAAAACTATGTACCCAATTGTCCAGAGGTTCCTCGCTATGCAAAGGTAAGGGGAAGAGATATTGTATGCAACCTTACTTTTGCATATGCAAAGAGACTGTTTCCGGATTCGAACCCATGACCAACAAGTTACCAAGGGAACATTAACGCAACCAAATACTAAAGTTATTTGTTGAACCAAAGCAGAGCATAATGATGACAATGCATGGTAGAGTTAAACTTCAATTCATAGCATGATGTCCAGCACTCTTAAAATTTTATGGGGGAAGGAGTGGTTGTCTAGCATTGCAACACTAAGTCTCCAAAATCAAGGATCCAACTATACGATCAATAATTAACATGATGTAGCCTAATTTTGGAAGATGAACTCTATATTATAAGGGCTAAATCACACAAGCTCCCTTGTTAATATGATTAAAGACCAATAACATGTCAAAAACAGCAAGATTATTTTACGAAACCAAAATTCATGACCTGAGTTTCTTTCTTTTTTTTACATTGCACAGAAAATTAGCTCTGAATGTAAAACTGAAACAATTCCGAAACCCTAACTCTGGCTGCAGATGCCACTACCCCTTCTCAGTTCTCATCATATTAAACATTAGAAATTAGAAACTAGCCATAGCAATCAGAAACTAGAGAATAATGCAAGTAAACAGAGTTAATTAAACAAAAAAATATATATTTCATCAACAACGAATGCGCTTTAAACAGCAGAGCAATGCTGAAAATTTATTCAGCTCAAACACTGCTTCCTCAAAACAAAATACACAACAATGGAATTCAGCACACCCACATGAGTTATAGTATGAGAGATCAAATAAAAACGATGAAAAGTGAGAAAAGGGGACTTACAGAGAGGCAGGAGGAAGAGGAAGAGGTGGGGCATGGCGCAGAAAAGGGAAAGCAGCATTCAAGGAGAGAACGAAAAGGTGAGTGGTTGTGGCATTGGAGACAAAAGAAGAAGAAGAAGAGGAACTAGAAGGATCGTAGAAGGGTTATATGATATGATGTAATGTGTGAAGCGAAGGAAGAAAGTGAGGAAGAAAAAGAGGGGTGAAAGCATGCCATGAATGAATGAGTTATGAGTGAGGGTTCAAAGTGAGTGGGGACTGTGGCTGGCAGACTCAGTAATAGCTGTTTGGTGAGACCCATAAGAAGCAGAGTAGACCCCACCATTTCCATTCGCACTTAGCTACCCGCATTTAAGCCACCATTCCCTTTTTTTTAATTCCACTGCTTCCCTTTGCTTTTCCTGTTTGGCTTCTCTCAGTGTTTTTTTATCAACCATATGTAAGGCGTTATGCAAGAAGATACTAATCTAATTTAATCTTATAAAATTAATTATAAGGTGAAAATTATTTTTTATTTATATATTTTATTTTATATTATCTCTCTATCCAGAGTATTTTGGCTTTATTAAATAAAGAATATGATAACTAATCTTTTAATGCATCTAGAATAATATGATCTACTGTTATGTTACATTTAACTCAACTTTATAATGGATTATGTTTTACTTAAATATATTTTCTGTATCTTATACCTTACCTCTCATTGATGTGAAATTTGTAGCTTATGTTAATAATATTTTTTTTGTCACTCTTATAATTTATAGAAATCACTAATTTTGATGAGTTCAATTTTTTATTTAAAAATCAAATTTATTAAAATTATAATTTTTAATAAATTTTAAAAGAAAGAAAATGCTGTTAGTATTTTTTTTATAATATTTTATTTTATGTATGAGTCAGCTCCCTCACACGCGCACACACATACTAGGTGTTGTTTTTTTTCTTTTTCTTTTGTGTGTGTTGTGTTACCGGTTTGCAGGTTTCGTGTGTTTTGTTTTGGCGCCAACCGTGTCATGTGGCAGTTGGTAGATGGCGTCATTAATAGGGTCAGTTTTCTGGCTGTTGCTTTTATTTATTTTGACATGGAATTGGAAACGGAATGGAGGCGTTGCTTGCTCCTTCCTACCAGTTCCATTTATGATTTACCCCTAATGCATTCAATTCCGCATTATTCTTTTTGGCTAATCAACTGTTATAAGCATCGTTTTTTTCTTTCGGATTTTATGTCACTGAATCAACCTTCTTGATTGTACGGCTCTTTTACAATTAATGACACTTCCCGTTGATGGGTATTATTCTTACACAGCATCGTCCATCAATATATTGATTTTAAAAATAAAATAAAAAATTATAATACATTGGTATTCAAATAATTCAAACATCATAATTAAAAGTCGAGTGCCTGAATTAATTTTAAGTTTTGACATTTGAGTATGTAATTCTATTAAGGTTGTAATAAATGGATCAAATCGTTGCAAATCAAAAAGTTTCACCAACGGATGATCTTTACTAAAGCCAAATAATTATTAGTTTTAATTATCTATAATTGCTAATTTAGATTACATTATGTTGCATTATAATAAATAAAATAAAATATATTTAAGAGTTTAATGTTTATGTATTATTATTTAATCACAAATCTATTATTTAAATTATTTTTTGAAATTAATAAACTTAAATATTTTGACCATAACTTAAGTCAACTCAAACTATTCATAAACATATTGATTTAGTTTGAATTTTTTTATTGAAAAATAATTTAAATTAACTCATTTAAATTTTAATTGGATTAAATTATAAATTTTATCAAATTAAACTCAAAACGACCTTGTATACCCTTACCTAGAGAATAAATGGATAGAATAAAAAGTTCTTTCCTGTCATACTGATACTAAGAGAAAGCCCACAACAATTCACTAAGCTCTTTGCGTCGCAGCCCGCAATCGTTGGGCCCAACTGCCAAGCACTCTCAAATTCGGCCTCAGCATGCCTTGTGAGACTCATAGAATGCTACTCCAATTCCAGAATTGACGAATCATTTAGGGTTCTCGTTTAAAGAAATCAAATAGATGAAAATAGGTGAAATATTTAAATTAAAATAAAGTGTAAAAATATGAAATTTATACCAATTTTACAACTTTCAGTTTAAATGCATCTAAGTATAATTAAATCAAACACTAGTTATAAAAGCAACTTCAGAGTCAATAACATTTGGGCCGAGTTCAATAATCTTGCATAAAATATAATTTTAATTTTAACTCTCATGTGATATTCCTTTTTGATAAAAAAATTAATTTAGTTCCTATCTTCTACATATAACTAATTTACCAACAAGTCGTTGATCCAAATGGTCCTAAACTCGATTCTCTTAAATAAGGTTTAGAATTTGAATCTTGTGGATAAAAAAAACGTAGTAAAACTTCATGTCGAATTGACTCCGATTTCAATCCATGCTGGACCAATCAATATATTAATAATCAAGTCTCAATCGACTGGTGTGGTGGAATACATTACATCAAACTGGGAGCATTAGCCAATCTGGTACATCAATACATGTTCCTATACCCATTCCAATCTTGTCTAATGAGAGATGAGACCTTATTAAAGGTGTTCAGTCAGATTTTTCGACAACGATTAGTTATCAGTAAAATTGGTGGCTATTCTGCACTAATATTATAATATAAAAAAAAATATTTAAGCTTTTATCAACTGTTATTGTAATAATATGCCATTTATTAAAAGGAAGAGTAAATAGTAATAAAAAAATAACATTATATGTACCTATTAGAAATATTATAATCAATTTTACATTTAATTTAATATTTAAATTATCGTATGTATATGAAGATTAAATTGAAAGTTCTTATAAAGTCTAAATTGAAAAACGAATTTCGTGCATAATAAATAAAAATTATATTTTGATCGTTCATTCTTTGCCAATTGAAACGAATATTAATTAATTCCAAGCATTAGTTATTTGTGTTTGATTTGTCTTTAATTCGACCCCGGCTCTAACCCAAGCAGATTTAAGATTGCATGTTTATTCGTCTTGTAGTCAATCATGTATTTCAGTCCAATGATTAGTCGGCAATCATAACTGAGAAGTCCTTAGATCTTTATATATATATTGAACTAGTAATTAGTTTTTTTTATAGTAAGCTCAAATATATAAATTTCGTTTTCACTTTCATCACCTTATTGTTAGAAATCGACAATTACACACAAATTGAAAAAACAGAACAGAGAATAGGGAAGAGAAATATGACACAGTAATTTATCCTGGTTCACCCAATGTAGGCTACGTCTAGCTTGTCTGTTCTATAATCACCTCACCGCCACTCGTTACAAGTCACACGGTTTACAAGAGGAATATAAATAGGACCCCAGTTAGCTTTCTGCTGACCCCGCCAACAAGAAAAACAAGAAGAGTTGTCATCTGACTGCGAAAGATGAGTCATATCCAACAATTATTTAGGAGTGCCATGTCTATTTTACATGAACAATCCCGAAATTTATCACCGTACAGTAGGAAAAGCAAAAGCAAAAGGACAATTGCTATCGACCTTCAAATTGGAAAGCAGAAATGAATAAATAACTACACCACCACGAATTAAACAAGGAAAAAGACAGTCAGATAATATATATTTTCTGGACAGGTTTGTTCGCGTCGTGGTTAGATGCATAACGATACAGTACACGAAACTTCTTTGATTTGGTCTCTTCTTGATTCCTCTAGAGTGTGATTTGGACTCAGTACGTAATTAGAAAGCTAAATTGAAATCAATATATATATATATATATATATATATAACAGTTCAATTTTTTTTCCAGTTTTACACAAGAAACTCAGTAGTTTTGAGGTTTTACTCGCAGAATGACGAATATACAAATCAGACATTCCCAACCTTACAAGAAAAACACAAGCTGAAAACATATGGAAAAACAAATAAAAGAATCCCGGCTATTTAACATAGTTGGATTTTGTACAAAAGTAGAAACCTAGCTAAACCTTTTCTGAGCCTCTACACTACACAACCAACCACCTTCCCTTAATTAACCTCAGGTATACTCTGAAGCACGGGCCTCCAAGGCCTATGATGAACATCATGATCTCTAGCGTGTATCAAGCGAGCCAGAACTTGTTCCGCAGAAGCGTGTCCTTCACCTAATTGCTTATTATTAATCTCTTTCGCTGATCCCAACAACTTCTCCAGCTCCTTCTTTGAGATCTTTATCTTCACCTTCCCATTGGCATCAGAAGAAGCTCTCAGCGCACCCAAGAGCTTCTCCTTCTCCACGTTCCCCAAACTCTCCCCATGAACTTCATCAAACTCCTTATTCTTCCTTCTCTTATTAGATGATGATGATAAAGAACCCCAATCATCACCACCCCAATCCATAGATGATGACTCCGTGGCACTGGCACAACAGTTTCCCATGTATATTAATTTGTGTGTGTATATCTACTATTGTAAATAAGTATCTAGCTGGCTAGCTTTGTAGCTTAATTTCTTTAGGATGAAGTGTGTAAAAATGGAATGATGAGAGAGATTTGTGAGGTGGAGAGGGTTTGATATTTATAAGGGTGATGTAAGAGAGGTGGTGGGTAATAGGCAAATTGACTTTTGGTTCGGAATATTTAATTTACAATTGGATTAATTCTTAGGCACATGTGGCAGATAGATAGATCTGATCATTTTTATGTGCATATGGCAGCTGAAAGGGTAAGCTTTGTTGACCAAATTAATTTAATTATATATATATATATATATGACGTGTAGGACCCAGATGAACACTTAAGGTTACTTGATTCGGTCCATTGAGGGACGTGTGTGAAATGGGGGACGAGGGGAGCATCTTTGGGATCGCTAAGCAAGTGCGTGTGAACGCGCATATGCCATTGCGAATCTTAGACTTAATCAGGGATAACTGGCTTGTTCCTTCTTCCGTTATTTTTAACATATCACGTGTGGGCTTGGTTAATTTAATCACTTTGCATAACCTAGCTTTTATCCTCCATGATCGACAAACCTACTAACGTGGTAAAGAATCTTGTGCTTTCAAATTAAACCAATTTTTTGAGCGGTGCTGCGCAGTTTCTCTTATTGTTAATTAAATTTCTGGAAACTACAATATCGATCGTTGAATAAGTAACTTATTATTTTATGCGATAATCTAGAATCATTGATATTTTGAATCGAACATTATAATTGAATTGGTTAATCTGTTTTGAATCATTAAAAGATTGATGGAGAAATGCAACACACACTTCTTTTTAACATGTTATTATTTGAAATTTGTTTATTTACTAAAAATATAAAGTTAAGTGAGTCTCGATCACCACAGTTATATTTATATTTTTAATAAATGGAACTACATTTGATTATTTTTAATTAATATTTTTTTTACTTAGTAAAAGTACCAACAAAATAAAAATTAAAAAATTAATAGCTTCATTTATATATATATATATATAAATGATAAAACAATAAAATTCATTTTTTATAACGCCTAATATTTTAAAATGAAGGAAAAGAAAAATAATAAGCAATATATTGCAACGCAATCTTTGTTAGTAGATTTTAGGTGAAATCATTTGTGGAATTTTCGAGACACCGAAGAAGAGAGTTCAATGAAGTATATTTTGTTTTCAATATTGATAAGGTAAGCGTCTTTCGTAATCATAAGAATGTTCGGATTAAAACAAGAGAAGAAGCAGCCTTGCATTAATATTCCGTAATCTAAAGCCCATAGGAATATAATATTGGAACTCAATTAACTTTGGTAATGCTTGCACATGGCAAGGAAAAATATTTATGCGTATGCGTTGTTCATAAAAAAGTAAAAGGAAGAACAGACACAAATGTATGGTTCTCTAAGCTGGCTAGTGTTTTGTAGCTATGGCTGTAGAGCATGCATGATTGTCGGTTGGTAGTTGAACGCATGCAATCTGTCTAAACGTATTGAACAGATATTGAAGTTGCTTAGCTAGAGAGCAGAAATATTCTTTATCTAGTTATCAATATTTATTTTAAAATAAATAAAGAAAGAAAAGGAAAGAATCACATGATCTATGATTTATGAGAAGGGTTGTGTTATTTATACAATAATCATATACTTTTTATAGTAATATTTTTTATAATTATCTTTTTTATCCATCATTTATCATCTCTCATTTTTTTTTCTTTTAGTTGTATAACTTATTCTATGAGTTATTGTATAAATATATAATATTGTAGATTATATGATGTACCGATTTTCTTTCTTTTATATACATAATTTGTTGTATAAATAATATTTATCTTAGAATTAATTTATAGGACCCAGCTACCGATTCCCTTGAGATTGAGAGAGTGGGCACCGACTTAGATTTTTATGCCCCTTGGCAATGTGTCATGCTTTTCTGTACACCGGCGGTGAGCAGAAGGAAAACTTGCAAGAGAAATTAAGGATTCTTTATTATGAATATCTAATTTATCCCACCTGACTTGTAGCATTCTTTCCCTTAGGCAATGCATTTATGTGTATATATTTTGGGTTGATTATCGAATTAATTCTCGATCCAAAGAATTTAGTTATATTTAGAGTTTTTATTTTTATAAAAATGTATTTTCAAAATATTGTCAACTGAATTATACTCAGATATATAATTATGGATTTAATTTCTCTAATTTGTGATTTGATAATTAAAAATCTTCCATAATAAACTCTGTAAAACTCAAATTTTAATATTATAAATAGTTTTTATTTAAAATAGTAG
Source organism: Glycine tomentella (assembly GCA_007407185.1). Lineage (NCBI taxonomy): Eukaryota > Viridiplantae > Streptophyta > Magnoliopsida > Fabales > Fabaceae > Glycine > Glycine tomentella. Next base: position 383,186 of record PYAF01003817.1, read on the forward strand.
TTAACTTGTATTAGGGCGACTAACCACGGTTAGATTTTTGTGCTGATTAATTTTTTTTTATTATTAGTCTGAAAGCTAAGCAAAACATAATTTACCTTTATTTCTACTCACTTGATTGTAATGGTAATTTCCTGGAAAACCCTGCTCCTGAATTGGATAAGCATCGCCCACAGATATCCAATATTCTTATCATAACCTATATATATATATATAATATCTGAAATCGTCTCCTGTGTCATTTTGACTCATTTTCCATTTGCCTCCGTCTACACAGTTAGGTCACCAGCTGATAGAGTTGACACATTCTTTCATCGGAGCTAAATTTGGCACAAATAGCCAAATAGTTGAGTTAGAAAAACTTTGGTTAGAGATTTCAACTGATGCAAACTCTAGTGTTTTAAAATATTAAAACAAAACTAGACAATTTTTGTATATATAGGCAACCGGATTTTGGCCCACAGGCTACCCGCTAAACATGCAACCCACACGGTATACTCGCTTCATTTTTTTGAGCCCATTTAAAAAGTGAGCTTTTTAGCCTGCCTTGCATAACCCGTGGGTTAAACGAACCAACGGCTATTTTAATCTCTATTAAAAAATAAATAAGGTGTGTGGTTTAGCAAACAATGAAGGTGGTTTAGAAAAACTAAAACCCCTAACCTAAGAAGGCCCAGCCCTAATGCGCACACACTAAACTAAATGCAAATCCCTTTGGCGCACTTACCTCACCACTCAGACAGCCACCTCCACCACGCACTCATCTCTCCACACACAGCCACCAGCCACCAGCCAAACACCACGCCGGACCGCCACGGCTCCTCCACTAGCGCAGGCGGTCACGCAAACTGCTCTTTTTCACACTTGCACTCCTCTCTCAGACTCCCCTTCTCCTCTCCTAGCGTTGCACCACACACCGCCAAGGCTCCTCCACACGGCTCGCATGACAGCAGTTTCCCTCGCACTCCCCAGTAAGTTCTTTTTTTTTAGTTTAATTTATCTACATCTCTATTATCTGAGTTTAATTTATCTTCTCTACGGTCCCTCGCACTTGGGACTGTTGAGATATCCAATTTGAAAAATGGGGACAAGGAGATTTGATTTGAGTCTCAATATTGCTTCCTTCTTTGTTTCTTTTATGTGTGATTGGGCTGTTATTGAATGTTTGTTTAAATAAAAACGAATCCATTTAGAAAGCGGGTTTCGCGAGTAATGGGTTTCGTGGGTGCGGGTTTGCAGACGGATTTACCCGCATGCCCATCTCTATATGTGACTGACCAATCTTTATTAAAAAAAGGATTGCTAGGTTTAATTTGTGTCACAAAACACATTTATGAGATAAATTCTCATTTACAAAATAGATATAAAATTTCTAAGGGTCGCCAATTCTTATCTTAAAGAGAGCAAAAACACAAAGATAAAAACAAAATTTATTAAAATTCCCAAATGAAGGATAAAAGATTACATATAAATTTACTTAAGCAAAATAAGTTTAGTTTGACATTCCCAACCTTAGCCCCAAACTGATAACAAGAGAAACTTCCTTGATGGCTCTAGGCTAAGCCTTAACTTTTCTCACGTTTAGCCTCAAAATGGCAACTCTAGATTTAGGGACTAAGTAGGTCTCTATGGTTAATTTTATGTTCTGACAGTTAGACAGAAGAATTCCATTAAAATTAAAACAACATACAATTGAAAATAAATAATTCAGAGAACTAATTATAAAATTTCAAAGGACTTACAAAGTAATTTAATAATATTCGAAGAAAAGATTGCTACAAATAATGAAAATCAAAAGATTGCATCAAAAAGCAATGCTGGCTAGTTTTATCGGTATTGGAATCGAAGCTAACCTTCTCGATCTAGAAACCCATATAGTGTCATCAAATCAAAGTGAGATACCATAAATCACCGGCAACACCTTCTCTTCAAGTTAGTGGCTTTCAGTAATGAGAAGTGAGAATAGTGGCAAATATAGAGCAACGACACCACGGCTATGGACATGGCTTAGTGTTTGATGGATTGAAGTAAAAAATTCAGTAACAATAACACTAAACTGTAAATATAAATCATTTTATAAATTAAATTATCATAATTTATTGCTGTACGTTTCTTTAATTAAGATATCAGGTTAATAAACTGTAAAAAATTCAGTAACAATAACACTAAACAATATCAGGTTAATATAATTAAGATTTATTGCTGTACGTTTCTTTAATTTCATATTTTTATCGCATCCACTTTTTGTTTTAATCTCTGTCTTATTAGTTGATATATAAAGAAGACTCGTAGGGATACAGTTTTAATTACTTCTAGAAACTAGAAATTAATAATGTTGAGAGTGATATTGATACCTAAAGAACCTTGCAGTTTAAGAATAAATGTACTTTCTCCTCTTAAACAAGCAAGAACATATACTTTTCCAAAACACAACTATGTTTGGTGGTGAGTCGTTTTATTTTTCGTTTAGCTTGGTTTTATTCGACATATATACAACTCAATTTCTTTGTCTGATCAGCATGTGAGGCTCGGTGGGAGGACCTATAATTGCGAGTAATGGCTGCAGTTGGAAAATTGACCAAACGTGCTAAGTTACGGGACCATATATATTGTCACATGCTATAATCAATAATTATACTAACCTGATAAGCTAATCTTTATGTTTCATGAATAATTGACATATTTTCCACCTATGACAAGTCCATATCAGTCATCAGATTCTGTTGAATACTTTTATATTAGGCTCTTAAGGAGATCAAGGGGGAAAAGTGCGTCAGATTTTCTCAGTTGGGCTACTATACGGACTGATATAAATCAAATTAACACGTAGTAGGGCAGGTTTAGAACAGGATTAAGTATTCAAGATATTATTATTTGCTCGGTGCCTTTCTTTTTTTTTCTCTGTATTTATATATAGTGTATAACTCCGTTCATTTTTCTAGGTACTTATTCAGGTTTGTAACACACGATGACATTGATCTCTGCTCTGGCTAACTGTCTTAGAGTGTACATTAGATGATTAGGTTCGATTTCCTTTTATTATTTATTTTGTAGTAGTAATTGATATAGGTGGTATGAGAAACTTGGAATCGGTTGCTAATTAATCTGTGACCAATACTGGTATTACAATAACCAAAGTACCAAACCATTAGACTAGGCTGTAGCCAGACAGCCATTATAAAGGTGGAAAATTGTAATTTAATAGGAAAAAAAATGGAAACTTATTAATTTTATTATTATTATCTTATTACTCTAGTTCATCAAGAAAAGAAATTATGATTAATCCTATATTCGATTAAAAGATAAATAAAATCTGAAAATTAATTTTTTCTCCATAGATCCAAAACTTTTTAATTAATTCAGCAGAATCGTTCTTGTTTTGTTAGTGTGCAAATATATATACACAGGTCATGGCTGCATTCATTATCATAGCGGCTATTATCAATCCGAAATGACTTCAAGAGTTAATTTTAGTTGTATATTAATTAATTATCGGTTATGTTGAATTATGAATAACATAAATTGATGAGGCGGCCAAAATTAGGAGAACGTGGGTCCCAGTTAAGTGACAATACACACTGACACGTACAATATTCAAAATGTTCATGTTAATTAGTTATGTGCGGTGTTTTTCATTTGATCTAATATTTTCCATGTTGAACAGCCATATCAAATTAACTGAGCAGACGGACCAGGTATTAAACAGGATCAGTTTAAGTTGTTAAGAGATCTTTAATGAAATTTTTTGAAAGATTTATTAAGTGAATATAGTTTTTTCTATTGGAGTAAATCTATGTAATAAATAAAGTTTTTAAAAAATAAGATTTGTATATTTTACAAAAAAATTACAAGAAACTATTTCTTAGCAATATAAAATATTATTTATGACACATAATAATATTATAATTATAATTAAGTGAAAATAAAAATATAAAAGTATGAATTTTTTATTATTTGAGCAAAATTATGTATAAATTTTTTATAATATCATAGAGATCATAAAAAATATTGTGAGAATAAAAAAATAATTTAAGAAATCCACTTATTGGATGCTCTAATTTGTTTGTTCTGTGTACGTAATTTTACTGGATGATTCCTTTATCTATGACAATTTGGAATTTTAATTGTTGGGTGCAATAAAGGTTAGGTATTTTCTGGTTTGCCACACTCGTCATGATTATCTTTGAGTGAGATAGGCATTAATTTCTTTTGTCCTTCTTAGCCCAGCTTCAACAAGGGTTCTTACAAGTAAATCTTAACTTTAAAATCTGATCTGGTTAAGATTTATTATTAGAGTATTTTGTTGGATCTCCCACATGAAGATCCAATTATTCTATAAAAACTCCAAAATCTACAACAATTTTTTTAAAAAAATGATATTTTACTTTCTCTCTCCATAATATTCTAGTGGGAAGCAACTACTAGCAACATGAAGAAAAAACTGGAACTTTGAGGAGAAGAACAACCATATACATAATAACACCAACACCAATATAGATCTCAAGTCATAAAGGATTAAAAACAAAAAAAAAATAATTGGAGAGCAATGTACCGTCTTTGAACATATGGAGGAGCGGCACCCTCTTAAGTCTATTTCCTCTCCCTAAGGGGGCCAACTTTAAAGAAAAAAACATGGCTTAAAAAAATTGGGGACTGTAAAAGAAATCCAAAACGTGGGGTGGTCGTGGCTCCCTTAGGCCACCCGGGGCGCGAATACCGGACAAAAAAGGTCAGTGAATGTTGGTTGGTTATTTTAGTGACTATTCGTTGAATTTTTTTACGTTTCCCACAATATAAATGCATTTGTAATAAGTCTACTATTAATATGCACTGTAGTTACTTTTCACATTTAAATATTTTAGAAATAAAATTATACCTGAATCTTATAAATTAGGTTATTTTGAGAACTAATTTGCACACATTTTTGACGTTCTCATTCTCATTATCATTCACAAATTCTTCAATTCTAGAATTAAATATTGTTTTATTTACTCCTTGTCATATAAATTCAAATTAATCAATTTAATTGACAAACTTATATATATTATTGTAGAATTATTAACAACTTCCTTCTAACGAAAATCCATAACATTCTCTTCCTTTTTTTTTTCTACTTGTCACTACTACCTCCATTAATAGTGAAAATTCTTAAATTCCTCCTCATTTCATGATACTATCACCATTAGCACCATTAACTTATAATTAATTAGTTTTAATTATTTTAAAATAAATATTAGAAGATAAGTTCTTTGTGTGAGATCTACAAAAATAATTTAATATTTCAAAATAAAATCTTTTATTAAAGATGTTATTAGATTGTAGTATAAAAATGAAAATTTTCTCATTTGCCTCGTTGAGAGGGGATGATAGCACGAATTAGAGAAAATTAGTTTACGTGAGAGAATGATGGACAAATCAATACCCAAAGGTGTTGCGGCTTGAGAGTGTATTAAAATACTCCACAAGAAAATTTCTGGTATAATTTCTTTTAAAAGTATCCCCTTGATTAGGGGGAAGTATATATCCATGTCGCTCCATTTTCCAAAATTGTGAAGTTTTCTCTCCCGTCTTTTTTTATTTATTTATCAAAATGACATACAAATCAATAGAGAAAAACCACAACGACGGTGGTTAGCTGTTGATGCATTGGTTGAATATGGATTTAGTGTATAATGACAATAATGAGATTTAAATATAAAGACTTCATGTTAATTAGTAAGATTTCAGATCTTTCCACAGCTAAAGCAATCCTAATGATGAGTTATTGAGTTGATGATGGTTTTGGCTTAAATAAATACAATTAACTTATTATGGACATTAAGTAGTTCTACTTTGATTCATCTGTTAGCTACATATATTTTATAATTATATTTATTATATACATAAAATTTAAAATTAAATATTATAGTTTAATTTTATTAAATTATATATTTTGTATTAAATTCATATAATTATGATTGTAATGTTATTATTATTATTATTATTATTATTATATGAAATCTATTTTATTCTTACGTGAAATAAAAATAACAATTTAATTTTTCATATATTTCAACCCAAATAGTTTAAAATTATTTACATTAGTCTAATAATAAGCAGGGTCATGACAACTGCAAGGTTAATATGAAGTAATTGTCTTTGGTATTGAATATTATCTAAGACCTTCATATTTTTTTAAAATATATATTTATTATTAATTTAATTGTCATGCGACAAATTTTACTATGACATCATATATTATTTGTTACTAATTTTTTAGTAAAACTACATAGTCTTAAGAAAGTATTGATTGAACAATTGAAAATTTTGGATAAGGATGGATTGAAAAAACTATATTCTAGGTGAGTAGTATAATATTATATATCACTTTTTTAAATAGAGATATTACAATAAGTACAAAAAGAAAACAATACTCCAGTAAAATATGAAATTAATTATGAAAGAAAGTTATGTTCTTTATTAAATGCAAGCTCTGTTTATAAAATATTATTAACATGCACTTGTAATTATTATTGTTGTTGTTGAAAGTAATTTTTTGAAAATTAAAATTGTTTAAATTTTATTCGATATTAACTATATTAAATGATAAATTGAATAAAATTTTCATTTTATATATTTATCGTGAAATGATAGATT
>PYAF01003817.1:394178-407098 GCA_007407185.1 Glycine tomentella
AGAAACATTTCAATGAAAATGAAATTAAACTCTATTTTCTTAAATAAAGTTTTGAGTTTTAACTTTATAAATAAAAAAAAGTGATTGGAAAAGTAAACAATAAAATATGGTCAATCAGATTTTTCAATAAAAAATAGTTTTAGACATTTACCACTAATGTGATATGATGACTAAAAAAACATTAATTTCTTTTTTTTAGTATTTCTTTTGTGCCTCCAAGACCACTAATATCAAAATAATTATTACAGTAACTTAAATTTGTTTCAAGATTAATATATCATTTTCAAATCTTTTTCTTTTGATATTTTCTACTATTGGAATTCACATAAAAAGGTGAAAACATATTTTAAAATTTGTTCAAATAAATTATGAAAGAAAGAAAATAAATTCATTTGCAATTGATATATATACAAAATAATCAAAATCAAAAGAATCTTAAGAATTAATCTTCAATTGAATTGTGCGATCTTATTATTTCATTTTCATTGAAATGTTTCTTTTATCGATCGTACTATTTTTATGAAATTTAACTCCTATATTCATTTTAATGTGTTATTCTTTTCGTTAAAAAAATGTAAAATACAATTGTACTCCCATATAATTCTTTTAAATAAGTAATAAAACTTCTTAGATAATCAACAACAATATTTATATTTATACATAATTTTAAATTATAATTTCAGTAACAAATTAACTACAAATAAAATAATAGAATTTATTATCTAATAATGTAAATTTAAATTATTATCTTTAAGAATAAAAAATATCCACAACTTGAATTGGGGCCTAATGCAACTACCTCATCCGCCTCGAGGTAGTCGGCGATCCTGTTCATATGCCTATATATAACCCATGGTCACAGACTCTTGATCACAACAATACAAAATCTCAAAGTTATACTTACCTTCTTAAAAAAAACTACTATGATTTTGTAAAATATAATGCTTTATTTAATAAAAATATTTGACTTTCAAAACGAGTATTCACATACTCTGTGGAGTATTCAAATACATTGCATAAGTTTCCGAAACTTGTCTCTCTGTGGTAATGAAATACTTCACCAAATATTTGATAGATTATTTGAATACTTTTTCGAGCTTTCAAATACTTCTCTCAAGAAGTCAAAAGATCAGATCTTTGGAGTATTCAATTATCTCATTAGATGTCCTGATACTAAGTATTTTAATACTCTTTCAAGGACTTTGATACTAAGTATTCTAATTCTTTTGGTACTAAGTTTATATGCTCAAATGTAATTTTCAAAACATTTGCAAAACTAAAATAGGAAAATAATGTACACACTCAATGATTAAACAATAATAAGCACATCTACCCAAAATATATAATAAACCTGAGGCACTCAAACTCAATAAAAAGATAATGATACACTCAAGAAATGCAATGAGAGTAGGGGCGCAAGTAGTGGGAATCATCAAAACAAATAACTATATAAGGCTGGGAGCTCATGCAGAAGCGTAGAAACAATGCATCATCCTCTTCAATGCATCATATGAAAAGATGCATCTTCTACAACTTCAACTCTTATTGCAGCTCACACACACAAAAAAAAGAAGTTGAGGGAAAATTGTGCATCATATGAAAAACTAAGGAGTCATTTATTGTGCAACAACCAGTAGCTGACACAATTTTTCAAGAATAATGGGAGTTATAAGTGTTAATAAAGATGTCTGAAGTACACTACGAGAAGAGTCTATAGGAAATGCCAAGGTACGTGTAATTAAATTTCAAATTGTAATTGTCAGCTTGAATTAATAAGAATGAAATGATTGAGGAAGGCCGTAGAAACTACTATCGTAAGAAAAAAGAAATTAGAAATCAAATGAGAGTTTTGGAGATCCTATAACACCCTAGCTGCTTTCAAGATGAAGGATTATTTATATAAATTAATGAGACTTTTTAGCTATTTTGACATCATTTACATACTTTTTAAAATTTTCTTTAAAACTCATTCATTTTCTAATTGTCCCAAGTTAAATCATTTTTAATTTTGAAGTTGTTAAATGATAGGTTATAATATATATATATATATATATATATATATATATATCTTGTTCGTACAAATAATGTTAATTAATTCTTTTAAATTAATATTATTTGTAGAGTCTTACATACCTATATAATTACTAAAGTCCTCTCATTTTGGGTGTGTATTTGATTCATAGTTTAAAAATAGGTTCGTTGACTGATTCGGTCATGGTACGGGATCATTAAGTTAGTGGTCGAATTGATGGGTCACTAGTTAACTCGCATGACCCGGTCTATAATAAAAAAATATAAAAACTTTATACATGTCTTAAAATCATTGTCCCGACACATTGAAATTCACAAGTCTTAAAAAACACAAACAAAATATAAAAAACATAAGTTAAAAAATGATTATTATTCCTAACTTTTAACATCAAAAGCATCAATGACAATATATATTAATATTCACATTAAAATGAAATATAACCATATCACATCAATATAGATTATAAAATATTAAAAATCAATTCAAAGTTCCAAACCACTATTTTAAAAAATGATCCGGAACCAGAATTTCACTTGCAACTAAATCGCAATTGCAGCCACAAAAAATGCTCAACAATAAATGAAAAGATCACTTTAACTCAAAATCATAGACAAAAAAATTTAAACAAAATAAAATGAAAAAGAAAAAGAAATAGTTGGACTCACTTGTGGCTCTATAAAAAGTTGCAGGTAAATTTAGTGAGTCTAACAAGGTGGTGGCAGTACGATGCCATGATAAGAGGAAGGAGGGAGAGGTTGGCAAGCGGAGCGTTGATGTAAAGAGACTGTGAGAGGAAGAAGGATAAGTTGATAGAGTTTCTAAAATTAAAATGTGTTCAAATTGAAAATACGTCGTTTCGACTATAACCAGAAGAAGACAAAAAAAAAGATAAGTGACTCACTCTGGGTCGATGGGTCATTGATTTGATTGCAAACCCGGTTGAATCAATCTAGGTCGCTCATGTTAGAGTACAAGTGTGATGTAAAGTCTCACATTTGATAGAAATAGAAAAATTGAACACCATATAAATAAGGAGAAGACCCATAAACCTGAACCTTAAGGTTTTGGATTAAAGTGTGATGTTTAATTCACTTATATAATTATTCATGACTCATTAATATAAATCTTTTCGATATTTACGCTCCTTGATTTCCCAACAATTGATATGTTACATGCTCACCTTGTTCCTCTTGGTTCATCATTGAACCATACTAAGAAAGAAGATTTATTCTCATACTACTTATAAAGCTTTAACTGTTTTTATGAAACTTTTTAGTCATTTTAGTCCAAACGAAGCACACAAATTCTTAAATGATATCCACTAGCGAAAAATATGAGTTTCTTATCCAACTAAAAAAAATTAGTAAAGCTAGGCTCATGAAATTCACCTGCATCATCAGGGGCGAAACTACACATACTGGAACAAAGGCAATCGCCCCACCTAGATTCATGGAATGTTATTAACATAACACTAATAATAGATTAATTTAATATATTTTATTTCTTCTAAATTTCTATCTAGCCCCCCTCCGCCCCCTGCAGTTACTAACATATTAATATAATATACTTTCTTCTAAAAAAGTTATCTGGCCCCCTCTGCCCCTGTTTTGTTGTTGTCCTCTTCTACATTTTTATATTAATTGTATATGCATAAAAAAGTTATCGGTAGTATTTGTATTTTCTATATTTTATATTTAATCAAAACTTTAAAACATAGAGTCTATAATAAACTTCATCTACTAAAAATGTTTTTCCATAAATAGGAAACCATCTTAGTGTATTGTATTTTTCTTTTTGTTCAATTTTGAGTCATGAATATCGTTTCTTTTTTCTATCGTCAAAGAAATTAGGAGGCCAAAAACAAATCAAGTTAATTAACATGTTTTTTTTTCTAGTTGGAATTTGTAACGAGTCTTTTTGTTCTTTTAAATATGTAATATCTTATATTGATAAAAAAAATAATTAAAATATGTCTTTAAATTTTATAAAGAAAGGACTGATTTAGATCTATTTCATCTTATTCTTATGTCACAAATTTTAAATTATTTCATCAGATACTTGTAAACTTGATGAACACAACATTTTAAGAAAAAAAGTAAATTATTTTGATGTATTATTATATTTACTTTTATAAGATATGTGATATTTAATTTTTATTGAATTGATTTTGGATAATTTTTATTAATAATAAAACTAATCATTATTAACTTTTTTTTTATGAGTTAAATTTTCGTCCCCCTAATCAATACTCCTTGTTTCGTCTCTGTCCATCGTCTATTCCCAAAAGCTTGAATGTATAATTATAAAGCTTTGACGGGTTAAAGTTTTAACCATTTTAATTATATAATATAATATATATTTTTGAAAGGATTTTTAATTATATAACATTAATCAATTTATAAACTGAAAATAAAAATATTTGACTGTCCCTAGATGTTATAAAAAGGAAGAAATGAAACAAATATATATTATCACTTTTATGTTTCTCCTCCTGACAACGGTATTCAGATTCCAGTTTCCAATCTATGTCCTTTCTGGGTTTTGCTTTTCAGCTTGAATCTTCTATGCCACATCTCAACGGTTCAAAAGGGGTGGCCAAAATATGGAACCCTACTCGCAATGAAGCATTCAATGAGTTTATAATGATCCATAGCAGGAAGCTTCTTGAAGACAAAAAAGTAGTAGGTAACCATAACTCTGTTGTCTCCACTTTGCTAGAAGAACTCCTTCAAGCTCAAAGATCCATCAATAAACTCAAAGCAGAACAGAAGTCCCTCAAGAAAAATGTTGAACATTTTTTGCAAAACCTTAAAGTGGAAAACATCTTTTTGAAGCACAAGGAACACCACAAGATTAAAGCAACATTAGATGACTTAAAGGGTATGTTGGAAAGGGAAAGAAGACGTAGAGAGAGGATGGAGTTACTTAACATCAAATTGGTGCATGAACTAGCTGAAGCCAACTTATTGGCCAAGCAGTTTATGACAAACTGCGAGAAAGAAAAGAAAGAAAGAGAACTAATGGAGGAAATGTGTGAAGAACTAGCCATGCAAATAGGAGAAGACAAGGCTAAGCTCACAGTAGTACTAAGCGAATCCAAGAGAATTTGCGATGAAGTGGAAGAAGAGAGGAATATGATGCAAATGGCTGACCTGTGGCGTGAAGAACGCATGCAAATGAAGTTTGTTGATGCACAACTTGCTCTTGAAGACAAATATAACCAGTTGGTGCAACTTTATGCTTCTCTCGAAATGTTCTTCATATCAAGGGGTGCTGAACTTGACACTACGGAACTAGAGGATGCTGAGTCGATCAAACAAGAATTTGAATCAATAAATATTCAACGTGTTATGGAGCTTTCTTTTGATGTTTAAAACTCCCAAGATATAGTTCACATTCTTGGAACATGGTATGAAGAGGTTTCTGCCTTTGGTCGAGACAATTAACCTCACGTGTCTAGAACATGCAACAGTTTGGTTGTAATTCATCTTTTCAACCTTTCAATCGTTTCTATGCACAGGAAGAAATAAGAAAAGAAGTTGATGATAAAAATAAGTAACATGATTGAGAGAGAGAGAGAAAGGAAAGTGTGCGGAAATTATTATAAAGAAATTTGTGATGAGTAAGGTCAGTATTTCAACCTTTTGTCAATTCTATTTACAGTATCAAGCCATACAGCATTTGGAAATGAGTCTGATGTATGAATGTCCATTTTATAAATATTAATTTTATGAACATCTATTGTTTCCTATAAGTGTATTATATCACTTATTATACCTTATAATTTCTTTCTCTTTTCACTCGTTCTTTCTCTAAGTGTGTTGAATATCATAGTGGTTCACAGAATTTATATTTTCCTTTGGAAATAATTGAGCGTGATTGACTTATTCTTTTTTTAGAAGTACTATGATATCATGAAAATCTAAAGATTTTGATGCAGCTATTTTTTGGGGGGGAATAAGTTTGGAAATAAGAAAGGAGGGAGAAAGGAAGAAATAGCTTCGATCATTTTATAAATTGAAATTCATTTAACTATATTGATTAAAATGTGTAGCCCTGGTGATAGGAGATTTTGGTAATATGCCTATCTAGCAAGAATTTTTTTCGTTACTTGGCAAGGTTTTGTAACATAAAGTATGTAGTTATCATTTTACAAACAAAAAAATTGTCTAAGCATTTTCTTTTAATGAAACCATACATTTTACCTTTATCATTAATTAGAACATATAAATTCAGAACATATTTGTTTTTACTGCATAAATACAGAACAAATAAATTCAGAATCTGAACACTGAAGAATGCGATATTCACAATAATAAAGATGGCAACGGTCATAACTTCTTTTGGTAACAACGACGGCCAACGGTCATAATATGTCGTGCAAGAAATTAAATTCGTGCAGAAAAGTCAAGCTTGCGTTGAATTCTCCTCTCAGGTTACACAAAGCTTGAAATTTTGGGACAGTAAAGGAGGTGCAAGGTTGGGATCCGCTAACAAAAAAAAAAATTAACATATTTAACAACTAACTTTGATCGATCAAAAAAAAAAAAAATAAAGGAGGTGCACCTTAATTTTATGAGGTGCAGAAAGCTTTAACCGTACGTGAGTTACTTGAATTTTCAACAACAACCCAAACTACATAAACGTGTCGCCCATCCAAACCAGGCCTTTCCTAGTTTCCTACGGGGAGATGCTATTCGCCCAACAATATTACTTTTAGTTCTTACCAACATTTGAAAATTTCAAAGATATTTTTCCTCACTAGTGTAGCCAAAGTGTATTTTCACTATACAAAATGGTTGCAAAAACTAATACAACTGAATTACGATTTTGTTTCATGATTTTGTTGTGCAAGTGAGAATGTGAAAAAAATGTTCAACAAAAGTGTGATTTCATTGTACAAAGTGTGATTTGTTATACATTGTACAATGAAATCATATTTTCTATATATATTTTTTTCATTCTCTCATAGTACAACACAATGAAATTGTAATTTCATTGTGTGAAAGATATTATAACGTAAAGGAATCATGATTTTATTGAGTTGCCAGAAAACAAAAAAAAAAAATGTACAATGGAATAGTGATTATGTTATATTGACAAACATGAAAAAAAATACTTAATAGGGAAGGCTTCATGAGGCAAGGAGGGAAGAGAAGGGAAAAGAGGAAAGGAGAGAAAAAGGAATGAAGAAAAAAAGGATGATGAGGAAGGGTGGATGCCAATAATTGGAGGAAGGAGAAAAGATATTTTCATCTTTTCAATGTGTTGGTAGGAACCGATAATAAATTTGAAGGGATCAATATCAACTCTCTTCCTTATATATATGGATCAAGGTCGAGCTTGAACATGAACCCACACTCTATAACGTGGGCTATTGGTTCCTTCACTTTCCAGATTGCTTCCTGCACTTCCTTTTTCCCTAACGTCCATTCTTGCATTACATTCTGGAATACACTCTCATTTTGGCTTCTGGAATACATTCAGAAAAAGTTAAAAAAACATTTTCAAAAAAGTTGCAGGAAGCAATAGTCCGTGATGTGTTAACAGATAGCCCTTTATCTAACAGAATCAAATGATCCAAAAATTCAAACTCAGTAAATTTTATGGACTCTAGAAGTAGGTACAAAATAGCAAATCATCACTACGTTATATCTGGAACAAAAATTTAATTTGTATTACCAAATTAATTTAATCATAAATTATAATAAAACATAATAAGATACTAATTTTTAAGTTCACGAGTTTTTTTTTTCTAAACAAAAAATAGCACATTTGCTAAGCAAGAGAAAAATCTGGCCATGTATCTATAATTTTTCTGCGAATAATTGTTTTACTATTTATTTATTCATTATAATTTTTAAAGTGTAATTGATAAGGTGCAATACTAATTTGGAGTATAACAGTTATTAAAATAAAATCTTAGTATTTACTTTTGGTATATTAATTTTAAACACTCAAAATTTAAAGTAGAACCTATAAGTAAGTATCCTAGTAGGCTTTGAAATACATAATCAAACGAAAAGAAAGGGAAACAACTCATACAGATTCCGACACACAAAAATTTAATCACACGTTTATTTATAAATATAATAATATAGTAAAATAATAATATTGCGATGCACTTAAAAAATTACTTATACTTTGTTTGAACTTTTGTTCTCTCATTTTGTATCAGAAAGAGTGACAAATAATATATAAAGGTTAAATGGAAATCATGGTTTCTTTCTATCAATTATTGAATTCACTCGTCTCTGTTACTTTACCAGAAAATTCTGTAATGGTTTTCATTTTCACTACTCTTAAAACATAATGTTCTATATGAGTATATGCGAGCAAACAGAATAGCATATTGATATGGATTTGTTGAATTTCCTCGATTGATTACAACCTGGGGCCACTTTTTCTATAATAAAAAATACATAGATTATTGAAGCAATTATTACTTATAAGTGGCTCACATATCTTTAAACTCTAACGGTGCAACTCTGACGAAGGCTAGGATATGAAAGCGTAACTCGTGCTACTTACGAAATATGTTCAATGAAAAATTAATTCTTTCGTAGATAATAAAAAAGTATGACAAGTGTTAGCAACATACTCTCTAACATAAATCATAGTATGGTTTAGGATCACCATGTGTCTATAATCTCAACCATAAAATAATTTTTCCTCTTTAATACACTTTGCAATTGGTTAAAATTTATTAGAAATTATAAAGCTATTAGCAAGTCTTGTTAAATAAGAATTAAGAGGTTAATCAAAAGAGTGTGTTAGAGAATGTATTGTTAGCTAAAAAAGTATTCATGAAAAGGAAAATCCTATTGTGAAATAAGTAACTAAATGCAGAGGACAAAAGAATACATATGAGTCAAGTAGGGAACAGAAGACATATCCAAGGAGGTGATTAATATAATATCACAGGCCGAATGAAAGAAAACTCACTTGCACTTGAACCTGGAGCTGCTTTAAATATTCTATGGCCTCATCTATTTGAAAACAAACACAAAGGAATCATCAAGACAAAAATAAGTCTAAAGAAAAGAGAATAGTAGTATTTTGTAATATTAATCAACTTAATGAAGAGGCAAATAATTATAAATATATGTAGAGATATAGTACCTTCTTGGAATTTGGAATTAAATTCTTTAAGGCTTTCATTTTCTGGTTAATCCTACTCCTCCTTCTCTGCACACATCAAAATCATCAATCAGAACTAAGACAAATAGAAAGATTTCTCATAAAATTGAAAGATAAAAACAGAACCTTTTTAGACAAATTATGAAACTCTGCAGCTCTACTCCTCTTTGACAAAGAACGGGATGGTGGGACAGGTTTGGATGCCTCCACACTTTTTATCAAAAAAAAAAAAAAAAAAACTTGCACTCACTAAGAAAGCAACATAAAAATAAAACTAAAAAACAGCAAGGCATATATCACACTTTGTAGCAGTTTTATATGTGCCTTTGGATAATAAGATCAATTTGTAGAATATCGAAAGGTCATAACAATAAGATTTCACTCACTAAGAAAGCAACATAAAAATCAAACTAAAAAGCAGCAAGGCATACATCACACTTTATCAGAAGAATCTCTGATTTGTATTTTACTTCGATTGGAAGCATAACCAGACAGTTAGTGCTCCTAAATAAAATAGACAGCAACAAATAAGTAAACCATAAATCATATCTTACACAAGTCACCACCATAAATAGTCCAATGGAGAATAACGAATCACCAGTATTTTTCTGCATTTGTATCAACTTAGACTCCAGTCTTGATAAAACTAATGTATGCTCAAAGCCCTGCTTATCATGAGCAGGTTCAACAAAATTGACTTCCAACACACCTGTAAAAAGAAATGAACCTTGTGTTAAATGAATATAGTAGACTTGATAAAAGAACCTCAGAACCCAATGAACACATAAAAGGTTCCACCTATGACCCCATGCCCTCCATTTCCAGCTGGATTCCAGATCCTCCATATTGATTGTTTTATCATAGACCTTATGAGCTTAAGCCCCCTTCTCTAGAGAAGGTTCCCTTCAACATAATAACAATGTAAAGGCAAAACAAAAAGTTTCTCCATTCCTCCTCAGAAGAGAGATTTGGCAATTTCAAAAAATTTCATCATACATAATAATATAAAACAAAATTAAGAAGCAAAACAAAAGGAGTTGAAGTTGAAGGGAATGACTTACATCACTTCCACCCATCAAAGGCACAAGAAATGAAGGAATCATGACTGCAGTTCCTAAGGCCAATTTAATGCTGGAAACCAAGGACTATTATCTCCACTGTTAACAGTTCAAAACATTCTCATTAAAACCAAAATGGAAACAACACACACACAAAAAAAAAAAAAATTCAATCTTTTAATGAAGCTGAAAATGCAGTTGAGGAAGTGGGCATACCCCAGTAAGGGTTTGAGTCTATACAGTACTCTAAGCCTTGAGGTTGATCGATTGGTGGGTGGCTTATCTCCTCTGGCTTTGGAGCTTCCATGATTCCTTTGAACTCTACTTTTACCTACAAATTTTAATGCTTATGAAGGACAAAATTGAGAGCGTGAGAGGAAGAAAGGTAGATAGAGAGCTAGAATCTTTGGTCTAGTCTCTGTAAAGTCATCTTCAAGTCAAACATAATAGCAATGTAAATACTAAATAGCATTTACTAAAAAAAGAAAAACGAATTAGTTATTAAGAAATAGTCGACTCAAATTCTCTCAACGTTTACTTTATATTTAGATGGAAGTACACAACAAAGAAATTAAAACTGCTGCACGGGAAGATAAGCATTAAGCAATAAGAGTGAGATATTCCGTAACTAACTAACTAATGGGAAGATAAACCAACGTAAATTATTTTATTCGAATGTGGTCATTTTGCTAATACAATTGAAATCCGAACGTGACAAGTGCTGCAGTAGCATGAAACTGACAACTATATTGTCAGAATGAAATAGAAACAAAACTATAAATATCACTAACAAATATTAATATAAAAGATGGTCATGGTGGTGAAACCAAACTTTCATAGTAAATATCATACGCAAAATTAGAACTAATCCTAGGACAATCCCACCTACCATTATTCAAGTTAAACAGAACTACTTTGGAGAAGGAACGATTGGGTACCAACATAACAACACCATCTTCTGAAATGCACAACAATTCAAGCTTGTGATGCGATTTAAAACCATAGGAATCGAGAGGGAGCATCATCAATTTATTCCAAGTCCAATCACCTTCAACAAAGTGAGAGCTCATCGTCAATTTAGTCCATGAGTCTTGAACCCCATACTCCTTCATGAGCCACACATCCCACTTAAGTACCTTTGACTCCAAGATAGAAACACAGAGACAGTCACGCAGGACATGTAGCATAGAAACGCAAATACTGACTCCGTCCCAACTAGGAAGCAACAATTCACCAAATGTCTCCGTCCCCAAATCGAAGGAAAGAATCACATATTGATCACCTCTCCTAGATAACCAATTAAGAGTGCCACTCACAAATTTTCCTTGGCAATTCACAGTACGCGACAGGAAATTCTGAATTACCTTGCAAGAATTTGATCCAAAGGTATATATTTTGGTCACAATTTAAGTTTCATGATAACGACTTTGGACAACTACTAGCAACTTGTATTTGTCATTCACGTGATCATAGCCAAAACCCATGTGACTACAACTCTCACGAGGCCTATTAATACCGATTGGCATTGCTTTAGATATCAATCCGATGGAAGGGTTCCACAATTTGGCATAAGTTGGAGGATAATCACACATACACAGTAAGCCACTGCAGGAACCTACACTGGCGAAAGAGTCACCAACTAGCCAGAAGGAAAGGGGTTTAGATGGGTTTGACGGGTTTTGGAACAGCGACTGCACAGAGAATGATAGCATTTTAGGGAAACTGGCGTTGAGACAGACCAATCGTTGGTGGGGCATGTTTGGATTTGCAGTTGAGGTGCGAAGGTGGTCTTTGGCGAATTGGGGATGAGAGATTAGGGTTTTCCATGACTTGCACCCACACTTGAATTGCAGAAGCGATCTCACCGGCAGCCTGAGGAGAATCTCGAAGATCAGTTCGTCTGGTAAGATCGGCAATCCAGGGGACTCATCGCCAGTTAGAGAAAGAAGCTCGGTTGTCTTGCCCATGGTTTCCAGCGTCGTTCAGTACGCCGGCTGTTTTACGTAATGGGATAATTTTTTTTACAAATTATCGATTAGGAATACTTTTTAAAAAATTTACAGAAAAGGTATAAGTCGTAAAAAATTTTACGACTTCTAAAAAAGGTCGTAAATAATTTTACGACTTTAATTTTTTAATTTTATTCCATTAAAATCATATAATTTCTTATGACTTCTAAATTATTATAATTTTTAATTTACGACTTTAAAATCATAAACTAAAATTGTGGTAAAATATACGACTTTACTTATATTTTATTTTTTTAAATTTCAATTGGGAAGTCGTATAATATAATACGACTTCCTTTTTTTTTTTTTAAAGTAGAAGTCGTGTGAAAGTTTACGACTTCTACTTTTTTTTTTCTTTTTTACTTTTATATTTTAATTTACGTTTTTCTTTTAGGCTTATTAAATTTTGTTTAATTTTTTAAAATTATTTTATTTAGTTAATTTTAATAAAATTATTTTATTTATTATTTAAGAATAATAAATTATATTATTTTTTGTATTTTTAAATTATTTTGTTTAGTAAATTGTAAACAACAATTATAATTAAAAAAAATTAAATAACAAAATAAAACAATTTTTTATTTTAATGTTTATATTGAATACAAAATAAATAAAATTATACAAATATTAAATCAAACAAATATATTAAAATTAGGGTATTCTTAAATAATAAATAAAATA
>PYAF01003817.1:412381-426208 GCA_007407185.1 Glycine tomentella
ATATATATATATATATAACAGTCTTTATATACAACTTATGAGAGTGTAATTGATTTTTTCTTCTTTTTCATGGAAAAAAATTTCTTAAAATTTGACAATTTTTTTTTTATTTTAGCATGTGCATTTACAAGAATTAAAATTCTAGTTACAAAAATAAATTATACTTATCTGGCATTTATTCTTCTCTCCGACTCTTCTTGTTTTGAAGTTCAAAAAAATCACACTTTTTGGTATAGACACATATTTTAATAATACATTTATTATTAACTTGAGATTAATTTAGGCTTGAATCTTGATAACATTTAACCATTCAAAAGTAGTTCTTATGTAACAAAAAAATCAAAGTGGTTATTTTAAAATCAAGTCTAGCATATTTTAAGAGATAACCTTAACTCATAATATGATAATAATGACTAAAATTTGTTTGACTTCACTTTTCAGTTTTAACAAAATATAACATAAAATTAATTGTTTATTATGTTGATATAATAAAAATAATGTGGTATTTAATCTAGAACCAACTTATTTGACGAACTAAATGCATTATCCATTGGATATACTCAAAACCTACTCTACAAACCAAACATCCACTTAAATCAATTGAGAAAATTTTAAAAAGTTATTAACTAACTTTTCACACCTGATGAGATTCGAAGGTTTTTATAAAAAAGCTCCGCGTAAGCTCTGCCGCTATTTAAATTCTTATTGAGTTGGTATATTTATATTTTCTATTTATATCTATTTTGTATTTTTAACTTTTTAATTAGATAAATCAGTTTGTGATTCAACCCATCACCAATTACTCACAAAAACATGGGCTGGATTAAGTTGCGTCAGTTTTTGAATAATTCGTAATAAACCAACCTAAAGGAATTAGGTTGACTCCACTTTTGATATAATAAACTACTGCACAAAACTCTGGTGATATTCGTTTATGTGCCAAGTGTTTAGAAAACTTTACCTTTATTCTCTAGGCAAATATTAATTTTCCTTTCGTACCATACAGCAGGGTCAGGAAGGCAGCAAAAAATTATTTTTAACCTTCGAAACCCAATAATTGTTGCGAACACGTGTTACAAATCTTTGTGTGCTTTCATGGATAGGCTCTTCATTCACTAAACGCGACCATGATCGATATTATGACAATGACATTGACAAAAATGAACGCAAAGCAGGCTCGACATTTTAGCAGAGGATTCAGAGAAGTTGGTAAAATTTAAAAATCCGTAGGTCACACCCACTAAAATCCTGTAACTAACAAAATATGTCGTAGTTCCTAATCTCCCTCCAAAGTATGTGACATTTTGAATTATATACTCAAAATCTACTCTACTAAGAAAGATGCTGTAATCCAGTTCTTCCATACTTTTAAAAGAGCTCCATTAATTGCTGTGAGACAGCTGCATCAATGCGAGAACCAATATTAATAACTAATAAAGGAAGATGCAAAATACATGTCAATCTTAAAAAACTGCAATGCACTTATGTATTGTTACTAAACTGATCATTTCAGAACAGAACAATAAACCCAGCAACGTTGCTTGATAATTAGAATGGGGAAGTGGGTGCAGGATACCTTGAAGTATGGATGGTGTTGTCTGGAACTCTTGCCAGATGTTCTGATAAGCTGCGAGATCCATGTTCAGAAACTTGGCGGCAAGATATGCAGCTCCAGCAGCAATATGATGGGGTTTAAATTGAAGCCACAGAGAACTCCGAAGCCTGCAAAACAATTTTCAGCATCAGTAGACCATACAAGACAGACACCACTACAGCCAGCATTGCTCAACACAATAGAGGTTCATAAATAGTCAAACTAACCATCCGAGGCACCAACTTAGCATATGTTCCCACCATGACAGATCATGTCATCTATTAAAATGAGCAGCATTATAATACAAATAGTATTCAACATTCATACAAGCGGAAAACACAGATTTATTAAGTTTTCCTTACCAACTAGAAAAGCAGCAACTCAGGAAGAATACAATTCCAAGACTCTGTGCAGGATTGCTGCTAGGAGTACCATACTATAGCAATATTTTATTCTCATCTAGAGAATTTATCAGACTTCCAGACCCAACTGTGCTGTGGGGGCAAGATATTGCTAACAATTGAATCTTTCAAAGCTAATGTCAATGCCATATCTTCTCAATATTTTGACCTGGAGAGCATTGCTACCATGCATATTGGAATGTTGACTACGAATGCAACTTATTCAACACACTATAGAACAAATCCAATGAATGTCCATGTTGCAAGTGTAAAGTAGAAGTTTAAAACTCACTACACAATAACATCAAAAAAAGAAAGCAAAAAGAAAAGAGAAATTCTCGATTACCCTTGCCCAAATATAACAAATTGAAGCAGAAAGCTAGTTGATGAGCTTAGTACAAACTTTGGCATACATGCGACGCACAAGGACAAATTTATACATTTTATTAAAATGAAACCAGTCAAGAAAAGAAAGATTTAAATGTCCGTATCATACAAAAACACTTTGCAACACTTTATTTACAAGATGAATTATACATTTATTTGTACAATGAAAGATGGATAAACGAATACAATGAAAGAAACCCTGCTTCTATATACAGAATTTTATTTGCAGGTAGTTAAGTTTTGGTAGTTATACAACGAACTAACAGCTAGTTTGATAGTTATGAACAGAAACTAGTTGGATTGTGACGCGTAACTATGCAACTAGGGTTGGGCAAGGCGTGATGAGGACGATGATGATGCGGCTGCTGCTGATTACACTGTAGAACAAATGAATCCATCAAATGTTTCTATGTGTCACCCTCCCTAACTCGGTCACAAGAACACGTCGATGTCAGCACTATCTGAAAAAAGAATGTTGTGCAGAACCTGATGAGAAACTAAATCAAGGAACATGAAAAAGAAAAAGAAATGAATCAAAATAGTTTTTGATTAGGCAGAAAAGAAAATCCTAGATGGAGAGGTGGATCTCATGATCATGAGAAACCCCACAATCTCGAAGAAATTGGTGGGTTCCACCCCGGTTGAATGCGAATGCAGGAGCATCCTCTCTACGGTCAGATTATCCGTCTTACAATTTCAAGAAGGTCAATCTTGAGTTTCAATACTGTTTCGTCCAATTTGGCGGAATAAGGCATACAAGGCATACTAGGCATACAATCTTTATTCCCCTTCAACACTAGCCGCACTGTCCTTGAGGACTCTTCCATATCCTTATTGGCCTTCACCTTCTCTTGGAAAAGGTTTTCCAGAAGGAGAAAGTCATGTGAGGCTGTTGCGGTGTAGGCGACGTTGCTTCAGTTTCTGTTGCTGGCTGTTGCGGTGTAGGCGACGGTGCTTCATGTGGCGGCTGTTGCGGTGGCGACTGTGCTTCAGTTTCCATCTCAATTAGAACGATTGAACGAGTTTGACTGTTTGAGTGTGTATGGAAACCAGCTTTTACGAGTACATATAGTTTCTTCAAAGGTCTTATGGGAGTGTGCCCCCAATGGCCCACACTCCAACTTTTTTTTTAATAATTATTTCGTTTTTTTTTTTTTAGTAAATGTTATTCAGTATTTAGTATTTATGTCTACCACAAATAAAATAATTTTTATCAATTAATATTATTATAGAATATTGCGCATTTTATCATATTAAATATTTTAAGAAAATTTGATTATCATGTTGATAAGCACAATGTTTTTTTATAACTCAAACACTACGGTTCTTTATTTTTATCATCATATATGTTTATATAAAAGCTTAAATACAATTTTTTCCTATTATTTTGTCTAATATGTAATTTTTTGTCTTCCTATTTTAAAAAAATTGTAATGTTGAATTAAATTCTCAGTTTTAATTTGCCTATATTTATTTCATTTATTTGTTATATTTTAGTTAATTAAATCCTTAATTTACAAATATATTAGGTATATGGTTCATTTGGATAAAAATAAAAGAAATAAAATATGAACAACACCCTTTTCTTTTCACCCATTGAGACACCTATTAAAGATGCAAATGTTTAGCCCCATATCAAAGCAAACATACCTAATATGTAGTGATCTTAATAATATAGTAGGAACAATATCCTATTAAGATGCTTACAAGTGGTACCACCAAAGTTATTTGAAAGTTGTTAACTATATTAATCCCCAATGGTTAGTTAAACTATCTATGATTAATACATTTGAAAAACTATAACTTGATTCTTATACTAATAATTTTTCTCAAAAGTGTATAAAACACAAATAACTATTTATATTTACTTCACATAATCCCCAACTAAAATTGAAAATTTATGAAATCCTTTACTCGATCAAATGGAAAACAATCAAACTCTAGACCATAATACAGGGGAATGGATCAAAGTAACTTAAAATTAGATAATAAAAAAACAAGAATAACAAGCAAAGCAAAACAAATCCCAGATTGTATCTTAGTTTATGAATCCATCTTTGGCCATAAATCAAAAAAATGATTAGCTTTGAGGGAAAAAGGTACTAAGAAAAATTAAATACAAAAAAGAGAAAGCAAGCAACTTTAATTTCTTGAGAAAGTTGCAATAAAATCATTTATAATTTTCACCTTTGATTAAGGGTCACTCAGTAAGTTTACAAAAAGATAAAAACACATCTTTGGTTGGATTTTTTAAGAATGAAATGAGAGAGACACTTATGACGTTGACAGCTAAACCACCTTTGATGAATGAGAAAGAGAAACATAGCAACTACACAAACTCCTTTCGATATCAATGACTAGATCATGTTCGACGAATGTGAAGGGGAACTAGGCCTCCACCCTTGCATGGTCCGATGGATGCGAGCAATGTGTAGAAGAATCAACTCCCTCATCTTCAATTGTTGCATACAAGAGTAACTTTCATTTCCTTCTTTTCATTCCTTTTTTAATTGTCAATTTTATCTTTTGTTTTACAAATGAAGACGGTTTTTTAGAACTGTCGTTGAAAGTATCCATTTTCAACGACACGTGCAACAACGAAGGTTCAACAACCGTCATCGTATGGTCTAAATAACCGTCGTCGTAGGCCTCCTATGTAGTAGTGATGGATGAAAGGATGGGATGGTGTTGTAGTTTGTGTGGGCAGGAATGGTGTGGGGCATTTGGAAATTGGAAATATAGGAATGGCATTAAGTTCAATATTATGAGGTACATTGCATGGAGCTGGTGCAAGGCTCACATCAAAGGGTTTCACTATTCCCTTTACGCGTGATGCATTGATCCAACAAACTGCTTTTGATTAGTCATGTTGTTAACTATGTGAGTTGGTTAAAATCCAGAAATGTTGATGCCATGGTCTTTCCAATTGTATCATATGTTGATGCCATGGTCTTTCCATGGACTTCACGTAAGGATTATAGAGTGGGAAGCTATCTTTCAAGCATTTTGTGTTGTAATGTGACTTGTATTAGCTGCGGTGGGACTTGGCACATCTTGTGGCAATGTTCACTTCATATTTCAATAATATATTTTAATTTGTTGTGCAAAAACAAAAAAATAATGCAGAGCAACTCATTACAATTCCCTTAACTTGCCCAATTGCCTTCCCTCTGATATTCCTTTTGTACATTCTTACATGCCTACATTGTTTCTGCTACCGAATGGAAACTAAGGTGATACTCATACCTAAAATACTATTTATCCTCAACTCATTCTACATTTCCTTTTATGTTTTGTAACATAACATGCTTTCTTGAATCAAGAACCATATTTTCCCATGAAAATCTCCTCTATTTACGATACTTTCACTGTTTCACACTCACGTAGTTGTTTACTTTTGTTTCACTGAAACAACCAATTACATATTCTGTATCTTGTAAATTAAGTTTTCTAGCAAACTATAGTTATAGTAACCAAATTAGTATTTATCTTGTCAAATCTTTCATGATTCATTTTTTATAGTCAAAACCCAATGTTTTAATGCAGTTGTGAAATAAAAAGCACTTAAAGTTATATTTTATTACTATCGAAAATGTTTTTTTAAAATAACATATACCTATTTCAAAAATGTATTCTAGAACTATGAATAGGTATTTGTTATTTCAGAAAGACATTTCTGGAAAGAAAAATGGGTTCCAAGGAGTATACTCCTTAAAGAAAGAAAGATATAATGGGAAAAGGAGTATGGAGTATGGAGTGTACCTAGCAAAAAAAGTAGTGTAAATAACAAGTGCCGAGAGTATGAGTTTAATTATTTTGCTAGGCCCAAAGTTGCATCGTGCCCCGTTTATTTTGTTCATAAGCTCATTCTAGCTCCAGTGCATTCACGCCATCCTTTATGTCTAAAATTTTAAATTATCATTCAATCACAACTTATTATTTATAATAAATTTATTAACTTTTATAAATTATCTTAAAGGTCATGAAAAATATGATTAATAATTAAATGAAAATATAATATGAAGCTCACATCATCCTAGCCCAAAAGGTCTATCACCGGGCCCATAAAATTCAAAGACTACATTTTGAATATCCTTCAGTTTTATCTTTTGTCTTTTCCTCAAGGCTTGATCATCGCCAAATGTCTGGACAGGATGTCATGTCCGTTAAAGACACAACAACGTTTTTCTTAATAATTAATTCGTTTTTCTTTTTTTTTTTTTAGTAAATGCTATTAGTATTTAGTATTTATGTCTACCACAAATAAAATAATTTTTATCAATTAATATTATTATAGAATATTGCGCATTTTATCATATTAAATATTTTAAGAAAATTTGATTATCATGTTGATAAGCACAATGTTTTTTTATAACTCAAACACAATGGTTCTTTATTTTTATAATCATATATGTTTATATAAAAGCTTAAATACAATTTTTGTCCTATTATTTTGTCTAATATGTAATTTTTTGTGTTGCATGTGTATATATTAAGAGGAGGATTGACAACTGAAACATCAAATTTTCATTGGACTAGCGTTATCAAAATGTTTTAAATGATTTATCATAACTTAAACAAATATAAAATATTAATTATATTAAATTGTCATATTTGTACATTATAAATTTAATAAATATCTAAAAAAATGGCACAAAACAAAAATAAAACATTTAATTATTATTATGTGCAACTACACGTCTTTAAATACTACTTAGAATTAATTTGTCCTTATTTATATTCTTTATTTTTATTATTTTCATATTAAAACATAAAAAAGTAAAAAAAAATTCGGGTTGGGGGGATCGCCCACAGTCATAAACTTTCTTAAATGTTTTTTTTTTTGTTTCTATTTTACTCTAATACATGGGACACTAAATGTCCATTATTACTTTTAAACTTAAATTTAAATTATGAGTTGTCAAATCAATGTCAGTTTTGTTGGTGAAGCATCTATTTTTTTTACAGATTTGGATAAATTGCAAATTGTTGTAAATTTCAAACAACATGTCCAGTCAAGAGGAGAAATAAAAAAGGTCGATCAATATGAACAAGAATACGAACTAATATGGATGACAGCAAAATAGATCAACCAAAACATTGCTTTACCAACAAAGTAGTAGGTCATTCAAAAAATAGATATCATCATCATCCTAGAAGTTCTAGTCAAGTAATTTAATGTTTTATTTATTTTTTTACTATTTACGTTATAAAGTTATATGCTTTAATTTAACCTTCATTTTATGGATTTTGTCAATTTCTTATCTTCTTTAATATATTATTTTCCATTTTTTCTAATATCTTTTTAAATATATTTTTAAAAAAATCATTAATAGTTAAAATAAATTATCTTATAATATTTTTATCTCAGAATTTCATTATATTATAATTTTATAATAAACATATTTATGTATTATAATATTGATTGCAAAATTAAATTATTATTATGTGCAAGTACATGCATTTAAATATTACTTAGAATTAATTTGTTTTTATTTGTATTATTTAATTTTATTATTTTCAAATTAAATTATTTTTTTAATAGTAAACATTTGTATCTTTTGGTAAATAAAATTCCAACATGTCTCTACTTATGATTGAAATACACCATAACCTCCTCGAATTATTTTGTTTTTGGTACCTTGCTACTAATAATAATATGTATTTAATTTTGCTGACAAAAAAGTGATAATATTATTTATTTATATCTTCTATTGTTATTATTTTTTCACTTAGTTCCATAAATATTAAAATTAAGGATGAATTGATCTTGTTTGATATATTTGTTTGGAATTTTTATATTACACTATTTATCATCAATTCATCCCATCTAAAAATTTACCAATTTGTCACTGCTCATTTTGTTTAAATTTTAAAACTTTACTAATTTGTTAATTTAAACTATTGATTTTTTCTACTTTAAAAAACATACCAATTGTTTAATTAAAAATCCTCATTTTGTTTAAGTTTTAAAAACTCTACCAATTTTTAAACTTATACCGTCTATTTTTCTATTTTAAAAAATCTATCAACTTGTTAGTTCAAGGGTTCTTTTTTAAAATTTTAAAAATCTACCAATGTGTTTATTAAGTTTTGAAGACTATTTTTTTTTCTTTTTTAGTATTTATTGTGTCAATGTCTACTCAAACTAGATTGCACATTGTCTATGTAAGTGTGGTATCTATCTATCAATACTTTTATTTTGACTGAAAATATTAATTCCTCTTTATATTTGTCGTGAAGATGAGTTACTATCTACTTAAATCTTTTAAGCTCCAAAAAAAATAACTCTAATTTTTGTTTCCTGTCTATATTTATAGAAATTAAAATATTTTAAACATTAAAATGATTCTAATAGTCAAACTACTAACATAATTTATAATTTAATTAAAATAATTATAATATAACATATCATATTAATAATAATATTTTATTAAAATATTTTGTTATTAAATAAAAAAAATATGCAAGTTAATAGATATTTTTAATTTAAAGATTTGTAATTTAACCTGTTTAACTAAGAAAATTATTTAAAAAATTTGAGTCAAGTCAATTATTAAGTAAAAGTATTAAATATTATAAAAACAAAAGAATTAAATTAAACGGCTATTTCTATTGTTAAATTAATTAAATTTATTTATAAGTATATATATATATATATATATATTTTTAACATATATACAATTGTTTATTATTATGAATATATTAGTAAGTTATATCATGACAAATAATGACCATTGACAGGAACGTTCTCTTGTCATGACTATCACATTCACTGAAGGAGGCAAAATGCAAGGAGCCAAGGACAACATGGAATGCTTAGCAACAAGGGTAAATATAGAAAAAAGAAAAATCATACATGGTTATAAACCGGTTTCCCATTTTAAAATCGATCTCATAATTTTGATCTAACGACTATGAACGTATTTCATAAGTTACGCACGAGTTACGCTTTGGTATCCTAGCCTTCCTCTGCAACTCTGTATAGCAAAAGTTATTTAAATAAAAAAAAAAAAGAACTAAAGAACTCACTGTTAGATATGCTTTTAGTGTACTTTTGAGATCTCAAATGATGAAGAAAGCTTATGTACCCATCTAAATAATTGTACGCGGATACTTTAGATATGTTTGGTTTAGTTTTCTTAGAAAATATATCTTAAAAGAGTTTTTTAAAAATATATCTAAAAATGAAAGTTACCGAATAACGCAGTCCGGTCAAAAGAAAATTCAAATACAAACAAAATTTATACAAGCATAAAGTATCTAAACTAATTAAGATCAACATTCTGTATTAAAAAATTACTAATGTATCACATTATTGATTTGATTTTAATATTTAATTATTTCAATTCATGGAAAAAAAAAATACTACATTTGAATTGTAAATTAAGACCACACTACGCCTAAAATTGTTTTTCAAACTATACGTACAACAAATGTATTTCCCTAAACTTAATAGCAACCACAGAAAGATAACTAATTAAAGTGAAGACATGAGATATCAAAATATGCATGGGGACAGCAATAAATGCTTTTAAGAAAGATGTGCTTTAATCTTTAGTTGATCCACAAGATAGTACAAGTACTAGTAGTATATAGAGTAACGAGTTTCAAGTACCTTACAAAGATAATTGCTTTAACAGAGATAAATGAAATCAATTAAATGTGGTTTTTAATATTAAATTATTGAATGTTTGGATGTTTTTAAGATATTAAATATATTTATTTTTATTTAATATTTTCATTATAAAATATTTTTAAATTTGTAATAAAAAAATAGTTTACATTACTCGTTTAAATTGATTCATAAATCGCTAAGAAACAAGTTCAAAATTACCTTGCATAAAAATATTAACTTGGGATAAGCACAACCACTCCTAGTCATTCTACTATCCAAACATCATTGAGATGATTGATTGATTAGTTCATGTTGTACATGTTTAATTTATCGGGGACCATACCCATAATAATTAAAGCTATTTAGCTTAGTACATCACCCCGCAATAAATAGCCAATTAAAACCTTGATTTGATGTGCCCTAGGGACCTTAATATATGAGATGCCAAGCAAATCATTCATTGTTCACAGTTCACACTCTCATTTCGGCAAGACAGAGAGAAGAGAAGAAAGACCAGAGAAGAAATAGTGCTTCGCTTTATGATTGTATTGTACCGAACCCCATTTGATCTAGAAAAGCACTTGCCACGAGCACCATATCCACAAAGTCTTAGCTTTCGTCATCATCAACTAGTGCGTAGCTAATCAAGTGGGACTTAGCTCAGTAATGCTATGAAAAGACACAGAAATAATTTATTTAGAGGAGATGACTATTGTATTACTCCAACGTATAAGCAACACTACAATATTTTTTCATTTTTTTCATTTATTATTATTATTATTGACATATTAAAACAGAATTAAATTAATCGCCTAAAAATATGTATTTTGAATAAATTCTTTAATGACTTGTTTTTATTATCAAATTATATGATACTTAAAGTGAGTCAAGTGACATTATAAATAGTCCTTGTTTCAAATATTTTTTTAAAAATTAAAAGGAAAAGAAATTAAAAACAGAATTTATGATTATTTTGAAGAAATAAATTATTTTTTTTATTGAAATGTCAACATTAATTAGCACTGGTGAGAAGTGTAAATGGGTTTCTATTTATAATATGTTAAAGTTGAAGTACAAGTTGTAATGTTGAATTGCTGAGTCTTAGTCAATCAATTTAAACTTCAACTTCATGTTTCAACTCAATTTTTAATTAGGTGTCTTTGTTTCACGCATAATTTTTTAGTCCCAAAAATACTAGTCTTAAAAATAAATCATGAGGATGTTATTTCTGTGAATTTTTAAAAAATGTGTTTGATTAATTATTAAAATGAATAGAAATTTTTTTATATGCTTGAGAATAATTAAAACATTGTTTGATTGATATATTTTTTTAGGAATATATATTATAATTATTGAAATACTCTTATTGTTAAAGTTTGTTAAAAGATTACAAATCTGTCTGAGATAGGTACGTATAAAACTAACAATCCACATGAAAATCCAAAAAAATAATGAACATTTATTACAAACAAGACAAAAATATGTGCACAAAGTCACCGCTATCCTTTTTTTTTTTTTAATGTCTCACACCAAAGAAATAAAACACTTTCATAACTACACAAAAATTGTGAGAATGAAATTGACGAAACATGCAGGAAGGAAATTTGCAAGAAAAAAAAAATATAGCACGTAATTTGAAGGGAGCATTGAGAGGATAGTAGAGTAGCGGACAGTAAGGAGTATATATCTGGATTTTTACTCACATGAAAATAATTTTTTTCTATTCCCTCCACCGAGATTATTAAATATTGAAAGTGACACTGTGGTTATGTTTAGTAGAATTAATTAATAAGTTAGTTAAAAATTTGTTATAAGTTTAGAGTTAGTTAAAAACTTAAAAACTACTTAGTTTAATTGAATGTGGTAAGAAAATGGTAAAGATTTGGTGATGTTACTTATATTGTTTAATTGTTTAAAGTCAAAATTTTATTTTTTCTAAAACAGTAAAATCAAATGAAATAAACTAGAATTATATTATTTAAAATCATTTTTAATTACGTAGTGAAGAATGCTGTAGCAATCAGCTATCATTGATGTGCCACACTAACCAATTGGAATTTGTTGATGGACCCATGGTGAATTGATATCTGTTGCATTTCTTATTAATAAGACAAACAAAATTATTTTTTATAATATTGTAATGGTATCGAATGAATCATGGTAGCTATTAGAAGAAGCAAAATATAATGAACCTGTTAAATATATCTATGTTGAATTGTTGATAGTAGGACTTGTAAAAACTGTTGTCATAGCTGATTTTGATCAATTGGAGTAAAAACTATCACTCTAAACCAAAAAACAAAAGTAGGACATGTAAATAGGAAGATTAATCCATAGATTTTGCACTAAAATCTTAGGTATATATTGGTGATGAAATGATCCAATTGTATTCGGATGGGCACATGCATGCACTCTGATGGTTGTCCCAACTTCCCCAGATGAAAATAACAATTCAAAAGAGAGGGTGATTGTGATTTACGACCTTCAGACATTTATCTAACCCCTAATACGATAAAACCACCTGCATAGGCAACTGTTGCCACTAAATATTTTGTTCAAAGGATTAGCATACAATCGTTGTGGTGTCCTCCAATGATAGGGACTCATCTGGCCATATATGTTATAAGAAAGGAACATGGCCCAGAAGTAGCTAAAAGATTTTTTATTTTTTATTTTAAATTATGTTTAGTGATATCAAAAGCATGAGATGTGAACAGCCTATGGAATCTTACATGGGTTTTGGATATATGGTTCCAAATTCAAGTTTTCAGAATCTAGAATCCAAGAATTAAAGAAAGAATGGACTCTTTCTAAGTTGCTAGAGGCATGAGAAGGACATGAAATGGATTCCATGTTGCCCAAATTGCATTAGATATTCTTACGGTCATTATTATGCATAGCTTAAAGCAGGCATTTGCTATTCTGCAATTTCTTTTATAACTATGATTTATAAGAATCATAATTTACCGTTACAAGGGTATGAAAGGTAAACCATGTCTGCACCTATAATCTTTGATATAGAAATGTCTGAAGGAACAAAATTAACTCCCTCTACCCGCTAAAATTAAGAGAAAAAACAAGTTGTAGCTCAAATTAATCTGATGCATTCTACTTGGAGACAGAGTTGTAAAAATCCAAAACCAAATGATGTTATGAAAAATGAAATATTATTTCTATAGTATGACTGAAGATGGAAAACTAGAATGGAATCACAAAAAGTAATTATTACATATACACAATCCAGAGTCATGAAGTTCAAGCCAAAACAGTTTCATTCAATAACTACTCGTTTGTCAGTTCCCGTCATTCAACTTCGAAGAAGTCCAATCTATCTACATCCACACTTATGACTAAACACTACTAATGTTTAACGATTTATCATTTATTGTTTGCATCAGGTATATCCCAAAAGTATCAATTGCTATTCTTTTCTCTTTTTTTCGGCCAAAAGGCCTCAAAATTCTTCTGTTATTAACTTCTTGAGAAAATTATCAATGAAATGTGACCTTGACGGAGCAAAAAAAGTTTTCTTTCCAAGCACTTTACGGGCATGTGGCCCTTTACGGAAGAGTATATCATGATGCCTTGATGCATTGCCATAAATATACACAAAAGTTATAATTGACTAACCTAACTCTCAATATATAAGAAATTACAAAATCAAGAAATTTGTTTAGAAAATAAGATTTATTAGTATAAATTCAAATATTCTTAATATTAAATTTGACAAACTCAATACAAAATTATATATAGTACAACTGCAATGCTAGACTAGGACTGTTAATCAAATCATGGTGGGGGGGGGGGGGGGGGGGGGGGAAAAAACC
>PYAF01003817.1:426308-441955 GCA_007407185.1 Glycine tomentella
TCTGTGGCATATTTTTAATTCGCCTTGTTTATTACGTAAGTTAGGGTGGCGCCTAATACAACAGGTGAGATTCTGATTCTGATTCTGCAAATCAACATGACTCACCTAAAACATCTCTATTTCTTTAAATCGTACTTATGTAGTAATAACAAAGTGAAATATTATTTGAAAGAGAATAATACTATGATTTATCAGCAAAGGAACCCTCTGAAAACATCATAATGGCTGACACAACAACTAAACACCGACAGTGGCAGTTTCTTGGCTGTTTTTGTTTATAAAGATGACATAATTGTGGGTCAAGTCTTTGGGACTGTTCTACCTTGTTTGTGTCATTCCTCCACTTGCAATTTTCTTCTTGTGATTTTGCTAAGAAACAAGTGAGGTTTCCTAAGATATGGGATTATTTTAATAAGGTGGTGGGCCATTCCATTGTGTGAGCCGCCAAAGCCAATTTTGCTACCTGATACAATTTATCCTCAGTCACACATGGTAACACTACAACTGCCAAATGCTTGTGTAATGTAATAAAGTACCAAGTTTAATAATCTTTAGACTGAGACAAATCCGTATCTCTATGATTCAAAAAATAATATGATCATTTAGATTTTTTTTATATGTAAGAATTAAAGATAAATGTTTAAAAATTTACGATAATTTATACTTTGCTATTCAATTAACTGAGATAAACTATGTTGATATGATCAGTTCAAACTTAAAAATATAATTCATTATTCCTTAATTTTCTAGAATTAACAAAATTAAAAAGAAAACATTGAAATTATAATTCGTCATTCATTTCAGTACAAAGTTACACTTAACATATGTTTATAGACAAAATGACAGTAAATAATTAATTTCAGAGATTTAATGAAACCAATACAATTTTAGGGACTTTCTTTTTAGTTTTGGTAAATCTAAAGACCAAAATGACAGTGAAACACAATCTTAGAGATTAAATGTTCATTTAATTAAAAAAAAGGGGGGGAGTGTTGAACATATATGATCATAAAATGAATTAGAAATATAGAGGGTGGGATTAAAATCACTGCATAGGATGCTTGGTTGCTCCACCGGGTCCCAACTCTAGGCAAAATTGGGCCCTGGGCCCACTCCTGCCAAATGCAACCATTTCCCATGGGGCCTCCTGTCACGGTGAAAATTCTGTGTGTAACCCACTTGCGGCCTACTCCACAATCTAAGGCCCATAGAAATTTGTCAGAACTCAATAATCCAATAATAGGCAAGAGAAAATGCTCGAAAGGTAAAAGATATAATTGGCTTGAGAAAATATGAAAGTACTATTTTTATGTTTTGTTAAAAAAAAATAAGAAATGAAAAATAAAAATAAAGCAAAAAAAATCTAATGTGTTATGATAATAAAAAAAATATATTTCTTAAAATTAAACAGAACTTAATATTTTTAATATTATTACTTTTTCGTTGAAACATCACCCTTATATTTTATGAAAACGGAAACTTTTTCTCTGTGTAGCAAGCAGCCATGTCACCCAGTACCCCTGAACCCGAGAGCACGACCAAGGAACACCCGAAACCGCACATTCGTAACAGAACCACCATGATCCTGCATACTTTGTCTTAGAATGGTTTTTGTCCTGACTCACAGGAAATAGGCTTTCATGTTGAAAATTATTAAGGGTCTATTTATTTAGGTAATTGGTGCAAAATATTCATTTACTAATGAGTAATTTAGCTACTCATTTTTAATAGAGTTTTTTTTTTTTTTTTACTTTTTTAATCCACAACAAAGCTTAAATTGGATAACATTGTTTAAGAAAATCGAGTTAAATAATATTTGGACCAATAACATATTAGTTTAGATAAATTTATTTAAAAATACTTATGTATTAACTAACTTGTATAAACTCTCTATAATTTTTCTAAAAAATAAGAAAGTTTTTATAAATTACTAATATATGAGTTAATTTTAGCTCATGAACTATACATTTTTATTGTATTTAATATATAAAATACATATATATATATTATTTAGTCTAACTGTTTTTTTAGTTATAATCTTTATGTGAAAATTATTTGAGTTTAATGGTGATATATTGATGGTGTAAAATAATTTTATATTTTTTTCAATAATAAATTATCATTAATATAACTTTTAACATAATTTTGTAAAAAATAACAAATTTACTATATATGAAAAATTGTAATTGGATAATAATATAAATTTTTTATACTATTAATTTTTAAATCATGTTACTGTAAAAAATGTGATATTGACATTACTAATTGAGTTTTAATTGACAATTGAACATCTCAAAAGGTTGTTGTTGTGAGAAAATAAAAGATTATATTAAAATATAAAAACTATAATATATTTAATTTTCACTCGTTCTCTTTATTGTTTTTTCCCCACCACTGAAATGATATTTTCTCCATTCTTTTTTTTCCCACTTAAGCTTTTGGTTTGAGAAATGGGAAACATGAGAATGCAAAGTGCAAACTATGATTTTTTATCTTAAGAAGAAAAGGAATAGGTTTGACAAGCTTTTAAAAAGGAAGGATGAAACATAAAGAAATTAAAAATGTGAGACTCGCTCTTTTATATGATACGTACGATTTTGGACAATAAGAAGAGAAAAAAAAGTTTATTTATATAATAAGATGACAAAGTTTTATTTTTTTATTGCATCATACATCATGAGTATTTTTTAATTTCTAATTCTTTGAATAAAGACAAACTTTGCTCATGATATGTGACTTCTACTAATATAAAAAAATTAATTTTACACGCATACATAATCAAATACGGGATCTCCACTACATAGATCATTCACCAAGTGTGAGTACAATGAGATCTACTGCACCAATATTACGAGTTAATGAAGTTGTCTTAATTTTTATGTATTTTTTCTTTCATGTACTTTATTTTTTTACTTTTTATATAACTAAATAAATGCTTAAATATTTTTTAATTCTTATAATTTATTTTTTTCTTTTAATTCTTGTAAAATTATTTTTTTTGTTTTTCGTCATTGTAACATTTTTTATAACGTTTTTTTTGCGTATTCAAAATGTTATCTAAAATATTTTAAAACTAACCATAAAATAAACATAATTTATAAGAATTAAAAATAAGAAAATAATTTTACAAAGATTAAAAGAAAAAAAATACTAAATTATAAAGACTAAAAATATATTTAAACTCTAAATAAATAATAGAAAATTTTCTGTTTTTTATTTTTATTAAATAACCTCAAAATCATTTTACTTTATATTCATTTGTTGGTTTATTTTGATTGACTAAATCAAAAATCACATAAGGTGGTCCATTCACCTTATCTTCTTAAGATTAAGTTGTTGCTAATCTTATCAGTTAATCTTATCTCTTATCTTTTTAGTAACTAAGCCCACGTTTTATGTATATCAAAAACAATATATTTGATGCGAAGAGATTATAAAAGGAGATGTGCACTATGATGAAGGGTCCTGTGCTTGTTATCTGAATTTCTCAATATACCATCAATGAGTGATAATGATTTACATATTACTTGACTTACGAAAAGCCACAAATCATCTTCAGAGCAAATAAGAATAACAATGGCGAGAGGTATTTATGATCTTAATTTTTTCGTACTTAATCTAATTGCTTATGTTGATTGTGTATAAGTATGATTAGATATTTAGTTTTTCTCACATCATTATCATTTTTTTTTTCACTTTCTTCGGTAAGCTAACTATACTATAATCTATATTTATTGAGTTTCAGTTTAGTTATCTATTTATCAATTTATTATTTTGTTCAAAGTGATAACATTTTAAGTTAATCAATTATCTGTTAAAACTCAACCAACAATTTCAATATCATGATGTCAGCAACAATTGAAAATTCAAAATTGAGATAAGAAAAACAATATAACTTTTTTTCTAACAATAACTATAATTTAGATAAATAAAAAGTGTAATTTTACGTATTTTTATTATTAATTTAGGAAGGAGTTATTTGAAATAAAAGTATTCATAAAATATAAGAAAAACTATGTTTATATTTAATTTAGTTTAAAAAGTATATTTAATTTTTATTTTTATATAATAAATATATTTATTTTTATACTTTTTAGTCAAATTAACTTATCTTAGATAATTCTTTTTCTGATAAGTTAATCAAAACAATCAAATCTCTTGCTAACTCAGATTCAGGGTCTGAGAGAATGCTTTTTAAAAACCATTCCATCTCATTACGTGACAGTAAAGTTTGATTAGTTTATCTCTAATCTTCCAAAGCATCAATTATTTGCTGAGGTTAAACTCAGGTCATTGCCATCGTTATCAGATTTCTTCCTCCATCTGCAATCCTTTTTTTTCAAAGAAAAAAAATTACAACCTGTCATTGTGTTCCTACGTGGCATTGATAGAGACATCATTCATAAGGCCATTGTACATAAATAAATAAATAAAACACATAGTAGGTGACTGGGAAGTGAAGAAAATTAATAAATAACTTTATTACTTCTCTTATTAGAGAATACAAATATAGATTTATAATCAGTTTAACCCACATAGTTTATATAAATTACGCTTAAGTGTAAATTTTATTTTTTAAAAATAAAAAGGAAATTTGGATTTAAATAATTTGATCACAAAAATTCAAATATATGTATAAGTTATTAAGTAAAATATGTGATTGCGCCAGAAAAAAGAAAAAAGGTAAAATATGTGAATAATTTTATTACATTTAAATACTTTTTGTTAGTGATATTTACTATTTTATTAGTAAATTATTCCTCCTAGTCCTAGAGTAATGCAGTGGCGTAGTAAATTATACCTTGGCGTAGTCCCCTTCTAATCTATACCATCGGTGTTGTGAATCGGCGTGGGCGTGGACTTGCACGTATCTTAGCGATTCCGCTTAGAAAACACGATACTCTATTATTTGTAGAAGAAATTAAAAAAAAAAAAAAAAAACCAGACATGCATGATTAGGGCAAAAAAAATTATATTGTAAATGGATCAAAATATAACTTTAGAACGATTTTAATATAATTATTATTATAAAAATCAATAAATTCATTATGTATACAAATCATAATTAAATAATAGTGTAAAAAATTATTATTATATTATTTATTCTTAAAATCATAATTTTAAAATTTAACAACTCATTTACTTTTTCCAAATATTTTAATAACATAATCTACCATAAGTCATAACAATGAAGTCAAATGATCCTTTCCGTAACTCTTGTTAACACATTTTCCTCATTATTTTTCTTTGAGATACTTAATAAGAAAGATGCTAATAATATATATTTTATATTAATTTTATAGGGAATTTTTATATCATTAATTAAAATTTGTATAATATGTAATTGTGTTAAATATTAGAAAAATAGTTATGTTCTTCATAATTATTATATTTTACTCCAGCAAATTTTTTTCCTGGAAAAGATATATGGATTTCTATGAAAATGAGTTAAATCCCATTTCCTCCAAGAATATTGTATTCTTAAGTTAATGAAGTACATGTGAATTTTAATTATATTATATAATATATTAAAATATATGTTAAATTCCCGTCTTAAAAAATAATAAATATATAAATTAAAAATTATGTCAGTTGATAATTTAGTAATTTATGAAAGATAAAAGGCACAAAGACAAGTCAGGAATTAGGATTGGTTGTTGAATGCATAAATATAGCAAACACATCATCGTAAAGATCACAATTACAACTAATGTTGTGTGTCATGGAATATTTATAGAATCTTCATATGTTCAACTAGTTAACTATCATTATATATAAAAAAAAAAATATGTAATTGATTATCTAAATGTTTTTCATTATTTGAATTTGAATGGAAGAAGAAATATTGTTAGTATTTTTATATTATATATGTAAAAAAATTATTTTTAAATTCTAATTTAAGATGAATAAGTTATTAAGATATAATTTTACCTTGTATCAAGGTTCACCCTTAACTACCATTATATATAATTTAGTAATTTTTTTAATCTAAAATTTAGGTCCTTAAATTCAAGAAAGATAAAAAAAAATCCTCAAGAGTCAATTCCAATTTCAATAAAGTGACATATATATAATACGCTAGGTTTCTTATAACAACAAGGACTTCAATTGAACTCAAGTTCAATTTCAGTGGAGTGGTATATCTAGTACTAGGCTTTATAAACTCAAAACCTAAATCCATTTTCTCATAATAATGAGTGACGAACTAAAATGAAAGTGAAATTGTCCATTAATTTAAATGTGACAAAAAAATAGAAAGAAATAAAAGGTAAAGAGCAGATTAATTTTTAAGTTATTTAGAATGAAGAAATAATATAAAATGATAAAAAAATATTTTTCTATCTGTTTGACTAGATTAAAAAAAGAAAAAATATAATTATATCAAATGAATTTACATCTTTAAATCTTTATAATATAATACATGTAAAATTAAAATTTTGATATCTTGATCACTGTAACAAACCTTTCGCTCTCTTCCATTATTTCTTTGATTTTTTTAGAATGAAAGAAAATTTAACAATTATTAAATTTTCTGCTCTTGTTCTATATAATTAGTTACAATTCTTTGATTTCAAAACAATCTTTGTGGAT
Source organism: Glycine tomentella (assembly GCA_007407185.1). Taxonomy (NCBI): domain Eukaryota; kingdom Viridiplantae; phylum Streptophyta; class Magnoliopsida; order Fabales; family Fabaceae; genus Glycine; species Glycine tomentella. Next base: position 432,900 of record PYAF01003817.1, read on the forward strand.
CTCTATGTTGAGATCTAAATATGGTTGTGGGTAACGGGTTGTTTCTATTGATGACTTTAATGTAAGATTTTAAATAAGGATTTTAAATTTAATATTTGATTTTCACTGTATCTTATAATAAAAGAGGTAGAGAGATCTCTAATATAGAGAAAAAATTCTTATAGAAGAGATCTTAAGAAATTTTTAATCCTATATGATATTATAAAATCTATCAAAAAGTGATATAAGATTTTAATTTGGAATTCGAGACTCTCTACACCCTCGGATTCCCAAAATTGGAGAGTGGTTGCTGGGGTTTGAGAGGAAGCCCTGGCTAGTGTTAGATAGGTCATAGAAGTCCTAACATTCGCTTTATTATTAACATAAATTAACAGCGAGAGAAAAATAAATAAAGTAGTGTAAAAAATTAACATTCGCCTTATTATTAACATAAATAGAAGTCTTAACAGCGAGACCACTAAAAAAACCTGAATATTCTGCACTTTCTTTTTATCTGTTTCGACCGCAATGGAAAAATGAGCGAAGCCTCTCTTCTAATTCTTTGGCCCAAAATGGCAAAAACCTTTTCATGTGCTCCAGAGATGGCCGAGCTTCCAAAAATAGAAAGTTTCGTTGAAGACGCACACACACGGTTACGGTGGGGGCACTCTTTCTCCCCTCCAACAAAATCGGCGAGTCACGCCACGCTCCACTGCAGTCGCGTGCCATCAACGACAACACACGTAATATTATTATTATTATTATTTCGACGTTAACTCTCGTCGTCATTAGTTAAATTCCATGTCACCATAACATTAGATTACATCAGAGTAAATTCAGACAAAATGAACCCCAAACTCAAATTCAAATGAAATTGCAAAGGTTATAAATACAGAGGAAGTGTGGCACCTATGTGCCCCCCAGCTCAAGCACAAGAGCAATGGACTCATAAGAGTAGTAACTACGAAAAAAAAGGTTTGTGATTTATTTAGTTTGGCACTTCCGATCAATTCTCCGCGGCGGCGCAACCGATTCCGCCGCCGCATATGGCCAAAGGTCGAAAATTAACGACCAGCCGGAGCGAGCGTTTTTTGGGAACCTACGCCTACAGCCAAGGCTCCGCCGCCTTGAACACGTCGGAGCTCCGGGAAGAGGATGTCTGGGGAGCCGGAGATGACGCCGGCGATCGCGAGTGGGAGCCACACGCCGCCGCCGTAAGCAACGGTGGCTTCAGCCGGCGCCGGATTCCAAGTGACACGGAGGAGCACCGGCGCGTGGGTGGACTGTCACTGGCGTTTGAAGCTCCGGCGAGTGGCTCGTCGCGGAGGATCGTGCACCAGTTTCGGGCGCGTGAGGAGATGGCGTCGACGCCGCGAGGGCGATACATGGCGACGTCGGCGCCGGTGAACGTGCCGGACTGGAGCAAGATTCTCCGAGTCGACTCGGTCGAGTCGATTAACGACGAGGACGTGTACGAATCGGAGATGGTGCCACCGCATGAATACTTGGCGCGTAGCCAGAAGATGGTGGCTAACTCGGTGTTTGAAGGAGTGGGCCGCACGTTGAAGGGCCGCGACATGAGCCGGGTTCGTGACGCCGTGTGGAACCAGACCGGGTTCGACGGTTAACACCTGGCTCAGGTTTGGACTTTCTATTACAATATATTAAATTTAAAGTAATAGAAGTGCAGACAAATAAACACAATAGTGTTTATATTTCTGCTGGTTCTATAAAAGACAAGACAAACCACAGTTTTGTATGTAATTTTAGTTCTGTTTTGCAATTATAATTGGAGTTTTATATTATGATAAATTATCAAAATAGAAATCCAATTTTAATCGATGAACGGTACTAAAAATGCTTATAAAACTGTATTTGAAGTTTTGTGTTTATTATAATAATAATAATAATTATTAAGCAGGTGGTAAGTGATGGTTAGTTGAAGACAATTGTTTTGGTTTTTCTGGGCGATGATTCGGCTGAAGAGAGTCCAACTCAGTGGCCAGTGAGCCTGAGCCGTAATAATTGATTAGCATGTAATTGAAATTGTAATTTTTGAATTATATATGATTAAGATCTTTTCCGGCCAGGGCCACTTTATTTTCAGTTTTGGATAATTGTGTCTTCCAATTTCTGTTCGGCTATCCTACGTTTATTTTATTGTCAAAGTAAAAGGAATTTTTACGAATAATGAAACGGAAGATGATGAATAAAGAGATATCCAGTTAATCCACAAGACCACAGCATATTGAAAGCAGTTTATGGTTAATTTAATCATTGGTTTTGTGAACACTAAAAATAATGGTATTATTACGGTTTGCCCATAACGAGACAAGCAACACCGTTTTCTTACAAAAGTTTTTGAAGGCCACTTTGGTTGGTTGGCTCTTGTGCAAATACTGAGAATATTATCAACTTTCATTTTTTTATGTAATAATATATAATAATATCACAATGGAAATTTTGTATCCAGAGTCGCGGAAGTCAAAAACCACCAAGGTTAACAATTTTTTTATCACAAAAAAAAAATAACTGACTTGGAAAAATAGGATGGTAACCAATAATACTTATTAATTGACCGTGTTGTTTGGTTTTGCGTTATAAAAAATTTTCATTTTCTAATGAAATAGTGTCAAATAAATTCCGATCTTCCAAAAAAAAAAAATAAAGAAAAATGATGCCGATAATTGACTTACCTCTGATAACCTCAAATGAAGAACTATCTGTCACACACACGTAAACTTATGAATTGATTCCTATATTTCGAATTTGAGTTTTAATAGTAATTGAATCATGATAATTTTCTATGTATCTTTTCGTCTACCTATCAATGAAAACAAAAATTTATATTAAAAAATACAGTTAACGTCGATGCAAGAATATCTCATCTCAGGAAATTAATAGTTGCAACATGAGCTCTATTTATTTTATTTTGTAACTATTGAGTGCTGGATAACTTAACTGTAACATCTGAAATAATTAAAATAAGAGAAAATAATGATGATTTATTGAGGTAGTAATTTATTTAAAGGTACCCAGTAAAAGATTTTGATGCGATAATAACACCCATACATGTATTTACTCGTGGAGCAACAACAAAAACGAATATATGTTATCATTACTTTTAACTCGTACATTAATTAAATATTTATATTTTTCAATTTATGCTTATAACATTTTGAAAATATTATATCCATTTTTAACTTACCTATCTTATGATTATAATTTTAAAATGAAATTATTTTAAATAAAAGCAAAAAAAAAAAATGTTACACAAAACAAACGCTTTAGCAATATTGGGTTAAAAGGTAATATTTAAATAAAGCCCATACTTACAAGATTAATAGACAAATGAAGCCAATCAATGCTATAGCTCAACGAGTGCAATTATTAGCCTAAAATTTGCCTTATATCTAAAATCAATAATGATGCCACGCCATCATAATATGTATTCACATAACTTTTAAGTGACAATCTTCCCCCAAAAAACATCAAATCGAAACCAAATTATCTTATTTCATGAACAAAAATTTGTGGACAAAGAAAAAGGGGCCCTCTCAACGTGTGTGTGTGTGAGAGAGAGAGAGACCCAATGCTTTCAATGGAAAAGTGATGGATGATGCCTGCAGCATTGAAACAAGTTCATTTGGGTCCAAGAGTGAGTGAGAGAGAGTGAACAACATTAGCAGCCTGATGGTTGTTTGTGCCTCTTTTTTATGAAAATGAAAAGGAAGAGAGTATTTTATGTTGGGCTCACAAGCCACCTAGCTTTTGGACCATAGATTCTGCACTTTCATTATTAATCTGGGACTCATCATTTTTTTTTCAGAAATTGATTTCTTTAAAAAAAGATATTCCAAAAATTTGCCAAAAGAAATAATTATTTTCAAAATGGTAATTTTAAAACATACCAAATTTTAATTTTTTAAAAAATATTAGGTTACTGTCGAGCCACATCAATGTTGCAATTATAGATACTTTTGAGCACCTAATGACTAAGACTTGACCAGTGAAACAAAAGGATAAGCACTTCTTAAGAGCAACTCCAACTCGAGTTCTCTTTTCAACGGGAACAGCAGTAGCAATTTTGTAAAATTTCTATTTCCATTGGAGAGCAATTCGGTGGGATTCACGAGAAAACAAAGTTTCCAACTGCAACACCGATTCTCTTACTGTACATTACGTCTATTTGCAAAATAAATTATTAAAAAAATGCATGGAGATGGCTTAAAAAAGTCTAAAGTAAATATCATAGGGTCTATTCTAAAAACTTTTGTGAGTTTCTTGATTCGAATATTAATTTCATTGAGTTATTTAAAATAAAAATAGGATGTGTCATTATAAGAAAATGTGATATATTATTAAAAAATATAAGAGAAACTTTCATAAATTTATTGGTTGAAAATGCTCTAAGGCGGATTTTGTTCTGTAAGGTGGACATGCTTTCAACAAAACATTAATTATTATGAAAAAGAAAGATTGTATTAGTTGGGCATTCGAAAGTGCATTATTTTATGAGAGGAATAATAACTTTGCAAACCAAAAGATTGATGTTCATCAGATATGATTTTAGTTTTTTTTTTTTTTTTATAATTCTAGGTGTACTCATTTAATTTTTATGAACAAATCTTTAAATTAGTCTTTGAAATTATATATAGCGGACGTTATAGGCTCTAATGTTTAAAAAATCCACTTTAAGTCATAATTTCTGTAACTTGTATCTATGATTAATCATAATTTTTTGGTTAAAAATTAACAAAATGAAAATGTTTTTGTTGTGTAAGGGAATTTAAAAAAATTACACAATGAAATTAAGTTTTTATTGTGTATTTTCTGCACTCTCCCTTATATAATTGAAATATGATTTTGTTGTATATTTTGTCAACAAAATCGTATTTATGTGAAAATGATATTTTGGAAGGAAAAAAAAAAAACTAAAGCACACGGGGAATGTAAATAGCAAATTTTGGGGGCTGAGAATAACAGCTTCCTAAGGGGGAATCAATCTAACCGGATTCAAAAACCCATTTGGGCTTAGCCATCTTTTCAAGCTGAAAATTTGTGTTAAGCGGGCTCAACCCAATACCAAATAATGGTCAGCACAACATTTTACTTCTAAAAATTTGAAATTACATTATGTCCTAAATTATTAGAAACACTCAAATATATGAATGGAAATAATAATTAAAAGTATAAGACAAAAAAATTGGCAGAAAGATTAAATATGATTCAGTTTTAGAAAAGAATAAAATTTATTGACTAAAAAATTTAAGAGATCAATTATTGTTTTAATTTTAAAAATTAAAAATACAATTTGATAAACCATTTTAGTAGTTTATAATTTATTTTAAGTAGCTTTTCTTTCTTTCTTTTAATGAAGGGGAAAAGCCCCTGAGGACCAACTTTAAGTAGCTAATAATATAATTTGATCATCCAACTTATAATCTTTCAACTTAGCTAGTTTATAAATTATCAATTTTGATAATATTATATTGGATCAAATGAGAATTATTTATCAAAGTTAGAACGAACACATCTCAATAAATCATTAAATATTAGAAAGAAATATTATGATGCATTAGATAAAAATAATAATTTTTTAATATATTTATTATTCCAATATATTTTTATTATTAATTAAAATTTATTAGAAAATATAAAATTGGGTTTCGCTAGGTTGCATGGTAGGTGGAGGTATAGGGGTGCAGGGTTAGTTGCAGATCGAGTTCTATATGTGGTGCCCATGGTTAATTTCTCACAAGTGGCCGGGTTCATTTTACAGGGACGGGTGGCCAAGTTGCAGGAGGGACCGGGTATGGTATGGGGTGCTTTTCGGGACTAACCATTGCCGACGGGGATGTGAATGGAGCTTGACATGTGCCGAGGTGCAGTGATTTGGTTTCGAAAGTTAGGCCAGGACTTGCAAGGGTGTTAGTCAAGCTTGTAAGTGCCAAGTTGCCATGAGTGAAGGTTCTTGGGGTTCTCGGTCTGTGTGGTTAGTAAGCATGTTGAGTTCAGCTGCAAGAAATGGAAAAATGGTGCCGAGGTGCTGTCATAACTTATGCTGCAATGGTTAGAATTTGTGCAAAGATACTGGTATATGGCTGAGCTTATGGTGCATGCTACGAAACCTAGCCGAGGTGCTTACGAAAGACCCAGATGTCGGGGTAAGTGTCTTCCTATAGCTGGTTTTGACGAGCTGGGGGAGATTGGTACGTAAATTACAGGAGATGGAGTGGGTATATATTGGGTAACACTCGACATATGCCGTGATGCATGAGAACAGGGCAGAAATTCAAGGGAGGAGTACGTGATTTCTTACTAGGAAACGCCGAGGCACATATATATATATATATAGAAGGAGCATGATAATTTAAAGGGCTGAGGTGAGTCTAAGAAATACGTTCACGTGGACAAGGCAGAGCTTGCAGGGGGCTGGAATCTATATAAAATCCTTGTGTCAATGTATAAATATAAAGCATAATCCTTACAAGAGAGCTTGGCGTAAAGTCGGCTTGCATGGGTGATGTTGGGGGTGCTTATATCACTAGCCAAGACAAGCTTCGTGAAAAGAATAGCATCTAACTGTTCCTAGCTTACCGAGATATTTGTTCTATGGCTGGGTGGTTCCAGAGCCTATGAGTCTATGTAATTAGAATAGCATCTTAGAAGAAATTGGGGTGTTGAATATATGTCATCTTGATTTCTAGAGTTAATATTAGGATACTATCGTATTAATCCAAGATGCTTCCTTAATTTCCAAAGGCTACTACTAAACTACCTGAAAAGCTAATGACTTAAGTCTACCAGATTATTTACGTATTTCTTAAATTCCAGTCCAGTACCTTCTGAAATAGATTAGCTTGATAAAAGTTAAATTTCAAGTTAAAACAAAGACAAAGTGTGGCCTAAATGGGAACTTGAATTAAAATTATAAATGATAGATTAAAGCCTAGTCTACCTCTGAGAATTTTGATGAGGTGCTTGGAGAGCTGCTGGGATAATTTTAAGAAGGAAATTTTTTTTCGTAAAAGAAGGAAAAGTGGGAGAAAAACTTGAGAGGAGAGTGAAAGTTGATGATATTTTTTTTTTCTTCTTGATTGGGTTTTTCTGAGGTACAGGGTATTTATACTTATTTGTTTGGTTAGATTTTAAAGAAATTAATTAAGTTACAACCGGTTATGTCTTAGTTTAGTTACTAAGTAACTAAATTTAGAAGATTTTTATCAAAGCTAATTATTACAAGGCTACGTAGAAGGTTTACTGAAGGATAAATTTCCACCTGACTTCCGAAAAGATTGTTCTGAAGATTTGGATTTCTTTTACGTGGATGAAACCTACAATTAGCCTTTAGGTGTATTAGGAATATTACCCATTCTATTTTTACAATTTACATTATAAATATATAATTAAGGGTTTTTAAATATAAGCTATAATTATTTGTTTAATTATTTATTTGTTTATTTATTTATTGTATATATATTTATCTATTTTTCTAGGATGTTATAATAAATATATATACTTGAAGTTATACTTTTCATAAATTAATTATAAACTAAAAGTATAATAATTATTTATTTATTTACTTGTTTATTTTGTATATATATATTTATTTATTTTTTCTAGGATGTTACAATGAGTGAAAACTGTTGGATGAGAAATGAGATCCATAAGTTTTTTTTTTATTTTTTAATAAACAATATATTTAAAAATATTGTTAAAATAATAGTGTAATACTAATATTTGGAAAGATTCTCTCATTTTTTCCTCTTTGTTTCTTTCGTTACTAAATTTTTTAAAAAATCAGTTTCAATTTTAAAATAAATAAATAAATGAAATGAACACAATTCACATTTAACGAAGAGTATCATTTAGTTTTTAAAAACCATACGAATGTAAAAAAAAATGGAGAGGATGTTTTCCCATCATTCCTTCCCCTATAATACATTTTATATTTCTGCAAAAAAAATCGTTTAATTTGCATTTTTTTATCTCCAATATTTAAATTTTTAGCAAATTTTATTTTTAACAAATTAATTTAATATATTTTATCCCCAACTTTTATGGTGAGTTTGATAAAAAGGAGAAAAATAATATTGAAGAAAATTTTATACTTTTTTTGAGACTGACACCTTTTATATTTTACTTTAATTTTTTTTTATATTTCTATCATTGCCAAACACATTCTAACAAACTTGAAAATTGTATGTTCTGTCATTTTAATTTTAACATAATTATAACTTTTTTACTCTTAATTTTTTTTTTTTGACAAATTTTACTCTTAACTTTTTTTTTTGGCAAAGTTTACCTTCCATTTTTTTGTTTCTTAATGGATAAATAAATAGGGATAATATTTGTAAGTTCGTTAAAAATTATGGGTAAATGTATCAAATTAAATTTTTTTAAAAAAATAATTGAAATAAAAATTATTGTTAAGCCCAAAAAAAAAGTTTTAAAAACATATTTAAAGTTACATAAAAATAAATAAATTTAAAGCAGTAAACATTCGCGGCTGTTTTACGTAATGGGGACAATTTTTTTTACAAATTACCAATTAGGGGTGCTTTTTAAAAAATTTACGGAAAAGGGGTAAGTCGTAAAAAATTTTACGACTTCTAAAAAGAAGGTCGTAAATAATTTTATGACTTTACTTTTTTAATTTTATTCCATTAAAATCGTATAACTTCTTACGACTTCTAAATTACTATAATTTTTAATTTACGACTTTAAAGTCGTAAAATAAAATCGTGGTAAAATATACAACTTTACTTATATTTTATTTTTTTAAAATTTCAATTGGGAAGTCGTATAATATAATACGACTTCCTATTTTTTTTTTTTAAAGTAGAAGTCGTGTGAAAGTTTATGACTTCTACTTTTTTTTTTACTTTTATATTATAATTTACGTTTTTCTTTTAGGTTTATTAAATTTTGTTTAATTTTTTAAAATTATTTTATTTAGTTAATTTTAATAAAATTATTTTATTTATTATTTAAGAATAATAAATTATATTATTTTTGTATTTTTAAATTATTTTGTTTAGTAAATTGTAAACAACAATTATAATTAAAAAAAA
>PYAF01003817.1:442055-467277 GCA_007407185.1 Glycine tomentella
ATATTATTTTTGTATTTTTAAATTTTTTGTTTAGTAAATTGTAAACAACAATTAAAATTAAAAAACAAAATTAAATAACAAAACAAAACAGTTTTTTCTTTTAATGTTTATATTGAATACAAAATAAACAAAATTATATAAAATATTAAATAAAAAAAATTAAAATTAGGATATTGTTAAATAATAAATAAAATAATTTAATTAAAATTAACTAAATAAAATAATTTTAAAAAATTAAACAAAATTTATAAAAGCCTAAAAGAAAAACATAAATTAAAATATAAAAGTAAAAAAAAAAGTAGAAGTCGTAAACTTTCGTACGACCTCTACTTTAAAAAAAAAAAAAAGAAGTCGTATTATATTATACGACTTCCCAAATGAAATTAAAAAAAAAAATAAAATGTAAGTGAAGTCGTGTAATAATATACGACTTATTTAATAAAAAAAATGAAAATCGTATATTTTGCCACGATTTTACCTTACGATTTTAAAGTCGTAAATTAAAAATTATAGTAATTTAAAAATCGTAAGAAGTTATACGATTTTAAGAGAATAAAATTAAAAAAGTAAAGTCGTAAAATTATTTACGACCTTCTTTTTAGAAGTCGTAAAAAATTTTACGACTTACCCCTTTTCCATAAATTTTTTAAAACGTACCCCGAATCGATAATTTGTAAAAAAAATTAACCCCTTTACGTAAAAAAGTCAAACATTCGCAGGACTGTGCGTTTTGATCTGTTAAGGCCGGAAGATCACAATTACAAGGGGGAAAGAAGAAAAGAAAACGAACAAACACAAAGGAATAAAACGCAGGAAAATTTCCCCATTTGGGAGGGAGAAAACAAAACCGTAAACCCAGAAGCTTAAAACGCATCGTCGTACAGTACCCGTACGTTACGCTCGTTGCCCTGTCGACCTCTTCCTCGACGGTACACTCATTTTTTGCATCTCAAATTCTTAACCCATCGCAACTCTTCGCTTCTACACGTGCGTTCCTCACCTCCAATTTCATCACTTTTTCCCTTTTTGTTTCTTTGTTTTTGGTAGGTGCAAGTTGTTGCTCTAGGTTGTTAGGGTTCTTCGCAATGCAACTTCCCTTGTTGCCAATTTTTAATTACTATTTATTTATCGCACTGAAAATTGTTATTGAGCAATCACAGTTCGGGTGTTGCTTGGATTTCAGAATTTGCTCTTGGCTTTCTGATTTAATTTCTTTAGCAATGCATAATCACATTATTTCTTATCAGATTCCGGTTTTCTAAAATTGGGTACAAGCTGCGTTGATGTCTTGTTGGATATTGTGAGTTCTAGCTTGTGGGAATTATTAGGCTTTGAAGTGTTTGTGATGAGAGGAAGGGTGATCAAAGATTATTTCCTCAAATTATCGTTGTTAAAGTGTTATTACTTCCTGTTTGTGAGTGGGATTATTTATTAGGGATTTTTATATCGTGCTTAATCTCTCATTGGGAGAAAGGATAACCGTGTATTTTTTCCCTCTAAAGGAATGAGGGGATGGTACCGGAGAATTAAGCAAGTGCATTGACTATATTAAGTAAAACAACAAAATCTATGTACACAATTATGCAATGTTGTCAGTGGTTATACTCGGATAAGTGGTTGTGTATTATTGTTGTTGGTATATTTTGTCAATCTCAAGTTTTCTCATTTCTCATAGAATGTGATAAACTCATAAAAGATCGATTGTGGCATGTAAACTATTGTGATTGTGATTGTCTTAACCTTTATTCCTTTTGTCCTGTCTTCGTAGTTTATTTTAATTTTTTATATGCTTGATTGGACGCTGATAAGAATGGAGATTAACTTTTTTTTTGGAAAATTATAAAGTTTACAGAATGTCAAAATTTTCCTTTTTTCGTCAATTATTATTTTAAATCCTGTGATTTTGTTTTGAGTTTTCAATAAAATCGGAATTTGATTTGAAATCAATTTACGTTGCATTGATCTTAGATGTGACGGGAGTTGGAAGATGTATGCACACGCTCTGGACACTCTCTTTTTGTATTTACTACTGCTTTTGCTTTCTTCAGGGTCTCTAGTCATTCCAACTTCCATCTTATGGATATTGCAACTTACACATACTTCTGAATGTCTCTGAGGATCTCAAGAATAAACTGTAGCCATACGTTGTTTGTTTAAGATGCCTTTAGGTTCAAATTCAGAGTCAGTCAAAGTTGGTCTTGCCATGAATCAGAATGCACTTTCTTCTCCTGATAGTCATGGAAGGACTTTGAAACCTGAGGAGGATAAAGAAGTGGGCGAGGAGGAGGAAGATGAGGATGCAGATTTTAACCCTTTTCTAAAGGAAACTCTTTCTCAAGAAGCATCTTCAAGTTTGAGCTCTGAAGTTGATGGTTTGGATGGTAATGTTGTCACTAGTGGGCCAGCTGGGGGTTCAGAGCTATCAAAAGTTACTACTAAGGAGCAAATCTGTACTGTTGTAGATACTGAACATGGTGAGGAAGAAATTATTTTACAATCTTCTAGTATGATCTCCCAGTCAGAGATTAATCAAGAGAAGCACAATGACCTAACTAGTGTGACTGATGGTAGTGGTTCTAGAACAGGAGAACTAAGTAACAAAATAAAATCCCGGAGTCCAGTAATAGACATAGATAATGAGGAAGCTATCTGTATGCGCACCAGAGCTCGTTATTCACTTGAAAGTTTTACACTTGATGAGCTTGAGACTTTTCTTCAAAAGACTGATGATGATGATGATCTTCAAAATGCTGATGATGAAGAAGAGTATAAAAAATTTTTAGCAGCTGTTTTACAGGGTGGCGATGGCGATGGTCTTTCAACTCATGAAAATGAAAATCTTGATGATGATGAGGATAACGATGCAGACTTTGAGATAGAACTTGAAGAGTTATTGGAAAGTGATGCCGATGACAATGCAACAGTAAAAACCCGAAAGGAGTATGATGGAGCAGGACGACGACCTGAGACTAGGCAAAATAAGCGCCAAAAGGTCTCTGCCCAATGTGAGAAGAAAACATTAGGAGAAACCAAGAGGCCACTGCGCCCCATTTTGCCATGGCTTAATGGGCCCCTACCTTCAGGGAAAGGTTTGATTCCGGATGCTACACTGAGCTTTCAATCTTCTGCTTCAGGAAATGGTCTTGTCAATGGGTTTACTCCCCAGCAGATTGGTCAATTGCACTGTTTGATACATGAGCATGTGCAACTTCTTATTCAGGTATTTTCTTTATCGGTTCTTGAACCTTCCCAAAAACAGGTTGCTTCTCAGGTTCAAGGTTTGCTTTTTGAGATGCTTCACAAACGTGATGAAACATTAGCTTTGAAAAGAGTGCCATATCCCAGTGTTTGCTTTACTCCATCTTTTGCTTGCTCATCTGTGTCCGACGGAGGCTCAAAATTCGTCCAGACCCAGTGCAACATAGAAAATTCTCCTCCACAAGATGCACAGAATGTATGGTTTTCTCAATCCAATCAGAGATCCTCTGAAGGTTTGAACAGGCAAAGAGGTTTCCAAGCTACAGAAAGTTCTTTCTGGGTTCCTTTTGTGAGAGGCCCTGTACAATCTATTTTGGAGGTTTCTCCTCTTAATTTAATAAGACGATATGTAGACGACATTAATTCTGGTAGGTCATAAGAAAGATCTTAACTTTTCTTCTTGCTTTTCCATTCTGTACTGATTTCTAAGAATGATTTCTGCATACTCAGGCATTGTGTGAAATTCCTTTTACAGCTGCCCAAGAGTTTCGAAAGAGATATATTGAGTCTGGTAGTGATTCACCTGTTGAAAAGGAACCTCTCTTTACTTTTTCTTCACCAGTTGCTGAAGCTAATGGTGAAATTTCAAGGGGAACCATCTCTAGAGCAGTTAATGCAGTCTCAACTTCAACTAGGCAACAACGACCTAAGAAAACATTGGCTGCTATGCTTGTTGAAAGTACAAAGAAGCAGTCAATTGCTTTGGTGCAGAAGGAAGTTGCAAAGTTGGCTCAAAGATTTTTGGCCTTGTTCAATCCAGCATTATTCCCTCATAAGCCACCCCCAGCAGCAGTTGTAAATAGGATACTTTTCACTGATTCGGAGGACGAGTAAGTTGCATGCATCCTCTCTATGCTAACCAACTGTATTAAATGATTTATTATGAAAATGATTGATCTTTATTCTGTTTACTTAACATTTTCATTTATTATGTTTAGATATGTTTGTGATGTAGATAGGTAGGTTATAGGTAGCTTGGAGGCCTAAAGTCTCAAAAGAAAACTTTTGAACTTTTATGTAGGGCTTAACTATGTTTAATTTTGTGTCGTTGGAAGATCTTAGAATTTGGGCTCAGGGTCTAACTTAATCCCATAAAACTGGCTTGTAAGGTGAAGTCTATTTAAGCCTTATAAGGACTACATTGTCTATATCTCTAGTCGATGTGGGATCTTAACACCCCCTCATGCCTAGGACTAGACATATAGTGTGGACAAATGCGGGTGGCCTAATAACAATGCCCTCTCATGCCTAGGAATAGAAATCTAGTGTAGACAAATGCAGATGACCCTATAACATATCTAGGATGGGTTTTGATACCATGTTAGAATTTGATGCTATACATGTTCTTTCTTTGTTATTTATTAGTCCTCTGTTTGGAGTATGTGTATGTATGCAAGAGAGTATGTTCAAAGCATTTTTCTCTTTTTCTCTTTCTTTGTACCCTTCTACTCTTTCCTTTTAATGAGGATCTATTCTTTTATCATGATATGTTTTTCTAATGTATTACATCATACACAACCACCTTTTCCGGTCTCTGAGATCAAAGACAAATTGACATTGTTATGTTCTGTTGTTTTTTTGCCTGTCTCTTTTTTTCTCTGTTCAATTTGTTGGAGCTAAGAATTTTTTTCTTTCATTATTACTTATTTATACAGTATAGTTGGCTTTTTTTTGGATCTATTGCTACTTTTATCTTGATTGTGTATGACAAGCTTACGGAGTTCTCTTCCTTTTAATTCTATTGCAGATTACTAGCCTTAGGGATAATGGAATATAATACAGACTGGAAAGCAATTCAACAACGTTTTCTTCCTTGCAAGTCTAAGCATCAGGTAGCTACTATTGCATATTTCTTTTGAGGACTTTTTTTTAGGGGGGTGGTGGTGGTTGTATTTTGATTGTTGAGGCTTCTTCATTTTATTTTTGTTGCTATCATGTTCTTGCTTGTGATATAGTGACCAATGTAATCTTGAGATTTGAATCACAGTTGTTTCTTTTATTGGTCATCATGCAAAGTTGTATGATTAAATGGATTGGATGTGATTTGTTGGTTATATTAACTAAGCTCCTTGAGAAGTAATTGGACGGAGATCCTCTAAACAAATGCAGGGTAGGCTTATATTTGTTACTAGCCATTTTTTTGGCTCTATGTGCCGCATATCATTTGGATGAAGAAATAGCAAAATTAAGTGTCTGCAAAGTACGACGCCCGACAGTGGGATTCCTTGATATGCAGGTCAGGGGAGTGAAAAAAATAAAGAGCAAAGTAAATGAGTCGGTGCCTGGCTGTTGGCAGTTTTTTTTACTCTAACAAGCATTTTTCAATGATAAAACAATATAATTTGTCAGTTAACACAGTAAGACTGTGTACTTTGTTTACAGCTTCGGAAGGTTGGTTTTATTTTAATAATAATTGTTATAAGTGGCATATTACATTTTACCCATTGGTTGGGCAATTCATTCTTAGTTGTCAAAGTAATGTCCTGGATACACTTTCTTTTATCTCTTAACATTGTGCTATTAGGTTGAAGACCCTACGTTTAACATTTCTGTGCTTGGGTGGGGTTGATTCATGGTATTGAAGTGTCATCATGATTATGAATAGCTTTCCTTTTTTTAGCTAGTGTTTGAATTGAAATGGAATGTTTAGTTGAATAATTTAGTTCAGCAATTCCAATATGGTGGTGAAGGTTGCTACCTATCTAATATGAAAGGGAATGGTCTGGTTACAGATTTTTGTCAGGCAGAAGAATCGTTGCTCTTCAAAAGCATTAGAGAATCCAATAAAGGTAAATCTATATACTTAATCCTATGTATATTTGCATAGTTTCCTATAACTCACAAGGAAGCTAGGGATAGGGAAACAGGTGTATCCCTTAACAGAAAACACAGAAGAAACAGCAGTGGTTATAAAAAGGCACCATGCTTTAGCCACATATATATAGGAGACATATCTAACGAGAGGACTGTTTTTATGAGAGAGGGAGAAATATTGACCATCACTTCTTATTGTGAATGGTCAAAATTAAAAGACAAAAATCATGTGTCATTTTTTCAAGTGGTTATGACTTTATGTTGCTTTTAATCTTGACCATCCATATATGGCTATATAATTGTGTTTTTCTCCTCTCACTCATAAAATGTCTTCACACTAGATAAATCTCCTATGTATATGTGGAACAAGAAAGCCATGGGATTTTTATTCGGCTCATTCTACAAGAATATTGTTTTCGACTTTGTAAGAAATTGGATATTTAGATCCTTATCTTAGTGGCTAGATGACTTCTCAACAGGTTATTAACACACTTTCTTGGTACATCTCAGATGATTCCAATTTATAGCCTATATGTATATTATAGGTCTGTATTTATAGGCTTGTAGCATATATGCAACCATACTATAGTATACTCAGTAATTTAATGAAAATAATGCTTGATATTATTTGTCTGATTTCTCTATACAGGCTGTTCGAAGAATGAAAACCTCCCCATTGACTGCAGAGGAGATAGTGTGCATTCAAGAGGTAATATTTCAACTGCATGTTGGATTTGAAATTTTTCTGCTTGATAGCATTATGACTTGCCAATGTTGACCAAAAATACACAGGGACTTAAAATTTATAAATGTGACTGGATGTTAGTATGGCAATATATTGTTCCACATAGAGATCCATCCTTGCTTCCACGCCAGTGGCGCATTGCTCTTGGCACGCAGAAGTCATACAAGATAGATGCATCAAAAAGGGAGAAGCGGAGATTGTATGAGTCAAACAGAAGAAAGTTGAAGGCATTAGAAAGTTGGCAAGCTATATCTGATAAAGAGGTTTGTTACTATCTGAAGCTTAGAAACATGTGATGAATTTTATCTCCCTGGTCTTACGCTTACATGTGTATGAGATGCCATTATAGTCGTTTTGAATGTTGCTTCTGTTAACTACCTGAATGACTTAGGATTAGTGACATACAGATGCACAAATTACAGTTTTTGATTTACTTCTATGAAATCTTTGTTCACATGTATAAGAAATTATAAATCATTGGAAATTGAGGGTGTGCTTATTCGTTTACTAATATATATTTCTAACATTTCTTAATTGTGTTTGACATGTATGAAACATCTCAATTCTAGACCAGTACACTGTCATTTTATCTATCACCAGTTTGAGCGCATGCCACATAGCTTATCCTGGCTTTTCTATGGGTTATTGAAATTATAATTCATAGATTTTGGATTTACTTTTATTGGATTTTTTGGAATTTATTGTAGGATTGTGATGCTGAAATTGCTGGTTCAGAGTGCATGGATTATTCAGAAGTTGTACCGTATGTCCATCAGGCGTTTCTGGCAGATTGGAGGCCAGACACATCTACTCTTACTTATCCCGAACGCATTTCCACTACATCTAGAGAAGGAAATGTTGCTCACAATGCATTTTCTCAAAAAGATTTTCAATTTTATAGGGGTACTCATGATTATGGTTTAAGTGGAAAAGTTCCACATCAGAATGGTAATCAGTCTGCATTACCATCTGTATCTAAGCTTCCTCAGCTTTTTCATACTACATCTGATTTGAAAAATGGAATGAAAGGTGCTCCTAGCACCATTAATCCTAAGAAACCAGTTTTTGACATGACCTCTAGCTCCAATTACTATTGTCGGCCCTATCGGTCTCGGAGGGCACATAATGCTCACTTGGTGAAATTGGCACCAGATTTGCCGCCCGTAAATCTTCCTCCATCTGTTCGTGTAGTTTCTCAAACTGCTTTTAAAGGGTTCCAGTGTGGAACATCTAAGGTTCATCCTCTTGGAGCTGGTGTAGCTGTTTGCAGAAAAGATACTTCTGCATCTCAAACTCCTCACGGGGAGAAATCTGAAAATGTTCATCCTGTTAAAGGTGCAAGACCTACATTAGAAGATAGTGTCACAGGCTCTCAACTAGAAAGATCTGAAACTGTTGAAGACGGATCTCTTGTGGCAGAAAAAGGCACTAGTACCAATCTCCAGATGCATCCTCTCTTGTTCCAGGTCACTGAAGATGGCAATGTGCCTTATTATCCATTGAAATTTAGTTCTGGTACTTCTAGTTCATTCAGCTTCTTCTCAGGAAGCCAACCACAATTAAATCTGAGTCTCTTCCATAGCTCACAGCAACAAAGCCACATTGATTGTGCTAACAAGTCCTTAAAGTTGAAGGTTTCCACTTTAAGATCTGGAGGCATTGATTTTCATCCACTTCTGCAGAAATCTGACGATACACTGTCACCAACCAGTTTTGATGCCATTCAGCCTGAGTCACTGGTTAATAGTGGTGTGCAGGCCATAGCCAATAGATCTTCTGGCCTCAATGACAAATCCAATGAACTTGACTTAGAGATTCACCTAAGTTCTGTATCTGGAAGGGAGAAATTTGTGAAAAGTAGACAGCTAAAGGCACATGATCCAGTAGGGTCCAAGAAAACTGTAGCAATTAGTGGAGCAGCGATGAAACCTCAAGAGGATACCGCTCCTTATTGTCAGCAGGGTGTAGAAAATCTTTCAGCTGGCAGTTGCGAGCTTGCTTCAAGTGCCCCTTTGGTTGTTCCCAATCATAACATTACCAGATATGATGTAGATGATATTGGTGATCAGTCTCATCCTGAGATAGTGATGGAGCAGGAAGAGTTAAGTGATTCTGAGGAAGATATTGAAGAACATGTAGAGTTTGAGTGTGAGGAAATGACAGATTCCGAAGGAGAGGATGGTTCTGGCTGTGAACTAGCTCTTGAGGTTCAAAATAAGGTATTTGGTTTATATCTTTTCAGTTTGCTTTTAGTTTTTGTTCATGTGTGTCTCTGTGTGTATTTACATATTACAAATTTTATAAATGAGAAAAAAATACATTTTTCAAATTTTTATAATAGGGAGAAAAAACATATATCTTCTCTTGTATGTTATTGCCGCTACTTCAATCTTCCAAATAAAAATAGAAAATGAAAGACTTGTTTAGTTTGAGAAAATATTTTTTGTTTTCATTTTTAATTACAATAACATTTATTCCCTTGTTTGTTATTCAAATCTTTGAAAATAAAAATAAAATGAAAACAAGCTAGCATTTTTGTAAATAAAAGTAAAAACAACAACCAAAAACATTTTTTTCAAAGTAAATAGGGCGGGATATTATTGTTTTCCAAAATTTATGTTGAACTATCAATGTTATCCTCCTTCCTTAGCTTTACTATTAAACTAACTAAGTTTTGTATTGAGTTAAACTCTTTAAAGTACTTTTACTCAAATTTTTGTTTCAGCCCTACATTGAGAGGTTATATAATTACAGATTGCTCTATTCAAGTATTTCTAAATTTGACTTGTTACCTGTTTGTCTCTTGTGGAGCCTTCATCGGATGGTAATTCATTATATAAATTTGAGATTCACATTATTCTTGTCAGTCTCTCAGCTCCATTGGCTGACCCATATCTAAACTCTAAATGGCCAGTTTATTCATTGGTTACATGTAGTTTTTTCACCCTGCTGCATCAAATTTCAGTTTTTTCTTTTCCCTAATTTCTTTACGCATCAATAGCTGTGTTCTTCATCAATCTATATTACCTATTTGTTTTTGTTGCTTTTTGGTTCATGACCATCTGATGCATTATGAGCCAGTATTATTAAATGGTAGAACCTTTACATTAGTTAGTGGTTGTTCATTATAGTCCCAGTAAGATTCAACAACCCACTGTTTTTCTGAGGCTAATTCATATTCTCAGCTAATTTTTTATTTTTTCTTTCTTCCCTTATAACCTTTCTTTTAACTTTGTTTTGTTAGGAGGTCCCAATTTCTTCTGAAGAAAATGTTGTAAAGTATATGGATTGTATGAAAAAACCATGTGAACCAAGGGCAAATTATGGTACTGAAGTTGATGGTGGCCTCCTTAAAAATAGTACTACACTAAATATTGCTTTGACTAATGAGGGACAGGATGACAGAAGTAGTTCTTCATGTACGGCAGATAATCCTGTGTTTTCAAAGGCCATACTTCAACAGAGTACGATTGGTGAAGCTTCTGCTTCCAAAAACTTTTCAATTGGTAAAGCTGTCAGAGAGGAGAGACATACTGTAGACATGGTACAACAGCCAAGTGTAGGTCCTCATGTGTCTACCACTCCTCGAAAACTCAGGAAGCGTTCTGGCAAATCAAATGCAAATTTAAATATAGGATTGACTGTCGAAAGATCAAGCCGTGATGGTAATAATGAAAATGGTTGATTAAAGTATTCTGGCAAATGGGGTTCAAATAGGATTGACTGTTGAAAAGTTGACCCATGATGGCAATCTTGATGGTTTGATTGAAATTTTCTGGCAAATGAAGTGCAAATAGGATTGACTTTTGCAAGTTCAGTCCATGATGGTAATGTTGAAGTTTGTGATTGATGCACCATCTGAACTTACTGAGCTTGTTTTTGTTGTTAGTGGCGGTAGGTTTGGTTTCTAATATTTGTTGCTATTGCTGGATGGCAGTTAACCAGAGCTTAGGAGGGACAATCCTCTCGCCAAGGTCTTCAAATGGGGGATCCTTCATGTTTTCTGGGTGCTTATGCAAGAATTGAGACCTTAAATATGTACAATTACTCGCAATGGTTGAAGTGATATAGTCTCTGTAAATATGTTGTGAGAGAGTCATGGGCAAAATTGGCCTTGACTCTTTCATAATCACTAGAGATCATGTACAAAATTTTGTAATGCGGGCGTCCATTGTCTCCTAGTTCATGGTGGAATTGATGAACTGTATAGAGCTAACTGTATATTCTTCACTAGTAATTCTGATGTCCCAACAAGTAATGTTCAAGAAAGTGCCAAGGACATGTGGGCAAGTCATTCTTTGGACTTGCCTTCGCCTGCACAGTGCACACCTTTCTTTGGCATCACTTTTGTTAAAAGTAAAATTTTACTCGTTGCTGTTATTTTAAATTTCTCAAGTTCCGTTAAAACAACTTATTCCAAAGTCTTAACCAGCTATAATCGTAAAAGTGTCTATACTTGAGTATAAATTTTTAACATCTATGAAAATTGCAATCGAATCTAGTAGCAGAGCTTAAAGAGGGAATACCCTCTTACTCAGCAAATAAGAAATACATGATAAATTTAGAATAGAAATGAACTGAGATAAGCGCAGAAGGAATCACCACTCGAACAGCCGCATACACCTTTGTCAGATGCCACTCAGCACCACTCATGCAAAGCCACATCAGAATTTGGTCCCACAGTAGTTACCCTTACATGGCTCTCTCTCCTCAAAATCGTTATCCCGAAACCTCATCCACTTCCTCTCATCACCTCCACTCATTTCCCACTTGTTACTTCCATGGCAATAGAGAATCCTAACCCAACACAACACACACATTAACACAAGGAGAGGATAAGACCCCTCTCTCTCTCACACACACACAAAAGAAAGAAGAAAAAAATCTCAAAATAAAACAACCAAACCACACACTTCACACCCTCTTCAACATCCTCAGCAAGTACAAGAACAACAAGAAGAAACAATGTCTTGCTCCAATCTCACAATGTTGGTGTCCTCAAAACCTTCCCTTTCCGATCCCTCCAACCTCTCCTTCCGCTCTGTCCTCAACCCTTTTCAGCTCCCTTCACAAAACCCAACTTCATGCACTCCTTCACGCTCCTCAACCACCCAAATTCAGTGTGGTCTGAGAGAACTCAGAACCCGCATTGATTCTGTGAAGAACACTCAGAAAATCACCGAGGCAATGAAGCTTGTGGCTGCAGCCAAAGTGAGAAGAGCTCAAGAAGCTGTTGTCAACGGAAGACCCTTCTCAGAGACCCTCGTTGAAGTCCTCTACAACATCAACGAGCAGCTCCAAACTGAGGACGTAGACATCCCTCTCACAAAGGTTAGGCCTGTCAAGAAAGTTGCACTTGTTGTGGTCACCGGCGACCGCGGCCTCTGCGGCGGTTTCAATAACGCAATCATAAAGAAAGCTGAGGCTAGAATCAGGGAATTGAAGGAGCTTGGCTTGGAATTCACTGTCATAAGTGTTGGCAAGAAGGGTAACTCTTATTTCATCAGAAGGCCTTATATTCCGGTTGACAGGTTTCTAGAAGGTGGCACACTTCCAACTGCTAAGGAGGCTCAGGCCATTGCTGATGATGTTTTCTCACTTTTTGTGAGTGAAGAGGTTGACAAGGTGGAACTTCTCTACACCAAGTTTGTGTCGTTGGTGAAATCGGATCCCGTGATTCATACCTTGCTTCCACTTTCGCCAAAGGGAGAGATTTGTGATGTGAACGGTGTGTGTGTTGATGCTGCTGAGGATGAGTTCTTCAGGTTGACTACCAAGGAAGGAAAGTTGACTGTGGAGAGGGATGTTGTGAGGACTAAAACCGCGGATTTTTCGCCAATTTTGCAGTTTGAACAAGACCCCGTTCAGATCCTTGATGCACTGCTGCCACTATATTTGAACAGCCAGGTTCTGAGGGCATTGCAGGAGTCCTTGGCGAGTGAACTCGCCGCCAGAATGAGTGCCATGAGCAATGCCACAGATAATGCTATTGAGTTGAAGAAGAACTTGTCCATCGTGTACAATAGGGAGCGCCAGGCTAAGATCACTGGTGAAATTCTGGAAATTGTGGCTGGTGCCAATGCCTTGCAATAGTGGAATTTATAGGTATTGTTTACTTATTATAATGATGGGTGGTGGTCTCCCTTTTCATTTTCTAATGTGTTTATCTAAGACACTTGTGCAATTTTTACGCTTCTGTTGAAACTTGAATGAAATGCGCAGGCTTTGTGCAATAGGAAAAATGAGATCAAATCTGAAGCGGAGACTTTTTTTGTTATGTATTTTTTTTTTGCCTTCTGAATTATGTATGTAATGAATCAATAATAGATCTATAATATAAAGATTCAGAGAGTTATCTCTGTTGATTTGATGCACCATGGACATGGATATACTTAGCATTTCACATGTTATTACACATTGTTCCACTACATGGTAGCGCTTATGTTTCATACTTATGGGAATACATATATTATAACGGGTTTGTATAAAGTGGCCTCTGACCACGGTGGTCCTCAATTGTTTGCTGTTAAATATATTTTTATGATGAAACTAAGTACTCAGCATGATGACACAATATCATAGATATAAACTATGCATATATACAAGCCTGACCAAAAGTATCACAGAGATGAAAACAACACACAAACACAAGCAAGTCTCGTATTACCCGAGTTTAGGCATTGAGTTCTCTTATATTTCAACACCTCTAAATATCAAACACCTCATCAACAACCTTAATCTCTTTCTCTCTCTCTTCTCCTATTACATTCCGGTATCTATCATTTCAATATTTCTCTCTCTATCTCTCTCAAGGTTGAATTGGTTTTGGATGCTCAAAGACTTTTTTCCTTTGGCGTTTAATATGTACAATAAATACATCATTCCTTCCCCATAATATTGAACCTCGATAGTTTTTAGCTATCAGAAATCTATCCTTTAAACCAAGTGTCTCTCAAGAGGGTTTTGTATGTCAAAACAATTAGACAAGTGAGAAAGTAACTTCTTATAATGTAGTAGTGCATGTAATTTGTGTCTTGTACTATAAAATAAGTGATAAATAATTGAAAGCATTCTATTCACATGCTTCCTTGCAATGAAGTTATGCAGCTGAAAAAGTTGTTGGAGTTTCGTTTGATTAGTCAACATAATGTACTTATGTAGCTTAGAAATGCACAAAGATGGTTAAACTCTAAAAGGCCATCTTAGATTCGTCGAATTCATGTTTGATCTCAGGAGATTAGCAGTTAGTGCATAAGAGTGCAGAAATTGTTCTATAACTTTTCGAAGGAGGTCTACAACATACCCTTTTATGTCCTATTTTATCCTCAACTTTGTTCTGATTTCTAAAGCAGAAATGTTTTTTTGTTCTTGAATTCTATGATGGGGCTGTAGGGGAATATAATACAGATACAGAGAACACTAGTCTGAACAAATTACTTGCAAAAACATTAAGACATGCACAATTTGTCATCTGTATAATAAATCCTGTGAAAGTAATATGAACCATGTGCCATCCATCTATTGACATTCAAATTTATGGTGCCATTATATGGAGAAGCTTTCTTTTGAACAAACTCAAGCCAATTAATCAATCAATCACGTATTGTTGAATATTATTCCGCATGCAGCACATTATGAAAAAAATTCACTCACATTTATAGAGACGGAACAGCCATCTTCTAAGCCTCTCTTGTCTAGACATACTCAGTTTTATAATGCGATAAAGAATGTACCACTACAATTTGTAGATGACTTCACATTAATTCTCTACTAATATGTTAATCTTAGTATCTATTGCAATTTTTCTCATTCTTACCAATATTATCTCTATTAACTAGATAGAACTTGATGCGAAATCAATATGATCCCAAACATATTCAAAATTTACCCGATTATTCAATTTTTTTTCAGATGTTGGTTTAATACATATTTCCAAATTTCATTGAAAATAGAACAGCCTTGACAACCAATCAAGTCAGGTTAGTCATATAATATGATGATTAATGCAGTAAAAACACATGATATTCAGTTGACTTGGGTTGCCAGTAAAAGAAAAATATTACTAAATCCAAATTCACCAGATCAAACAGGTGTGTACTAATAAAATGAGATGCACTGTCCATTTTTTCAACCAATTGTTTGATTATTAGTGTTTCGGTAAATGATCATCTGACTGGTTATTCTATAAAGTACTCATTACGCGTTATGACTATGTTGCTGACCGTTAAAAGGATATATAATATTTTAATCGACATTATTCATAAATTGGGAAAACAATTCTGAATCGATAGATAAATTTAAATTCAGCGTTAATAGTTTTTCTTATAAATCAAATTGTACACTAATATAGTAATATTCAGTGAGGTGTAAGTTTAAAGGAAAAAAAATTCCAATAGTTATGCCTGGAATATTCCTTAAGTATTAAAAAATAACAACACTATATAGTTTTTAGAGAAATAAAAACAATTTAGGTGTCATTTTCCGTGTATTTGTGTCTCTCATGCATCTTCTCCACTTCAATAAAAAACTATATATTTCTTTAGGTTTTATTAGAGCAAGTTCCAGTAAAAAAAACAAGATTATAAGAGCAAGTTCTGTAAAAAACAGATAATACGAGCCAGTGCATCGGTGGTTGTTCTTTCATATGAGCAACTGACAAAGAAATTCAAATAGCAATTTAAACCATGAGAGCATCCCATCATGAAAACAGTAGAGCACATTGGTGGAAGATTCTGATGTTCTTCAATTTTAGCAGTTCGTGCAGCAATCAACAATCATTATAGTTGTATTTTTCTTTTCTTTTAGTGTGTGGTATTGGTAAGTTATGGAGTTTATCTGAACACTTTAAAATTGTTAAATTATAATAATACTTAATTAAATTTCTTAAAATAATATAAAATAAGGACATTATGGAGAAGTTTCATAATAATAAATAAATAAATAAATAATACCCCATGCCCTATGGTGTAAAAATAAAAATAATGTGATATTATTGAAGTCACTTGATTATAGATGTCTTCCTAATTTTTGAGTAACATATTGATCATTGTTTTTAGATTGAATATTTGATATGACTCAAATTAAGTAATCCTAACTCACGAGAGATAAATTCAGTTTGCCTAGTTCTGATTTTGATTTTTTTTCCTTTCTTCACTGAGACCGAAAGCAAAACGGGAAAACGGATTTCACTTTTTCTGTCACCTTCATGTGTTTTTATTCAAAGTTCAACTAAGTCCGTGATCGTGATTAAAACATCCTTTAAATTAATGATCCAAATGAAGAATTTAGCACAAACCTCCCCACCAAGATTGTCCTCATGTGGCACATCCTCATTGGTTTCTTGCTTCTCACCCTTGCATCCTATCAAAAAAGTTGAACAGCTAACACTTTTAATCTCCAACTAATCACATCTTTGACCATGTTACTTGGAACCAAATCTTTTGTCAATTTAATTAACAAAAGAAATTGATACCCAACCAATATATATATAAACTAGAATATATAAAAATATATAGAAAACGTGACTACTCAAACTTATGCTGGGAAATGAAACTATTTATTTATAATGATTAGAATAAAATTAACGCTTCAGATTATATATTTAATTACAAATTTCACATGATCTTAAGTTTAAAAGGAAGAAAATCACATGAGAATTATAATTAAATACACAATATGAACTGTTAATTTTAAGACGATATATAGGTATGGTTTCTTAAGTACTTTTAATGTTATTTTCTAATAAGAAATGAAGTTTTATTCCGATAATCTGCCTAATAAAAATTTACATTAAATAAATATCAATACAAGTTAAAGAAGTAAAATTCTAAATCAAGTTAGAAAACGACGTAGAATAACACTTAAAAGTATTATCATTTTTCACAATAAACAAAAAGTTCTCCATGAAGAGTTTTTCCTTCATACATTCTCCCAGTTGAGAACTCTTGCGAGAAATGAAAATCTTTAGTTTCAATTATTAAATCAAAACACACCGTTTAGATTACACATTTAATTACAATTTTCATGATTGGTTAAGAATCTCTCTGACTTTTGATTTAAAAAATTAAAAACATTTATAATAAAACACATTATATAAACTAATAAGAACTTTAATTTAATGATGATTATAATAAGATGTTTTTAATCTCCCGAAACAGAATTATTCTTGAGTTGGCAATGTTTGATAATTAACGAACAAGACAAGAGACATTGAACAATGGACACCAACACTCGATCGTACATTAACCACTCAAATTATAAGTAATTTTGCACCGTTGGATTCGGTCTCGAAGTGTCGTTACTTCTATGAACAAATGAATGTACATTGCTCTGAGCAAACAGAGGAAGTAGCAAATAGCACCACTTGACATATGTCCTATGTGTGTGTGGCTCAGACTCAAATCAAAAAACACTTCACACACATTAACACCGCCGCACAACTTCAATTGCATGTATCATCATCGTCATTTTCACTATTTTTTATGTTTTGTTAATTTGTTTCTCGTTTTTATGTAATATTATTTTATTTGGCGCACAGATTCAGAGACAGGTTGATTGATTTTGGATCATTGAATTATTAGCGCAGTGAGCATTGATCAAATGCTCAAATCACAACGCAAATAAAAAGAAGGAACAAAGAGGAAACGTTGTTGTTGGAAGTGAAGTGATTATTATGGAGATGTCTCTGCAGCTAAACTGCAAAACGGTGTTTCCCTACAGAGGCGGTGGTTGTGTTTCTGGCGTATTACCTCGTCGTCATTCAGTAACGTTTACGAGTGGTTACATAGTAATTATTATGCTGGGTTTTTTTTTTCTTTTTTTCTTTTCATCTTACTCATGTTTATGTTTTATGTTTTCTGCTTTTCTCTTAAATTGGATTAATATGGTGGTGAAATATCTGAGTATGTTTAGTTAATTAATTAATTTGTATATTTTGGTTTCAGTGTTCACCGTGCAGAGCAGGTTGGGGTGTTTCGTTCGTCCGTGCCAGTGCAGGTTTGTAATTTGTTGTGTCGTGTTATTAAGATTACTCCTTCGAATTCGTGAATTCGCTTTCTATAAAAGGGTTTTTTTTTTGGTAGATTTTTCTCGGAAGAGGCAACAGAAGAAGGTGTCAGTTGCAAGGACCAAGGGCACTGCTGGAAAGGGTTTTGTCCCAAGCAAAAAGAGTACAAGAGTGAAGAAGGGAGACACGTTAACTTCAGTAGTCAGTGAGGTTTCAGGGGGTGATAAAAAGCAAACAGTTGATGTCAATGTTGATGCTGATAAAGAAGGGGAACTTGAATTCTCCCAAGAGGAGAAATTTGAGGCTGTAGATAGAATTGACGAAATTGTCAGGGATGTGGGGGAGTTATCGTTGTTAGATGAGACAGCGGGGGAGTTATTGTTGTTGGATGAGAGCAATCAAGCTAACATTTCTGCAATTGATGAGGATGTTGAGGTTCTCGAGTTGCGGAAAAAGGAGGAGATTCCTTTCAATGGAGGTGTTGGAATTGTTGAAGATTCTACGGAAGAAGGGTTGTTTGACCATGCACAAATTGATGGAAATGTTAAAGAAACAGATACTGATGGTGAAATAACCGAAGAAGCTGTTGAGGAATCAAGCAGTGCTGATGATGATAGAATAAATGAGGAAGCTGCTTGGCTGTTGAAGTTAGAGTTGGAAGCAAATCAGCGCAGGCAGGAGATAGAGAGGATTGCAGAGGAAAAACTTTCACAAGGGACGAAGCTGTTTGTATATCCTCCTGTAGTCAAACCTGATCAAGATATAGAACTTTTCCTTAACAAGAACCTTTCAACACTAAGTGAGGAGCCAGACATTCTGATCATGGGGGCATTCAATGATTGGAAGTGGAAATCTTTTTCCATTAGGTTGAATAAGTCGCATCTCAAGGGCGATTGGTGGTCTTGCCAATTATATGTGCCAAAAGAAGCCTACAAGGTAGACTTTGTGTTCTTCAATGGACAAAATGTCTATGACAATAATGACCAAAAAGACTTCTGCATACCCGTTGATGGAGGAATGGATGCATTAGCATTTGAAGATCTCTTGCTTGAGGAGAAACGTAAAGAATTAGAAGAACTTGCTAGGGCACAAGCTGAAAGGGAAAGACAAGCTGAAGAGCAAAGGCGAATAGAGGCAGACAAAGCTGCAAAGAAAGAGGACAGGGCACGGGCAAAGGAGGAGGTTGGAAGAATGCGAGAAACATTGCCACAATTGTTGAAAAATGCCGTAAAGTCCATTGATAATGTTTGGTATATTGAACCTAGTGAATTTAAAGGCAAGGACTTGATCAGATTATATTATAACAGAAGCTCAGGTCCTCTTGCAAATGCTAATGAAACATGGATTCATGGTGGGCACAATAATTGGAAGTATGGATTATCAATCGTTGAAAGGCTTGTCAAGTCTGTTCTAAAAGGAGGTGAATGGTGGTATGCCGATGGTATGCTCTGTTACATATCTATTCTTTGTCTTTGATGATAATTCATTTCCATGAAATTAATCTTTTACTAGACTTTAAAAAAGGTGTATGATTAGAAAAGAAATATGTGCTATGATGTGAAATGCATGGAGGTGGAGTTGTTGCATCTCTTTATTTAAAATGCGCAAATCTTTGCCATCTGATGGAGGACTTATGCTATAATTGTGGTATTTGCTGATACATGATGGTGATGCATTAGGTGAATGGTGTGCCTTTGCAGATGATATTCAGACACGATTCTGAAGTGCCTTTCTTATCCATAAGAAAAACCAGTATTGAAGTGACTTGATTTTATAGATCTGTCATGTCCATCATTTAATTTAAACATGAAAAGGTTGCTATTTAAGGGACAGGGATATTTGTGTTTATGTACATCATTTTTTTTTAAATATCTTACAAGAATTACGAATCTTGAACTTTATAAGTTAGACAACCATTTCTAAATTCTGACTCATTGCTTTGGATTTCTACTATGTCTACATACATTCAGCTGAAATTTCATAGATAGGTAGAGAGGCAAAGAGAGAGATAAATTTCTTATACAAAGCATTAGATGTCTACTCCTAGAATAGGGTTTATACTCATGTCATCAACTCTTTAAACTGTTTTAGATCAATGACTGTTTGATGGTCAGCAAAAGAATACTGGTTCAGAAGATGGATAGAAGCTTGATCTCTCTTTTTGGATTACTTTGAAGTATGCAACACCTTTTGTTGATCAATTTTTATATTTTATGCAGTTGTTGTACCTGACCAAGCTCTTGTCCTGGATTGGGTCTTTGCTGATGGTCCACCTAAGAAGGCAGTTGTATATGATAACAATCGTAAACAAGATTTCCATGCCATTGTTCCTATGGCTATACCTGATGAACACTATTGGGTTGAGGAAGAGCAGCAGATATACAGAAAATTTCAGGAGGAGAGGAGGTTAAGAGAGGAAGTGATACGTGCAAAGGTTAGTTCTTGCTTGAGATGACTTCCAAATGGTAACGTTCAGGCATGACCTAAGATACTTATCATCATAAAAATAAGCTTTTCAGTTGTCTTTTTTCTTTCTTGTGTTACTTCATGTAAATATATACAGAAAAATATGGTGTATTCTTATAATGTAATCTTGTTGTGGAGGATAAGTTCACCTTTTGTTAGGAATGTAGCTCTAGATTGATACCTATAACTGTTTACCTAAATACTTCTTAAAGCATTTATTTTTTCTTTAACAGATATTCAAACTAATAAATACTCATCTTGTTGATTTGTTCCTATCCTTGTTGCAGGCTGGAAAAACAGCACAGATGAAAGCTGAAACAAAGGAAAGAACTCTGAAAAGATTTTTGCTTTCTCAAAAGCATATTGTATTCACTGACCCTCTTGATGCTCAAGCAGGGAGCACAGTGACAGTATTTTATAACCCCTCCAACACAAATTTGAATGGGAAACCTGAGGTTTGGTTTAGATGTTCATTTAATCGTTGGTCTCACCGTAATGGTCCATTGCCACCTCAGAGAATGTTACCTGCTGAGAATGGCACTCACGTCAAAGCCTCTGGTGAGTTTCTACCTTAGTTTACATTTGAAAGATGATTAGAGTGTAGACCATAGTATTCTAGCAATTAGTAATATCAAGGATATTAACGTCTCTTTGGTTGCTTAATTTTGATTTTCTATTCTTTATTTAGATTTTGGTTAAAGGATGCTATTTCTGAAATATGGTTTGTCCTCCAAATACATTATGTTACCACACTTTTGATGTTTGAACATATAGGATGCTATACTGGTTAGCAGATTACTGGTCTTTATATTGAATGCATTGTTCTGCTATCAATTTGTGTTGTGTGTACAGAAAATACTGATAATACTATTTGAATCACTATAGGAAACAAAAAGTGGCAACAGGTGTCCAGAGCCTGTTGATTCAATTTCATATGGATTTGTGCAGAAAAAATTGATATGCTACTGCATAGATCAAATATAAATATAATGATGCAGAAAATTTTGTGAATGTTTGCATGTCAAAAATGTTATTTTGTATACCATTACCCTTTGCGTTTCCTAAGCTGTAGGCTGGCCTTTGATGTGATGTTTGAGTTTTTGTTGTGACAAATGTTATAAAGAAATCTGCAAGGGGTTTATAATCTGTATCCCTTATGGATTGT
The DNA here is from genome assembly GCA_007407185.1 of Glycine tomentella. Classification (NCBI taxonomy): domain Eukaryota; kingdom Viridiplantae; phylum Streptophyta; class Magnoliopsida; order Fabales; family Fabaceae; genus Glycine; species Glycine tomentella. The sequence continues at coordinate 463,509 of PYAF01003817.1, forward strand.
ATTCAGATTCCATGTTCGCAGATCTTGTATTCAGATTTCATTATAGTTTTGTAAAGTTGGTGTTGTGCAACTTCATCCAAAGTATAATCACTTTGTTCTCTCCAGGGAAAAAGACATTTGGTCCTGAAGAAGTTTAATGATTTTGTGTTTCTGCAGTTAAGGTTCCACTGGATGCATACATGATGGACTTTGTATTCTCTGAGAGTGAACATGGTGGAGTTTTTGATAACAAATTCGGAATGGATTATCACATACCAGTTTTTGGAGGTATTGTAAAGGAACCACCTTTGCATATCATTCATATTGCTGTGGAGATGGCCCCAATTGCAAAAGTGAGCTAGCTTATTGCATGTATCTTATCTTAAATTTATTTACATGCCTCTGAGAAGACTTCTTTTATTGCCAAAGCTGGCAAATTGTAGGAAATTACAATTAATAATTTTTACTATTTGTCATGTTTGCTGTTCAGAAAAAGATTGTTACTTGTTACTATGTTATGCAGAGGCTATTTGTGAATTAATTAAACACATTTTTCTGTTTCTGATGGTATTCATGTTTGGCAGGTTGGAGGCCTTGGTGATGTTGTTACTAGTCTATCCCGGGCTGTTCAGGATTTAAATCACAATGTGGACATCATTCTTCCAAAGTATGACTGCTTAAACCTTAGCAATGTAAGTTTTTTATTCCTCTCCCTGTTGCTGTCGTACTTATATTAAATCTTATACTCTGCTTTTAATACTCTGTAGTGGATATATGATTGTCTATTCCAGCTTAATTGAAATGTTTTCTGGTCTCTGCCTAACTTCCTATTGAATACAGTATCATGTTGTAATAATCATTGCAAGTGATATAGTTTGATATTCAATATGAAACTGATCAATAATCCGGAGAAGGGGGGTGGGGGGTCAAATATTGTTTGAGTGGCTTCTGTATGAAAATGGATGGTTTGTTGAGAGCGTTTCTTCTAATTTGACTGTTGAGCATCAGCATCATTGGCTATCTTAGTGGCATAAATGGCTTGGAAAATGCATATTTTGTTTTCATATTTGAGTTAGTTGTTATTATTAGCTGCTAAATGCATGGCTTCCAATGCAGGTAAAAGATTTTGACTATCACAAAAGCTATTCCTGGGGAGGGACTGAAATAAAAGTATGGCATGGAAAAGTTGAAGGCCTCTCTGTCTACTTTTTGGAGCCTCAAAATGGGTAAATACTTTGATTCTCCACACTGTTCTCTAATGTTTGTCTATTAAGTGTTTCTTATGTCTGAGCCTCTTTTTCACTTCAACTCTGGACCCTATCAATTGATTTGATTATTACCGGAGGTGGTTGACATTCCAGAATTTTAAGGAAAGAGTAGGAAAAGTGGTGGTCGGGCACATGTAAGCAACTTTATGGGTAGGCTTTTAACATATTTATGGAGCACTTAGTAACTTAGTACCAAACACGAGGCCAAAATATTTCTGAACACCATGAAGGTTGGGTTGTGTAAAGTTCATAAGTTCCATCATCCAGCATTAAGGTAGGCTTTTAACATATTTATGGAGCACCTAGTAACTTAGTACCAAACACGAGGCCAAAATATTTCTGAGCAGCATGAAGGTTGGGTTGGGTAAAGTTCATAAGTTCCATCATCCAGCTGTTAAACCCAAGTATTATTCTCAGATATAAACTCAAATTATATTTTGAATGTCAACTGCAATTTTAGCTCTGAATCTGTATTGAATTGATAACTTTAGGTGTATTATGTTTGACATTGAGTCCTAAACTATATCTTCATTGTGAGTATCTGCAGATATCATTTCCCATATATGTATATCTTTTTTAATCAGTTGTCGTATTTTTTCTTTTATTTAGGGTAACTGCAGTTTTACTCTTTATGAACATTGCTATTAAGCTGACTTGAAAGTTTTCAAATGTTTCATAAGTTGTACAAAGCTTCACAAATCAATATTCTTTGCTGCAGATTCTTTCAGGTTGGCTGTGTATATGGTCGTGGAAATGATGGAGAGAGATTTGGTTTTTTTTGTCATGCCGCTCTCGAGTTTCTACTCCAAAATGGATTTCATCCTGTAAGCGATATCATTTTACTAGCAACTGACTGTTCATTTTATTTTATTTTTTATTGAAAGATATCAATTTTTGAAATGCCAATCAACATTTCCTTTCCTGATGTAAGAGTGAATGGAGAAGTGTCTATTTTTTGGATGCTGTGTGCTAACTCATCATTTTCTCATCCCACTAGACCCAAAAACATGATATGCTTGCATGCATTTGTGTAATTGTAACTAAAGTTCCTATGCAATAAAACAACCAAAAATTTTATCAGCACCTTTCCAAGTGATCAGCTTTCCTACTTGGGCTAGCTATTTCTCTTTCTGATTTATTTAAATACCATTTATATAAAGCAAGTGATCTCAGGTTCAACAACATATTTTATCATACCTTTTGGAATAAAAAACATTGTCACCAAGGATGTATTTTAATTGGCTCTAACCAATGGGCAGGATATCATCCACTGCCATGATTGGTCAAGTGCTCCGGTTGCTTGGCTATTTAAAGACAACTATGCACATTATGGTCTTAGTAAAGCACGAGTTGTCTTCACAATTCATAACCTTGAATTTGGAGCCCATTCCATTGGAAAAGCTATGGCGCATGCTGACAAAGCTACAACTGTAAGTGCTGATTATTCCCCCTTCATAATATAAATTTTATAAAATTGTGACATCAGATACAATTTTGGAGTTTATACAGAATCAGTGATTTGAAATGAAGAAGCTGATTGTGATTTTTACATCTTGATGATGCATATTTGGCAGGTCTCCCCCACATATTCAAGAGAGATTGCTGGTAATCCTGTAATTGCTCCTCATCTTCACAAGTTCCATGGTATAATAAATGGAATCGACCCAGATATATGGGACCCGTATAATGATAAATTCATTCCTGTAAGTAGTCATATATACAGATGTTTCTTATTCTTTTCTTACATAGGTCCTACAATGGCGTATAGTTATCAAAGTTAAGTCCCAACATTGTGGCTGCTTATAAACTATGTGTACTTACTAAAGTTAGAAACTAAAGCTAGAAAAATGCTGATGATTGGTGTTCATCTTCACCTTTTACTTCCTTTGGATAGCCGTAATGACTGCTCCATCCTATACTGGTTCTTACCAGTGCCTTTAAAATAATGCAACTAATTAGGTGAGCATACTTGCCTCATGTTTATTCTGTTAAGTTGTGCTTGAGTGTTTGGGATGAATAATCAATATGAAGAACATATCAACTGGAATATTGATCTTGCTTAACTGTTGCAATTCCAACAATGCACAACTGCATACATTATCCTGTCCGAGTTTAACTTAGAAAAGTTTTAACTAGGACTTCTTAAATGCAAATGGATTGAGTGAGTCTTTTATTCAGTTGAGTTCATTAATGACTACAATAAGTCATTAGCATATCTCGGTCCGCTTATAACCATGCCTTTACTTATTATATAGAAGATTTTTATTTAGTTTCCACTAATTCAATTATGACTTGTTCCAATATCACACTATTCCAGGTATCATACTGTAGAAATATCTGGATCCAATTAGTTTTTATTTTATTTTAGTAGACAAGTGTACAGCTAGCTAATTATTCCTATCTTAGTTGTCTTGGCCCACTTAGTTGATACTTAGCTGTAGATGCTTTACTTAGTGTTTGCTTAGTTGGTGCTTTCATTATGTCTCAGCCTTTATTAGTGGATGCTTAGCTGCTCTCTATTC
>PYAF01003817.1:467377-494328 GCA_007407185.1 Glycine tomentella
CTATCTTAGTTGTCTTGGCCCACTTAGTTGATACTTAGCTGTAGATGCTTTACTTAGTGTTTGCTTAGTTGGTGCTTTCATTATGTCTCAGCCTTTATTAGTGGATGCTTAGCTGCTCTCTATTCTGTTTTCTTATAAATACTACTTACGTAGTATCATTCAATAATATGAAATATTCTTCTAAATATTTCTACACATACTCATCAGAAAATGTTGTTGAAGGAAAAAGAGCTTCCAAGGAAGCCTTGCAACAAAGGCTTAGTTTAAAAAAAGCTGATTTTCCTTTAGTGGGAATTATTACTCGATTGACTCATCAGAAAGGAATCCATCTCATCAAACATGCCATATGGCGCACCCTAGAACGTGGTGGACAGGTATTCCTCTATTTCTATTTTATATCAAAGTGTGAACCAGCAATGCCATAGTTGCCTGCATAATAGCAGTATGGGATGGTAAAATTATAAACATTTTTACTGTTGTTTTTGTTATCATTACCAAATCATTTTGTGGTCAACTGGTCATGCTTGAAAGATATTTTTAGTTAAAGAGTTTTGGCCAAGTGGTTACTGGACAACTGATGTGGTATTAAATATTCTTTGATAAAGTTGTTTGATCTCAATCTGCATGACCCTTGTGCTAAAGATAGGTGGCCAGTTTTTAGCCTCCACTTAACAGATTCATGTTTTCAGTCTAGTGATTTGGCAAAAATAAATGCATAGGATGTATGATATCTTAAACTTGGAACCCACCTGGACCCTATACCCTTCTCAAATAAAAGTTTTATGCTTCAAATAGGTGCTGATAATTTTCATTATTAGACAAGGGTAAATTTCGAAGTGCATTTGAATTTGTTAGTATATTTTCTTGTTCAATTTAGAAATTGTTTACAAATGTTGCATTTAAGTAGACAAATCTTGACTGAAACGATATGCAGGTTGTATTACTTGGTTCAGCTCCAGATCCTCGTATCCAAAATGATTTTGTGAATTTGGCCAATGAATTGCATTCTGCTCATCATGATCGTGCTAGACTTTGCCTTGCATATGATGAGCCTCTTTCACACTTGGTAACTTATGAAACTGAAAAACCTTCAGTAACATTTTACCCATTATATATACAGGTGCAACATAATGGGGCTCTACTGACTCATTTTAATTTCTTTTGTTCTAGATATATGCTGGTGCTGATTTCATTCTAGTGCCTTCAATCTTTGAGCCATGTGGACTCACTCAACTCACAGCAATGAGATATGGTTCAATACCTGTTGTTCGAAAAACTGGAGGTCTCTACATGCTTTATATTTACTCTACATTATAATTCATTGAAATGGCATGGTTTGTATGCAGACTCTGCATGATACATTAACCATTAACCTATTACATTTATATATGGAATATTTTTTATCATTTCAATTTCTTTTGTTCATTCAACTCTTTTGGTTCAGTTGACATTCATCAACACATAATTTTGCAGGACTTTACGATACAGTATTTGACGTTGATCATGATAAGGATAGAGCACAAGCGCAAGGTCTTGAGCCAAATGGATTTAGTTTTGATGGAGCTGATACTGGAGGTGTTGATTATGCTCTCAATAGGTGAGTTATGTGCCATATGATGGAGGCTATATTGTGAAAAACCCAATTTTCTAATAAATAACTCGAAAAAATATATAACAGATTTACAGTACGTTGATTTGAGTGAAAGGGGCTCACATCCCTTGAGCATGTGATTCTAGTTTTAATCCTCTGAACTTTATGTTTGTAGAAAAAGTACAATCGAGACTAGAGAGGGTTGTTCTTTTTTACCACCAGATCATCCATGGTAGATTAGTCTCTTATTTACTATGTGAAGAGATAATTTGGAAAACCTCAAGGAACAAAATGTAACAGCCACTCAGCCAGCATAAATAAAGAAATTAAACGTAGTGATCTGTGGTAGATTTTAAAGTCTCAAAGCTTGGGCAGGCTAAAAGTCTTCTTAAAATCATATTTATTCAAGACTCAAGCCCAGTTAGAGACCATATTTAAGGGTTAGTGGCATCTTAATCTGTTGCGTGTATGACTGATATTTAGTGGAAAGAGGATTTTGGTTTCTCTAATATTGTAAAAAGGTTTTGGGGCATCCCAACATTGTATATTTGGAATACATATGCTGAATTTCTTACATTGGAATTTTCATTGGGAAAGAAGGGTTGAAAGTGGCTTTGACATGGACAGAGGAAACCAAAAGTATTATGCATTTTTCAATATTAAACTGTTTTTTCTTACTTTTTTTGACACTATTGCACACACAAGATCTTCTGTATCTAAAGTCCTAATGTTTCTTCTTGTAAAATTAATTTTATGGACTCTTTTATCAGGGCAATATCAGCATGGTATGAAGGCCGTGATTGGTTTAACAGTTTATGCAAAAGGGTGATGGAGCAAGACTGGTCTTGGAACCGGCCTGCTCTTGACTATTTGGAGCTTTACCATGCAGCACGCAAAGCAGAATGAGATTTAAATGAACAGAGGAAGTAAGATGCAAATTAAAATTCATTCCTTTTATACAGATTTAGTGGTAAGCTATTAGTCTTTAGAATAATTTAGTTGCAATAGCAAATCTTAGTGAAAATAGCCGCAAGGTGACATCAGTTTGTAGAGACGAAACTCAAATGGTTCATTATTTTGTTGGCACGCAATAATATGTAGGTATGCTTTACATGGTTTTAGTATATTGTTAGAGATATAACTTGTGGAATGCATTGTAGAATAAATCGAAATCTGCAAGTTCTTTTTGTGCATTACAGAGTTGAAAATCAAGAACAGAAAAAAGAGCCAAACTTTTTTATGTCTTTTGGTAATGACCAACACCTACTTCTGCGAGGAGGTAGAAGGAAAATAAAAGTATTGGACATCGTATTATTATTAAAAACTTATAGTAGGACTTTAACAATCTTCGACCAAGTGTTTAAAAAAAATAAAAACTTCGACCAAAGTGATAAAATGATTGATGACGGATTTTTATTTATTGAACATGAAGCCATTGAATTTTATAAGTAAATGTTCACAACTTTTAAGTGATAAAGTATAGTGCAATCGGATACGAAGTGTTATATATGATCCATGGAGGTTCCCTGAGATTCATCAACAAATGATGAAAGTGTAACTTTTGTATTGAAAGTCTTTTACATTGAGACTTCATCAAAGAATGCTGCAAGTAATGTGATAGGATGGACTTTAAGCTCAAAATAAAATGGTTGAAAAATTATTAAGATGGAATTAAATGTGTATTTTATAAATTATAATTTTTATTTCACTTATGTTAAATAATATGATGTTGATATTTGGATAACTATTATATAAAATATAAAAGAACAAATATGATAATTAAAAATATAAAATTAAAAATTTATATAAAATAAACAATATGATGATTTGTATAAAATAGGTAATTATTAGAGGTAAAAATTAAAATATAATCATTTATGTTTTTATCATAATACAATAATCTGAATCAAATAAATAAAATATGATTGATTTAAATTTAATTTTATCCTGTATTCAAACTAATCCAACTCATGAGCATCCATATATCGTATGGTGGATAAAGTATATAAGCATATTGTCTGTTTTTATTGAGTGATGGCAGAAGGACATTACATGATTACATGTCATATTATTAATATAAATAATAATAAATATTTATTAAAAATTTAAAATTCATTAGGACTAAAATTAATAAATTTAATGTATTTATAAGAACTAGGTACATGTTTATACTTATGTCTCCATTTTCCAATTCCATCTAACTCCCTCACCTACAGTTACCAAGTACCAAGTTACCACCGAAGTTGCCTCGTCTTAGGTGGGCATTGAAGCTACATAACTCAAGGAATGATTGAAGTGTAGAACTACGTACACCATGTCATGAGCGCAAATTCAACGGAGGATTTTCAATTGCTTTTCCAATTTTCAAAGAAATATAATTTTGCTAGATGAAAATATGTGTAAAACAAGAGAAAATTTTAAGATTTAAATTAAAAATAAAAAAATTTAAACTTATTTGAGTTATTTCTAAAAATAATTTTCTTTTTTTTCCTACTACCTTATTTAATAAATAAAAAAATATCATTATCTATATTTTATTAAACCAATATCAATCACACACAACAAACAAAAATTAATATATGATTCATTAGGTTAAGAAACAGCGTGTGTAGGTGTGAAGATACATATTTATTATTTAGTCAATGATTAATTTATGAAAAAAAACATAATTAATGACCTTCAATAAAGTTTTCAGTAAAGTTTTTTTTCTAATTTTTTTTTTCATTCAAAGAATATGAGATTTTGCTTAACAAATTCAAAATCAGTTCTATTCAAATAAAAAATAACATTGGTTAATTTACTTAATCATTATTTTTTACTATATCTTTATTTTTACTTAATTCATACTATTATTTTTCACACCTCTTATAAAGCCAGACAATAAGCTACTAAAAAGTCCAAAGTTAAACAGAGATTCAATATGAACCACTCTCCTAAGTCCTAATACCCAATGAAATGGCTTTCACTTCACTACCCTCTCCTAGAAGAGAAGAGAAGGGATTGACTCAGCCAAGATGGTACAGATGGAGGTTCTGTGTGCATGAATGAGCTCTGTTACAGAGTTGTAGATAAGGTTGAGCATTCGCCAATAGTCCCTTACCACCTCTCCAAATCAAGATGCAGATGCAGCTTTTAAAAAAAAGAAGATATTGAAAATGAAAACAAAGAAAGAGAGAGAGTGAGGGGACTTTTATTAGCAGAAGGTGTTTGTTTGCTCTTCTTAATTGGAAATGCTATGATGGAACTTCCCCTCGCCCACTTCTTCATTGTCCTTCCTCTGTGCCCTTTTGGACTCTTGCATTTAACCACCTTACTTTGATTATTTCCAGGTAATTAATGATCTTATTATTTATTTATGTCAACTAAGATTCACGCCCAAGACCCATCATTTTCTTTTCCTTTCTTTTACTTATCATCATGTTCTTTTCTGGCCCAAACAATAATACACGCTTACCATGTATACATTAATATATGTACACATAGATTTGCATGCTGCTTCTCTTGGCTTTTTCTGCCACCCCATGTCTTTAAAAAGTTAAAAGACGAAAATTAAGTACAATTCTGTGTCTCTCTGGTCTCGGATTTTCACGGCTTCATCCTTTGTACCGGTTGGTATTTATCAAGGGTTAATCACATTTACCATTAATATTTGCAAGTTTTTTTTTTTTGAAAAGTCCTAGTTTCTTTTGGAGGGTATTAATTAATTAATTAAGCAAAAGCAAGGTAGATTCCTGATGTTATTCCCTTACACCTTTCTGCTTTTTGATTCCCAAGACAAGAAAAAAGTCCATTTTATCTCATTAGAAGCCACAACACCATTAGGTGGAGAAGAAGTCTCACTTATCTATATATGATTATATATACTGAAATAGGAAATTTTGGCATCACTGCTCATTACTCAACCTTCTTACACTCCTCAGTGTTTTTCATTTTTCACAAACACCGTCATCCATTTAACAACAATGGCATCAGATCGGGGTGTTTTTCTGAACAAAAGCCGGGGTTTTGGTGGAGGAGAAATGAAGGACAGAGATTTTGATGAAGATGTGTGGAGTACTGTAGCAAATGAGAGAGAGGATTGTGGCCTAAAAACCACAAGGGCATGCAAGGAATCTTGTGGTTCTTCTTCTGCATGGCGTCTACCTGCTGCTCCAAGAAAGATTCCAAGGGCTAATAATAATACTAATACCCTACCTGCAGCTTCTGATGCTCCATGGGTTAAAGGGTCCTCATCAGCACCTATGGACATCCCTGACTGGTCAAAAATTTATGGCAAGAGTTTCAAGAAGGGGTCAAGGGATGATGATGGTGCATGCAACAAGGGTGGAGATGATGATGATGTTGATGAGGATGATGATGATGACATGGTTCCTCCACATGAATGGATTGCTAGGAAGCTTGCAAGGAGCCAGATTTCATCTTTCTCTGTGTGTGAAGGGATGGGGAGAACACTCAAAGGGAGAGATCTTAGCAAGGTGAGGAATGCTATTTTGACCAAAACTGGCTTCATAGAGTAGTGATTAATACAAAGGGATCTAACTAGTTGATTTTATCAATGTGCGTGATTCATTGTAAATCTCGTGAGTTCATTCCAGCATATAAAAACAAAGTAGTAGTTAGTGAAGTTGTCACCATAATCATCATTCATATCATGTTTTCATGTAAGCTTCAAATTTTGGCATCATCAGTAGCCATACCACAATCAAATCATCCATTATTGTTAGACGCCGGTCCCATGCATGCAATCGTTTTAATTTGTGTTGATTATTCTCACTATAATATATAGTTTATTAGTAGGGAATAGGGTGTTCTGCTGCTAGAGGAACTTTAAATGGAATCCCTCTGCATGTCATGAAGCCAGAGCTGCCTTGTTTGTTTTTGTTTCTTGATCTAAGTTTTCTGGGTAAAGAAGGATTAATAGGGAAAGCAAAAGATTGAGTGGCAATTGTGAGGATTTCTATTAGTAGTTTTTAATTTGTCCTTAGGTTAATGGGGTGCACCGTACCTTGTAAATGGAAGAGCTAGCTAGCTGTTACTTGTCATTTTTCAAGAATTCTCATTGTTTAAATGTTCTATTTCCGGTTTTATGACTGTTGATGTATAAGACTAATGTATATAAGTTAAGAAATAATATATATATATATATATATAGATTAAATAATCTAATATAATCATCTTTTTTAACAAAAAAATATAAAATAAGGAGCGGGATTACATTTTACTGTTTTGACTCAAATATAATCCCTTCCCTTTTTTTACTGTTTTTATTTTTAAACCAATATATGCGTTCAGATACATTTCCCCGGGTTGTGGATTCAAAAAATACCCGTGTTCCTACCAAAAAGTATAATTTTTTTAAAATGATGAAATCTAGCATCCTTTATTAGAAAGAAACCACGGGCCACCACCAATAATATAGTATAAACTACAAATTAAAATAGGATAATTCCATACAAGTCCTTCTTGGCTTCTTGGATTTTTTATACATGGGCCTAAGCCCAACTAAAAAATTCTAACCAAACAAAAAATAAAAATAACTTTTTTTATATAAAATATAAACTGAATAAAACTTTTATATGAATTAATATTCATCATAATTTTTAATATTAAAACATAATAATATTTCATCATTTTATAAGATAAATATTTATTTTGTATAATTATAATTGTAATAAATAAATATTTTTAAATTATTATATTAAAATTCATAATAAATAAATAAATATTTTAAATATATAAATTATAATTTAGTTTTATAATGGAAATTTAAATTATGATATAGTTTTCTTTAAAAAAAATGAATAGATAGTTAAAAAAAATCAAATATACATATAAAGAAAAAAATAGTTAGAGATGACTGAGATACATTTTAACTAATAGCAAAACTAGTATATGAAATGTACTTTTTAAAAAGAGGAGAGGGTGTTGAGAATCTCTAATTAAATTAAAATAATGAAGAAAGTGAAAGTTTTGATCTTCAAGTCAGAAATTCTAATTTATAGCATAAGAATAAATTTAGTAATGCAAGATAATATAAGTGGTTAAAGATCTAGTACGATTTCCATCTTCCCTATGAGTGTGGATTCGTGTGAATTTGAATCTATTATTGTCACGCTTGGTAGGCAACCCTTTTTAGGAAATTCCCCTAGAGACTAAGGACTAAATAATTGCTTGCGATTTAAGTCTATGCTATAATCTTCGAAATGAGTCCCGATAGTAATCCTAACATGTCATTAATGTCTACTATATTAGAGACACTTCCCGATTCTACCCGTTTAAGTAAAAAAAAAAAAGAGGGAAAGAGAATAAATTTAAATCAATTTTTTATGGTCAGTATCAAAACTTCCTTTCTAACAAAATATAACACAAGTTTCTTGTAGCTGAGAAAATTTGAAGATTTGATAACAAGATCCAGTTTTTGTGGAATAGTACATGCTTCAATTCTCTTTACTATGCGATGAACAATATCTCACTTTTTCCGACACACATCACAATGATTAATTTTGAGGAGGATTTGGGAGGTCTCGAGAAGGCTAATGTTAATAGAAATACTGTTATGATGTTAATTTTTCTTGCTTCTCACATTTATAAAAGAGAGGAAGAGATAAATTAATTTTTTTGTGCGGTTACTAAAAACTGCATTATTACAATCCTTCTGTGAACGAATGGACAAGAAGGAATTAAAGAAGAACGCAAGAAAATGTTTTAATTATTTTCAAAATATATATGAATTAATTATTTTTCAAAATATATAAAAGTCATTTTATCATTTTATTTTTTAAATTTCTTTTTGCTTGTACTAAATAGGTCCTATTTGAATAAATTTTTCTAGATGTGTTTATAATAAAAATAAGTAAAATGAATTGAGTTTCTTTTCTAAATTAAAATCATCAACTTATGTACCTCAACTTTTAAAAGGATTATATAAAAAAGTTTATAAAAATTAATTGCATAAGTTTATTTTAACTTATAAGAAAATATTATTCAAATAAAATCATTATGAGTTGAAGGGGAAAATGAATATTATTGATCAAATGTGTTGAATACAAGGCTATGTATACAACTATCTACATGATGTTTGATGAATCATAAAAAAAATATAAAAATCCATAACATCAACTTGTAAGATCTTTATTTACGTAGATACTAATTTAGCCATATTACTTTGTTGACGTGGGATTTCTGACGCGTCCATTACACGACTCTATGAGTGATGATTGGGGCAATTCAAGGGTTGGGAAACCAAAACTGAACCTGGATTTTCACCTAAGTTGTAGAAAGAACAGGCAAGAAGGATTTTGAGGCTAATCATCTTGAAGTATGATTTCAGCCTCGGCCAATGGAACCAGAGAAGTAGCTTCAATGGTGGTTAAGAGAAAAAATGAATATTATTCGTCAAATGTGTCGAGTACAAGACTATTTATGCAGTTGTCATTTCATTATCTTAGCAAAAAATAACCGTAACTTGATTAACTAATTTCTAATACTAGTTGAAGATGATGTCTCAAAGAAAGCTCAAATATGCAGAAATTTCTCCTTTGCTTCATTACTCTTCTTTTTTCCATGTTGTTGATGCGTGCCTATTTAATGAAGAAAGATATTCACATTAATTGGAGTGCTTCAATTGATGGAACAGTGGCAATGCAAAAAAAACAAAGCTTTAGTTCTTTCGTGACATAAACTTCTAGTAATAGCACCTTCTGTTTCAGAGTAATTTTGTTTTTTTGGTACTATTTTGAACGTTGCAGAGCTTTGGGGATAATATCATGCTTTTCTGGAGTAATCTGGCTTAAAAATTGTGAGGCGCAACAGGTATTACTATTAGCTTCATCAACTAGCTTATGGCTGAAGTTTGGCAGCATTCTATGCCTTGAAGGTTTTGTTCTTCATCATTGGCTATCTGCCTTAATTATTTTTTCCCACATGTCTCCTCCTTCGGAGACAATCTTGTTTGAGACACGATTGGATATTAAATGTAGACATTTCTTTCAGAAAGGATTCGAACCTTAGTTCATCACATTGTGGGACTAGTCCCTTTCGCTAGCCCCAACCTCTGATGCCTTAATTTAATACTTTTTGAATAAACTCTTGTAAGTCTTCATTTGATTATTTCTCATTTTCTCCAATAGATTTCATGAATCTCCAAGGATTTGCATATTCTGATTCCTCCTAACATTACTTCATGTAGGCTTCAAGCCTTCAATTACATAGAGTGACAAATATTACTTTATACATCAGAACATGCAGCATCTCCATGTTTTCATGTCTTTTCCCCTTCTTGTTATTGTCTCATCTTCTCATTTCCTACATATTTTGACCTAATGACAAACATCAAGTGAGGATATCAAATAATATCAAGATTTATTTATTCTACCATCACACAAACAATCCAAGATGGACCAAAAATGGTTGGCACAAGAGATCTCCTTCTATACTATGAATGAACACTAACATGAAGAATCTTCAACACATTTAATCTTAATAATGGGAAGAAACAAATAACATAACATGAAATAAGCTAGCTACTAAACTACTACCCCTAGAATTAATTTTATAAGAACACATTATATCTAAAAATCTGTATAATGAGAAGAAATATAGGAAATGTTTGGTTTGTCAAAATATTTGTATTTTTATTTTACTTTTAATCATCAAAAATATTTTTATGTGTAAGAAATATTTTATCAAATGATATTTCCTTATTCTCCTCTTTAATTGACATCAACCAAAGCAGATCAAAAACATTAAAAATGTCAATGAAAGACATTAAAATAAGAATTTAATAACATTGCACTGTTATTCTGTTAGGGAAAAGGGTTTTATTGTACTAATTAAATAATTCTTAGTATATTTTTAACATAATTATTATAAAAATTAAAAAATTTATTATACATCATAATTTATTATCAAATAACAATATAAAAAATCATTTTTAGCACATTATTATTTATTCTTAAAGTAATACTTCATCCTTTTCAAAATAATTGTTGCTTTAAATTTATTTATCTTATGAAATAAAATAAAAAAGTTAATAATTTATCTTCTTCTTGTTATATTCTCTACATGAAATGAGAGAGAGCCAGCATTAATAGATTAGAAAAATTAATCAAATAAAGTTTGAGATTAAGGGATATCTTTAAAGATGACGAATCGAACCATCTATTTCAAGCTCGTCAGGCTAATGTGTTCATGCAGGCCAGGCCAACCCAATTTTTTTTATGGGTTGCATCAGGGTAAAACTTCCTACATTGCTACTTTATTTGTGGATTGTTTGGACCAGCTCATCTGACAGATTCAATTTGTCATTAGATATCTTTAACCCACAAAACCTTAAATGAGTTGTTTAACATTCTAACTTACCTTGAGTAAAATGTGAGAAACAAACTAAGAACATTTGTACACGATTACCTAGCATATTGAAGTTAAGAAATACTAGTTCGTATGTTCCACACTCTTTAATACTTGTTTTTCCTTCTTGACACACCCTCTGTTATTGAATAATGATATTTATGTGACTCTTGTTCCTATTTGATGCAATAAAACTCACATAAAATTAATCTAACATATAATAGTATATTATATTGAAAAAATTTGTTTTTAACCTTCTTTATTCAAATTAGTGTTTTACTGAGCCATAAGTGAATAATTATTAGCATAGTAAGAAACAAGATCAAAAAAGTCAAATATAAATTGATCTATCAAAGTACATGCAGTATTTTGGACCACCAAATTACAATAATTTTAATTAATGCGGCTTTTGATAGAGAAATATTTCCAAAAATATGTATTACCTGGAAAGTGCTTTAATAATAAAAGCAAGAGAAAGATCGGATCCTGTCACCTAGACCCCTACTATAATACTAGATTGTCAAAAAAGAGATGAGGCTTTAAATAGAAGCAAACTAAACGTGAAAGATAGATTTATCTTGGTCACGTTAATTAAGTCCCTACCACCCAAAAACGAAAAGAGAAAGATTAAGACCAATTTCCAGCTAACATTACCAAATTCATCTCTCATCCCACTCCAAGAAATTGATCATCACTTCTGGGACATGCGGAAAAAACTTTCATAAGATGGACTATGTTCGAACTATGGTTGCTTGCTACACCAAGTTAGAAGATCCCGAGACATCTGCTAAAGAAAAACCTCAATTACTGGTATTCATCTTTTTTTTTTTTTTTGTTTACCGTAGTAACTGATCTTGAACTAAAAACACTTACCAGTTTTTTTTTGTGTGTGTGGTTATAATTGGTTTGGTGATAAAAGGAGAAAGGAAGAAGGAAAGGTAGTGAGTTCCATTCCTCTGTTAACAATTAACAATTAATATTTACTGATCAAAAATTAAAAACACTTACCAATATAAAACTTAGCCACACTTATGCAAATTTTAAATTGCTATTTAACTGAAATTAGAGTTTCACCTCCTATACACCTTTTATTTTACTAAGTTATTGGTGCAGAGTATAACTGATTTTAACAATTACTAAATTTGTCTCAAATATGTTTCTTTTATCTACAAAATTTAATCCGGCCTTCCTTAAGAATAAAGTGTGATACTTAATACCTCATATTGACCTTTGATATCAATAGTTAATTAGTTATCATCTAAGCTATTTAGATGAAAATTCAATTTTAATAAGAAAACAATACTAGAAATAGGTAATGAAACAACCTTTAATGTGCTAGCAAGCTGCCGATTGTTACAAGCAATGATCAAAGTTTCATGTGATATTGGCACGGCTCAATCAAACAAGAGAGCTTTAGAATCATAAAGCACTGCCTTCTGATTGAACCGTACCAATATCTCAGGCACGTTTGAAGTTATAAGAACCAGCAGCATCAATATTGTAGAGAACCCCATCAACAAGTTCCTGCACTTTCTGAATAAGATACAAAACAACCATTCATTCGTTAATGAAACATATATCATCTGTGTGACAAGAAAAGCTTATCCCCAACATGCATATTCATCTATCATCACAAGAAACAATAATAGAGAGAAAGAAGAAGCTAGGAAATTAAAAGGGCTAATAATATAACGTGAGTGTGGATATTAGAAGGGTATGAAGTAGAAATTACAAAGTGGTGAAGAGAAAGAAGCATGTTTCGTTGGAGTAAGTATATGGTGTGTCCTGTGAGATTCGTAACATTTAATGGATGAGACAGGAGGGACCGAGGCAGAGACACAAATGCAGAGACATAAATAGAGTGGCATTAAATTTGCCAACAACCCAACATCGAATGGGAAGTGGTCACATTAAATTCTGAGGAAAATGGAGAAAGGCATATTTTGAATTAGTAGAAGAAGGGTCAGTGAGACAAGGTCGATGTTGTTGCTGAGTCTAGCTTCAAGGTTTTTATATTTATTATGAACTCACAAGATAGATAGTTGGGTATGGTGCTGCCAACCACATGCAATGAAATGATATTTGAAATTCAAATAGCCTTAGCCTTTTAGAAAGTGTGTGTGGTTGGTTTGTTGATTGATGAGTATTGAGTAGTCTAGCTCATCGTGCTACGGATTTTGCATTGAACCCAACTTAAATTGGAAGCAAATTTGGTGTTTCTCATGGCCTTCTATTTGTGCAAAGTCTGGATTCGTGAATATATCAAACACTTTCTTCCACATTCAAAGGCAGAGATACCTGTAAGTGGAATTGGTTAAAAAAGAAACAGTCTTTCGGCGTAAATCCATAAAAAGGAACCTCGCATGAAAGCATATACATCATCATTCACGCAGCATTTCCTTTCCTTTTTTTTTTTTTTCTTTTCTCAAATTAATTTTGTACAAAAATTGTTCATTTTATGTTCTTATTTTGTACTTTCTTTGTCCAAAGTTTAAAATAATAAAAAAAAAACCATAAAATAAATCCACGGATTTACTTAAAGAAAATGGTGTATGAATACCAATATGTTACTAGATACGAAAAGTGTAGATACGTAAGTTATATATATAATGGGTTAAGCAGAAAGAAATTAAATGTATATACTATGCAGATGTGGATGCATCATTACCGTTTACTTAATGTCACTAACATATTATTGTAAAGGATTTCATGATATGGTTTTTTCTTGTCTAGTTTCTTGAATACATACACCAGGAAGTTATTATTATGATTTGATCTATAGACCAAACTATTTGGACCGGAAATTCATTGGATCTTCGTGTGGCCTTTTTACACCATAATTATGTTTTTAAAATATCTTTCTCTAGATAAAATTTACTGTATTTTCTAATATATGCTTTGATTTGATCGAAGGTGTTAAAAAGTCGATTTTGAGGAAATTGACTTTGTAATAGTACATTTTTTTCCTTACAAAATATTTTGATAGGTTATTTTTTCAAAATTAACTTTTTAATGTTTTTTATGTATTTTTTTTTCTAAAAACATCAAATAAAAAACACACACGGTAATGTCCGTTTTGGAACAACTAATTTCTCAACGTGATTTAAAAAAAGAAGGTAAAATGTGCTGGAAAGTTAATAATTTCAAAATCGACTTCCTAACACTAATTCAGTTTATATTATGTGTGTATTGGGAAGTCAATTCTTATAAACCCGATTTCTTAACAAATTTATAAAGTGGCACGTTTGGGAATTAATTTTGCACTTGAGGTATTTAAAAAAAAAATTCTAAAAAAAAGCCTTTGTATATATAGGTCAAATAGTTTACCTTTTTTTTAATTACCTGTAGAATAATTAAAAAAATTGATTCCAATATTTGCAAAAAGAAAAGAAAGAGAAATTAATTAAGACCCTACACAGGTATAGACATAGAACTAACGATACAGGAGAAAAAAAAATTAATTGAAGGGGGTTGTTAAACATTACTCATTAGATATGATTGTGGTCCCACACAGTTTCACATAAATTCCCTTTGGTGGTAGAACCACAGCAGATAGACATGGTGTTAATTAGTTCCCATGCATGCCTGGGACGGGACCTGTGCTGTGACAACTTGCCTTGCCTTGTAGTTTTAGTATCTCCGCGAGTAATGCCCATAAATGTGGCTTAGATTGGTACGCACAAGTTTTAGATTTACAATTCCAATGTGTGCATTAACATAACATGTTTCACTAACCAATCTCCTCAAAATCATCCAATTGTGTTTTACAATCTTTCATGAATTTTGATTAGCATATTTTGGAGATTCAAGAAAAAGGTTTTACTTTTAAAAATGTGTTGGTAAATAGTAAGCTTTGAATTAACAACGATTGGTATTGATAATGATAACTTGTGTCTCATAATTAAATAGTTCAGGATTTAAATCTTTGATTAGTCCTTGAATATAAAATAGATATTATTGAGAGAAAACATATTCATTTTATATATATTTATGATTCCTATCGAAAATTTATCATTTTTTTCTATTAGAGTAATTTCGTACCGATAATACTAAGACGAGGGAAAAAAATAGTAAGTCTTTGATGCAAACCTTAGTCAAAGTTTCTCTCATTTTCCTTTCAAAAATTGGACTAAAGTTTAACGCTTTTTATTTTTTTTTTACACAGAACGACAATTTAACCTTTGTTTAGCCAACCTTCGTCGTAAATAGTGATCATTCATGTTAGAGTAAAACAATCAATGCTTGTTTGTTGAGGTTACTTTAAGCTTCGAAGAATTTGTGACAAAATAACATACGATGGAGGATCGATCAAATCATTGTATCATAATCCGGGGCAAAATGCTGTAGCAAACCAAATTATAAAGTCAATTTAATCATCTCAAAACTTTGATCTGTCAACATTATTACCCCTTCCGGTCTGATAATTATACATTAATAGAGATTGCAACTTGAGATATGGAATAAAAATGAGTAATTGGAATTAAAATATCAGTGAAAATATTTTAGAGATAATAATATTAAATAATTTTAGAAAGTTAATATTTTAAAAAAAAAACTCAATCTTAAATAATTTAGGTTAAAGGTGTTATTAATGTTAATGTTAATATTTAAAATAAACAAAAATATTTTTTCTTATATTTAAGAGAAAAATACACCTTTCATTTCTTTTTTAATTGTCAGATTTTTTAAAAATTAAGTGTCCAACTTAATTTCTTTGTTCCCAACTTTTTGGATGTCAACACATTAATGTCACACTTAATATGTTCTTGCGCTAGGTGTCATTGCACGAATCAAACTCTTGACTCTCTCAAGTGCCCTAGTGTGCAAGGGATTGGTACTTAGCGCTCCAAATGTTAGCTTTCTAGAATCCGCCTTCTCTAAGCACAAGAAACATGTGCTTAGTGCACAAAAAGGGGCTATCTATTCCTATTTTTCATTAAGTGTGTATTATATGGCGCTTAATGTAGATCAACAAAAAGATGCTCTTCAATTCTAATCCTTGCATTAGGCATATGATTAAAGTGGTAATACGCGCTACTAATGCCTTTGGGCCTTCAAGTGGGTTTTAAATCGGCTTCTTTATCTTCTTCAAATCCTACACACAAAACAAGATAAAAGTAGTAAAACTAAACAAAGTGAAAAAAATATCTAATCTTAATTACTTAAAAAAAACACACATTAAAAAGGGGTCAAACAATTGTCATATGTTAAAAAAAGGAGAAGATAATTGCTTAAACATGAGAAGAAGAAAAAATGTGAGTATAAATGAAATAAAATCGTGTCATATTATTTTGATAAATACTACCAATTATTTGAGACTAAATAATTAATTACTTGAATCAAATAAAAAATTGTTTTATTGTTTGCAAAGTTTGTATGCTAAAAAATTATTTATTTCAAATAATAAAATATTTTGCTATTAGAGAATGTTCACCTTTCCAAATACTAGATTATTTATTTTAAAAAATAGATTATTTGGGATATCAGAATGGCAGGAAGAAATTTTAGATCAACACAACATATTATTTTAAATAATTAAAAAATTATTTCAAAAGTGAGAAATTGAGATTTATGATATAAAAAAATCTACAAAATTAGTCAAATCGTTTAAAAAACATTGTAAATCCTTTTTAACCAAAAATTTGAAACTTGCTAACCATAAAAATAATTTTAAAACATAACTTAACATTAAAATCATTTGCAAAACTAATTGAGTTTCAGTGTGACCAATTCAAGTACCCTTAAACTTGTCAATCTAACGCCAAGCAATACGACCTAGCTTCTGAGATCTTTCTCTTTTATTTATTGTCGTCAAAATCATATTGTCCGATCTTGTGCATTGTCATTCACACGTAGTTGTGTTAGATCGAAATTAATGAATTAATTAGCTCCATCATTTTATTAAAAAAACTTACAAAACCTTCATACTTGTGTTGAGAATAAAAGAAAAGGCTTTTGCAGTAAAAAAAAGAGAGGCTTTTATAAAGGTTTTGAGAAACCGATTCACTTGACCTTTAAAAGGGGTCAATTATGGATGATAATGGTGCCTTCAATTTAATTTGTGTTCTCCAGTAGGGACCTATTTTTGTTTCATGTTCTTCAATTTTCCATTGATAAGTTCCAAAGTAAGTGAAGAAAAATAATTGTTTTGCAAGTAAAATTTTAGGACTTTTAAGCAAATGTTATACTATAAGGGACTACGTTGTAAATTTTTAAAATTCATTATTTCTTTCTTTATTGATGAATTTATTTTCTCTAACAAGAATAACCCCATCAACATTATCATTCATAGAATAGCTATGAAAGTGGAGGATATCAGTCAAGTGTGGTTGCCTTGCCCTAAGCCCAACCTTAGTAATCGGTCTATGGCTCTATATGTTGGAACCCTCCACGTAGTGAAAAGCTAAAGTTTAATTGTGATGCTGCTGTCAACATGAATGGTATGCATGGCTGAGTGTGGTGTTCTCAATTAGAGACAACTGTGGATCAGTTACCTTTGCCTTTGCGGCCTTCATTGGGAAGTGCTCTATCACTCATGCAGAGTTATGGGCACTTGATATTGGCTCCAAGATTGTTGTCTCTAAAGGATACTCAAACTTCCTTGTTGAATCTGACTCACAGGCAGCTATCAACCTTCTTCAGGAAGGGTGTTTATATGGGTAAGCCAATGAAGTGACAGATATGTCATCTTACTCAATGTTACATTAAATATTTTCTTAAAACTATTCTTAATCAATCCTTAATAAGAAGAATGTATAATAAGAATAAATGAGTAATTAATTAAAAAAATAAATGATATATTAGAAAATTATTTAATATTTTCTATGAAAATCTATAATAGAGGGCACCTATTGGATGAATTTGTTGGATTTCTTTTGTAATTTGTGTTGGACTGATTTTAATGTATCTTATATTTTTTTTTTATCGACAATTATAATTTTTAGTTTATTAATTTTTTTTAGTAGAAGGTATTCGAATTTATAACATTTCTCTCCCCACATATCTTATGTTAAAACTTGTTTGTTTTTCTTTCTTAATAAAATGATTTTGTTTTGTCTTAAAAAAACTAATATTTTTCATAAAATTCAATAAATTAATTTTATTTCTTAATTTTATTTTTATCAAAATCTTAATTGAAACGAAACGATCGGATGAGAGTAATATTTTACTGACTTTGTCTTCATGTACATAATGTACGAGTGTTCGTTTTTTTCTCTTTCTAAATAGTATTGTATACATTATAAACATTATTTTAAAGTTAAATTTCAATGATGTCCAATTACTTTTTTGTCTCTATAGTTGCAATAACTTACATTTTTTAGTTCATATAGTTTAAAACATTTCATTTTAGAACCTATAACTATATTCTTTTAATTTTTATTGTCTAAAATCACCTAATACTGTTACAATTATATCTTTTAAACTGCTACAAAACTTTAAATTGGCGACGAAAAATTGCTAAAACAGTTAGACAGTTTTAATTTGTAACCCTTTAAAAAGATAAGGAAGTAGCGACATTAAAAAAATTTAGACAATAGGAACCAAAAGTATATAAAAAAAAATTATAACTAAAATAGAATATTTTAAACTATAAGAATTATAAAAGAGAAAATTGTGCCATTACAGAGGTAAAAAGGTTGTTTTTTTACAAGATATAAAAAGGTTATTAAACCCTTAAATAATAATTTGTACTCTGTCTTAATTTCTATTTGTCCAACTGAAAATACACCTTAAGTTTCTATACATAACATTGTTTTGAAAACTGATCAAACCAGACTCGGTGGTTTGACTGAAAATCCATTTGGTGGGTAGAGAGTTTGTTAATTCCAAAAAGTTGGTTCATCTCAAAATTAGTAAGAACATGTAAAGAATCAATCCAAAAGTTATTTGAATCTATAAACTTAAATAGAAAAAAATATTTTCCGTTTTAAATTAATGTTAGACACTGTTTTTTATGAAAACATTTTATAAGAATAAGTAATACTGTTGTAAAAGATAAAATTATAAATTGAAGTAAGGATCAAATTAAACCAAATTTAAAAGATTAAAGACTAAATTGATTTTGTTTTAAAGATAAAAGATCAAATTAAATGTAAGATGTAAGAAAAAGGATTATCAATTAATTCAAATCAAAATACATAATTGATTACCGCAATTAAATAGTAGTATATCATAATTATATAAATTATTTTATTCTTTATTTTGATCACTTGATAAATAATTACTTTTATCATAAAAAATATTTCATAAAATTTAATAGACTGATTTCATAATTTATAAAATAAAAATTTAAATATTTAATGGTTTAATTAATTGATTTAATAATTAAACTAATTACTATAATTACATATTTTATGAATTAAAAATAAATAGAAATCAATGACATTTTGATGAAAAAATAATTGATGTAATATTTCCACGTAACGTTTGTCCACAAAAATTTATTTTATAATAATTAAAAATTCATTCAACCAACATAAAAATTAGGGATGGTAAAACGGGTCTGGACCGGAGGCCAGCCCATTTGACCCACGAAAAAATGCAGGTCAGGTTAAGATTTTGAGCCCACATTCATTAAACGGGTCGGGCCAACTCGGTCCACAAAAATGTGGGCCAAATGTGGGCCAGGGTCGGACCAACCCACCAGGTCAGCAGTCCACTAATATAAAAAATAATAAAATATTTATTATTTAATAGCTAATTAAATGAGCGACTTAGAGGGAGAGTAACTAAGAAGGAGTGAGTGATTTTGAATCCTTAACCCTAATATATTTTTATTTGGAACCTAATAATGAGCTATACTATATGTACAAATATGTTTTGATTGTCTGCATCATTGTAAAGCAAATTTTTAAGAATTTGTTAATATATGTACAAATATGTTTTGATTGTCTGCATCATTGTAAAGCAAATTTCTAAGAATTTATTAAAACTTAGGAGTTAATCGAAAATCATTGTTAGACATGTATTCCCTGCTTGCTTTTGCTTTTATTAGACATGTATTTTATATTAAAAATCATTGTTATAAGATTAGGTTAGTACATTATTAATTTTTAGTATAAATAATTACATTTGAATTTTTTTAATAATTTTTTTATTTTTTTTTAAATATTTCTTTTTATTTTTTAAGTGGACTGACCTACTAGCCCACTAACCCACTTTAAAGTGGGATAGTATTTTGAACCTACTTTTACAAAGTGGATGGCCCAACCTACTTTTTTAGTGGGTTGGGCTAATCCAGTCCGTTTTCAAGTGGATTAGTCCACTTTGCCATCCTTAATAAAAACTATTAAAGAATATTTCTAATATAAGCCATGAATATGGGTCCCTTCACTCGCTTGCTAGTTTGTTAACCTAAAATACAAAAAAACTAGACCTAAAAATAACACAACCGAAAAATATGAAAGAAATTTTTATATATAATCCATAATAGCCTAAAATCTAAAATGGAAAAAATATACATTTACGTGTCAGTTTCTGAAAGAAGGTTGCAACACAGCGAAGTTTACTTGTGAAAGGGACGATTCGAGGCGTATCCAGAAAGTGTAAGTAGACGTTGCGTGTTGGATTCAAACAGAACAAAACAAGCAACTAAACAACACCAAACCAAACCCTAGTTTCAACTTCATCTGTTTCATTTGATTCACTCCCAGACAGAGACATAGCCTCTTTCTTTCGTTTGGAGAAACAAACCCCTCGTTTCAATCATTGATCTTTTTCTGTTAGGTTTGTGAACTTGCTTTTGTTTTTGTAAAACTTTGCACCTCCCCCCTTTTCGATTTCGTAGGTTGGCGAAAATTTTAATGTTTCCGTGTTTCGAATTTGCAGATACCAGTTACTCTTCCAATTTCGTCATGGCCAAAACCTCCTTCAAGCTTCAGCATCCTTTGGGTACTTTTTTTTCCTCTTTAATTTTTCGTTTTCTCTAATTTTTTTATATAATCTGTTGGGAATCGAAAGATTTTTTATTGGCCATGCCTTTTGTATTGTAAAAAATAAAAATTTGAAATTATTGGGGAATGATAATGATCCTTTTAGCTTTTTATCTATAGGGAAGAAGGATGAACGTGTTTACTATGTTCGCATGAGTGTTTTGTTTTGAGATTCTAAAACCCTTTGTTCATTGGACCAAACTAACTGCTTGGTGATTTTTTACGTGTCAGAGAGAAGGCAGGCTGAAGCTTCTCGCATTAGAGAGAAATATCCTGATAGAATACCTGTAAGATTGTACTCTGTTTAGGTACCCTGTTTATATATTTATTTTATTCTTTTAAAACTCTTGTTCATATATTGCAACTGTGTGCAGGTGATTGTGGAGAAAGCTGAAAGAAGTGACATTCCAGACATTGATAAGAAAAAGTAATTGATTTTCTTACTACTGTCCCTTTGATTAGTTTCCAGGCCCGATAATGTTGTTTTGCTGCCTGAAGTTTTTTATTTTTTTTTGGGGGGGGGGGGGGGGGGGTCTTGATGTTCATATAAAATAATGATCAAGATTTAATGATTTTGTATTGTTAAAGCTATGAAGCTTTTTGTACGCCACTCATAAATTCTTTGTGAAATGGTATTTGTGAAAGATTAACAAGTGAGGCCAGAATGTACTAATGGTATTCTTATTGCAAAATCTACTTTACCAAAGTAAGTGAGTGTATTTGGCCAAGCCATAAGTTGTTGGTCACGATGGAGAGGCCTAATTGGTCACTGTCACTAGAGCCTTGGATGCTACTGCTTGATCTTATTAAGATTAGTTTGAAGAACAATTAATAGAATACAAAATGTGGTTTGTTAATAATATAAAACAAAGTCTCTGCTTAGGGATGTCTGGTAATTTGATTCTGGAACAGGGCATGCTGCTTATGCATGTGCAGAATGACTGTGAATATTGACGGTTGTTTTATCCTAATCTAATGATCTATTCTGAGCTATCCATCTGCGAAGCTGCCTCCAAGTGAGATTCTAGTTTGTGTTTTGAGTTTGTTTTGAACATTGAAGCATATAAGCTGGAGATAAGTGTTGAAAGATGGAGGACCAGACTTAGTTTTTTCCCCCCATTCCATCTATTAATATATTTATTTTGATCAATAATTGATCTGATTCTGTGCATTAGTGGTTTCTCAATTGGTTCTCTTCTTCTTGTGACGATGTAGATACCTTGTCCCTGCTGATTTGACTGTTGGCCAGTTTGTTTATGTTGTCCGCAAAAGGATTAAGCTCAGTGCAGAGAAGGCTATTTTTGTTTTCATCAATAACACTCTACCTCCTACTGGTAAGTATCCAGTCGTGCCAGATGATGATTTTTACCTTTATAGCAATGATTTTATGTACTAAATTACTTGTTGCAGCTGCATTGATGTCTGCTATTTATGAGGAAAATAAGGATCAAGATGGCTTTCTTTACATGACTTACAGTGGAGAGAACACCTTCGGATCCCACTAGGCATAATGCATGTTAACTTCTGTAAATAGCTCCCACAAATCTGCACCCAATTGTCAATGCATGGCCTTTTGAATATTGTTATCCTACACTTCGACTATGTTATCTTTAAATTATAATTTGATTACCACGCATTTTGAATTATGTGTTACTTGGTTTCAGTAACATTTACTTTATGTTACTACTCTCCTACTCCAAATCTTCACTGGATAAATTTAGATTTGGTTACCACGCATTTGAATAGTGTTGCTTGGTTTCAGTAACATTGATATACTTTGTGATGGCTAATTTTTGGGCGAAAATTATAGAAGAGCGCTATTGATACAAAGATTTGGAGTAGGAAAGTGACGACATTTGCACAAACACTTGTTCTCGTCAACCCAATGGGATGAAGGTATTATTATCCTGCTTTGAGGTGAAGGATAAACTCAGATTTTTAAACCAGTTATTATGAAGGTTATATCAGACTCTTAAAAATCAGTTTATATATAAACGAGTTAGACATTTTTTTATAATACCTATTTCTGTTCACGTCCTATGTCAAGTAGTAGTGGTTTTAATCATAGTTTATAATTTGTTTTACATAAGTTTTTTATTGATCTATTTTAATGTTTTATCATATATAAAAACTTTAATATTAAATAGGTTAATTAGTCAAGTTGGATTTTTAAAAGGCTAGGACAAGCCTAAAAAAACTATTATAAAGGTAATAAATCAGATTTGCGCCTTAATGTTTTTAAATACACCAGGCTTATATGGGAAAAAAAATTGTTCGGTTCGGCTTATTAATTCATTCCTCTATTGAAGGTGAATAAGATATCAGGGTTTACTAATGAAGCTTCAATTAAATTTGGTAAATCGTAAAAATGTTTGAAGCTAAAATAGACGTTTGTTCCATAATAAATCCAGTTACATCTAATATTTTCTTCTCGGTCCCTTCTTTCACAAGCCCCCTTCTTTCACAAGCCCGGAGGTGATATGATTTCAAAGGCTAGACAATTCCAATAAAATTTTATTCTTGAAAAAAATTTGATAAATTTATTGGAGGGAGGGTGTTATTGGTGTGTCTCCAGTGGGAATTAAATCTATGAATTTGTCAATTATGAGTTGGAGGCTTTAATTATTCAGCTCATTATGCTTAGCAGGAATCCTCATCTGCCCGTGCACATTCTGATCGATCTTGGTAAAGCAATTTAAAGAAAAACTGATCAATCTTGATTAAATTTTATGGTCTCTGAAATCTACCTTACAAAGAGGAATATTGAGCTCCAATCGTCAATCGTGCAGCGATAGGACCGACCCACTAATCCTCAAGTGGGTTTGCTTCTGAACAATTGACTGAAGTTGTTTTTCTATAAAAATAATAAAAATAGAAAATGAAATAAAACATAGTACCATAGAAAATGTTTATCGAAAAATAGAAAGAAACTCAACTGCTATTGCAATAGTGCCATTCGGAGAATTACACGTAGATTTGGATCCTCCCAAGTCCCAACTATTTGGAAGTGTTGTTTCTCTTGAATTTTTTTGATCCATGTGACACAAATTGAGGCCCCACTTTTAATTTTTTGCACACCTATCATTGCAGTTGCTAGAATTTGGCAAAACCGTCCGTTGCACCCGAATTCTTGTTCTTGCAGATGTCTTTTTGGGATCTAGTGCCATCATCCTCCATTGCACCAATACCACCCGCACCCCATTGATCAGCCCAACTTGGTGCTTCGCTCGCCATGTTTCTTTCCTATGTGCCATCAATACAATCGATTTTCATTACAAGGAACCAATGGCTTAACTAATGATGAATCAACATCTCAAATAGTATATTCCTAGGTACACATAGGGAAGAACTACTTACCTTGAAAAATGATGCATTAGCAACATCTATCATAGACGTTTTCAGATGTAAGTACAAGTATTTGCCTAGTCTAAGAGTTGAAAACTTGAAACAATAATGCTTAGAGACGAGTAATAAATACGTATAATTCAGTTGTTGGTCTTATATGTAAAAAGAGGAGTTAAACGAAATAGAAAGGGGGTTAAATCAACTCGAAGCTATATTGAAGGTTATATAGACATCCTTCTTAGTTCTTATATTGTTGTTTTTTCTTTCCCTAATCTGTCTTTTTATGTTATCACAACAGGATTTGCTGACTCACCAATATCAGTATTTCCGCCTGGTTAAGCAAACTTTGTGTAATAATACTTTAACACTTTTAAGATCAAACTGGTGATTTATCCATTATTAATGTTGACACTATCTTAGTTCACTTTTATCAATGTATAAATTATTTAATTTATTATTGATTAAAATATATTTTTATTTTTATAAATATATTAAAGTTTGGTTTTAATCCCTCTAAAAAAAATATTATTTTTTCTTCTCCTGAAATTATAATATATAATTTTTTATCTGAATTAAGATGGGATGGATTCTAATTTATGTGTCAAATGAATGTCCAATAAAAATTATATACGTGTAACTATTTTTTACTTTTCTCTTTCTCTTTCTCCCACATCTCCTCCGACACCACCACCACAAGCCATATCCGCCCCATAAACCACCACCACCTCAGCCTCTTGCTCGGGTCCTCTCCCTCCACTAATGATATCAAAGGGCAATGCAGCAGCACGAAGCGGTTAAATGGCATCGGACTCATGAACAGGATCCACCCCCGATGTCGGAGACGGAGGAATACTTTCAGAATCGTAATCATGGTGGCTGGAAATATTGGAGTGCGAGGAGAAGAAGAAAACGACGCCGGATTTTGCTGGTTTGCGGGATTTTTTTTGCAACAATCTCTTTTCATTTTTTTCTTTCTTATATTGTTCAGTGGTTGTGGATTTTTTTATATTAGATCTGGATTGATTTGGATTTGTTGTGAGTTTCTTGACCTGGATTGATTTTAGGGAAGAGGGATTCGACAATCAGAAAAATTTTGCCTGGCTAAAGTGCACCTCAATACGAGAAATCAAATGGTCTTCAACAATGGTTTGTTGGACATGGTGCAGAAAGTTCAATTCTCGGCATGGACTTGGCTATTTGAAATCTATGATTAATTTGATTACTCCTTTGTACTGTGGAGTATTAATCCAGGGGCTTGTATCTTCAATCTGCCAGAATTCGTGGGATAGGGAACCAATGAATTTGGAGATCAAAATCTGCTATAGTGTGGGACTATTGGAGGCTAACAACCTAAATTTGCCTCGATGGAAAGAAAGATCACGTGGTCTGCAATGTGGACTCTTGTGGGGATTCATTTAGGAGGGAATTGGTCTTGTGTGGGAATATACAGAGAATACATAGGCTTATTAAGCTAAATGTTGCTTTTGATTTGTTCTATCTGGGTTTTGAATCTGATTCTTGTGTTTTTATTTTATTTTTTCTTGTATTTTGTGATTGTTAATCATCACAAATAGTATTCTTGTAATTGTTTTTTACTATTTATGATATTTTTTAATTCTCATAAAATTATATTTAAATTTTTTTTAAAAAAAAACATTAAATAAATTCAGATATCACTAAACTTTGTTGCAAATCCAAAAATGACACACTATAATTATAATTTTATGAAGACGAAACAAGACAACTTTTTAGAGGGATTAAAATCTAACTTTAACATATTTATGAAAAATATATTTTAATCTATACTAATCACTATATTATCATCCACATTTTGGAGGCAAAATAATACACATCAAAATCAGTGATTAAATTAAAGAGAAAACTTTTGTACTGTAAGGGTACACTAAATTTAGCATCTGATAATAACTCTGGAATTCTAGCATCAACTTCGTAATTTAGTTATGGCATTTTTTGTTAATTTTGAAATTTACTGTCACATTTTCTAGGAATTGAGAAGACCTGCTATGTTGAGTGTTATCTTTAGGCCAATGTAGTTGCTTCTAATTCACTTTTTTTGTGTGCAAATTTTCATGAAGAAAAAATGGTGATATTTGTTAAAAATATCTCCCTTCAAACATAGCCTTGCCGGATTTGTGAGGGGCCCGTGATTTATTAATTGGAATTAAAAATCTGGTTCAAGGTTACAATCAGAAAACTTTAAGTAGAAAAGGGAAAGCCTAGTCCAAAGAGTGGGGTAAAAGGAATAAAGATTCCAGGAAATGTCTTCTTCTGTACTACTAATAATGAACACGATGGGCGCTATTTGCACTCAAAATAAAAGAGCGTTACAAACGGTTGTCTCTCGTCTTTAGTCATTCTCCAAAGTATGAGACAAGTATCAAACATTTCTTGCTGCTGAATACTTACGAGAGAGAAAAAAAACATAAGCCCTTCTTCTCTATATGTCTAGTACTGGTTGAATGTATTATTGTGCTTCCACAATGAAGTGTACGAAATTGGTTTAGTCATTAGAACATGTTACGGATATGCTCCCATATCCTCCTCATCAATGAACCCGCGCAATCAGGGATTCCCCTCGATGACGCAGGAGCAGTTACCGGCCGATGACCCGTGATCCTCGTTGCAGGCACAAGGGGAGAGGACTCGACGGCTACAATCCCGGAGACAGAATGCCTCATTTCCGGCCTGGACGAAAGGTTATAAGGCAGAAGCAC
>PYAF01003818.1:0-14522 GCA_007407185.1 Glycine tomentella
TGTAAGGATTGTTGTTGATATAGTGGAACTCTACTCTAGTGTTGAGTAGAAGAAACTGGATGTAGCCTCATAGGTTTTGAGGTGAACCAGTATAAATCTTGTGCTCTTTCATTTACTGTATGTTTGATTAATTCTTAGTTTAATTTCTGAAAGTTAATTTGGTTGTTAAGGCATTACAAATCTTGGAGGGTGTTTGAATGAAATTTTTCTTTACTGGTTTTTGATAAAGATCCAAAGGGAAATTAAACTCTGATATTTTACTTGGAAAAAAATTTTGAATTTACCAAGGCTAACCAATTCACCCCCCTCTTGGTTAAGTGTGAAGTGTTCATTCATTTTAACATGGGCTTCCTCATGCATTTCTTGAAAAGCATGAATAGCTTGATCAAGTTCAGAATTTACCTCATGTTTATCACTTAGCAAATCATCATCATCTTCATTGATGGTGGAAGTGAGACACATGTTAGCTTCTTCATTTTCTATGGAAGAATCTGAAGTTGTTGACTCATTATCTTCCCAAGCTATGTAAGCTCTTTTAGCTTTCTCTTCCTTTTTCATCTTGCCCTCTCCTTGTTGTTTCCTCAAGTAGATTGAGCACTCAGATTTGATATGGCCTGGCTTGCCACATTCAAAGCATGTGAAGTTGTTGTCAATCTTCTTGTTGAGGTTGTTGTTGCTGTTGCTGTTTTTGCTACCTTTGTTGAACTTTTGTTCTTGTTCTTTTTCAGAAATTTGCTGAACTTTCTGACCACTAAGTTCACATTATCTTCATCATCCTCTTCCTTTTCAGCTTTTAAAGTTGCAGCTTTCAAGGCAATGCTTCTTGTTTTCTTTTCTGCATCTTCACAAGATGTTAGTTGAGATAATTCTAATTCATACTCAAGTAACTTACCAAAGAGGGCAGCCATGGTCATTTTTGAAAGATCTTTAGATTCTTTGATGGCTGTCACTTTTGGTTGTCATGCTCTAGTGAGACACTTCAAGATTTTGATGTTCAATTCTTCAACATCAAATATCTTCCCAAGTCCCAAAAGATGATTCACTATGTGTGTGAATCTTGTTTGGAGTTGGGATATGCTTTCATTTTGATTCATTTTGAACATCTCATATTCATATATCAAGGAATGCTTTCTTGATCTCCTCACTTCTTTAGTCCCTTCATGGGTGATCTCTAGCATCTCCCACATTTCTTTGGCACTTGTACATCTAACAGTTCTGAAGAATTCATCAGAAGAAAGAGTAGAAGTTATCATGTTCTTAGCTTTAAAATCATATTGAACAATCCTTTTTTCATCATCATTCATCTCATCCCACTCCTTGGGAATCATGTTATTATCAACCACTTTGATGGGCACCCTAGGACCCTTTTCTATTGCATTCCATGCTCTTGGATCATTGGATTGAATAAAGATCTTCATCCTATTTTTCCAAAAACTGAAATTCTCCCCTTCAAACAAAGGAGGTCTATTTAAGGAAGCACCTTCCTTGAAGGTTATTTGTGAAGTATTCATTTTTGAAAGAAAGTGATCTTAAGTAACTTTCAAGACCTAGCTCTGATACCAATTGTAAAATATGAGAACACTTCACACTTAACCAAGAGGGGGGTGAATTGGTTAGGCTTGGTAATTTTAAAAAAATTTCTTGAACAAATCAGAGTTTTTTCCCTTTTGGATCTTTACCACTTTTGAAGCCAAGAATCTCTATTCAATCTAATACTCACTTCAGTGTATGCAATAGCTTAACCAATTGGTTGATAACAAAAACACACAATCAAGAATAACAAGATATAACAAATATAGAGAAAACAATCAACACATAAAGATTTATACTGGTTCACTTCAAACACTATGAAGCTATATCCAGTTTTCTTCCACTCAACACTAGAATGGAGTTCCACTATTATAATTTTCAATTCTTACAATCAATGACAATGTCTCCTTTTATCAACCCTAGATAAAGTATAGAAATCTAAAACCCTATTAGATTCTAAGAGACAAGAACCTGAGAACCCTACTCAGTTCTTCCACCTAGAGAACCCCTTCTCTAGTTACAAGCAAGAACCCAACTACAATAGACAACCAAGTACAAAATTTACAAAAGAGATACAACTTCAAAGTTTAAGGAAAGAAGTCACCTGATGATCCAATGAATGATGTACATATGAATGATTAAACCAAGTTGAAAGTTGAAAACAAATTCAGAACATTACTTCCCTTAAGCTTTGAAAAGAAATTTCTTGCTTTTTTAAATCAATTAACAACCCATGAATGTTTTGTGAAAGCAAGAACTTTATGAACCCAGAGAATCACGAAAAGAATATTTAGAAAGCCTTGGAATGCTCAGAATACGAATTGGTCAAGTTAGAAAAACAGCTGAGCAAAGGTTCTATTTATAACAAACTTTTCCAACCGTTGGTAATCGATTAAATGCGCTCATGTAATCGATTATTTTGCTTATATAATCGATTAATTCAAGACTGTAATCGATTAAGTTGTTCATCAATTTTCTAGGTATGATTAATGAACAAAATAATTGATTATTCTGACGTGTAATCGATTACACCAGACAGTTGCTCAATTATGAAAACACTGTGTAATCGATTACAACCTTTGGTAATCGATTAAACCAGGAAGATGTATAAAACGATTTTGAACTATGTAATCGATTACAACCTCTGGTAATCGATTAAGCCAGAAAGCTTCTTAACCATGAAATGTACTAGGTAATCGATTGCGGATTTTGGTAATCGATTATGACAGGAAGCTTCATAAACTAGAAATGCACTATGTAATTGATTACGGATTCTAGTAATCGATTTATGAAGCAAAACATGTTAAGCATAGGCATATGATGTAATCGATTACTGTCTTAGGTAATCGATTAAGACAGAAAGATGGTTTTTAGTTTTAGCTTATGTAATCGATTACAGTTCATTGGTAATCGATTACAATGTTCATCAAGGCAGTTTAAAATGTGAACCAAGATAAAATAATCGATTTACTCGACATGTAATCGATTACATTTTTCTTGAAAAGATTTCCAGAATGTACAAAGAACAATATAATCGATTCTTTTCTTGAGATAGTCGATTAAACCAGTAGGAAACTTATTTTTCCAAAAACCCTTTGATTTGATTTAAAGACTTAAGCAATTTTATCAAAGCCTTGTGAATTCTATTTCTTAAACCTATAGACTCAATGAATGATGTGAATGCAATGCACTTGGATCACCAGAAATGCTTTCTTCTTTTTACATTCAATCACAAATTAATCTTCAAGGCTTCATGGAATGTTGAAAGTTCAAAACCTTTCTTCTTGAATCAATCTATGCTTTGTGCTTCAAGTAGTTCCCCCTTAATTCAACACATAAGTCTACTCTATCTAGTACTTTGCTAGAAATTGTCTTATGATATATGGGACCATGCCTCAATTCCTTTAATAAATTGATAACATTTTTATGCCATTTTAATCGACCATTTCTCAAAACATGTTTGGCTTTGTTCTTTAAATTTAAATCAGATGATTCAAAATCATTGGCGGAAAATCAATTAAATACCAAAATCAAAACTTGTACTGGTAGTGGTGATGAATATCTCAAGTCACATAATTTTCTTAAAATTTAAGGCATTACTCAACTCATAACTCCCCCAAATATACCTGAACATAATGGACTCACAGAACATTAACATAGACATGTAATTGAAACTGCTCAATGCCTTGTTAACCATGCTTCTCTCCCCTCCCCTCGGTCTTATGCACTTGAAATGATATCAAATCTTGTTAATTGAATGCCTACTCCTGAACTATGATATCTCCTATGGAATTTCTCTTCAAATGTCCACCTAATTATCTTAAACTGTGGGTCTTTGGTTGTTTGTGTCTTTCCTTGCCTTACTCCTTTCATAAATAATAAACTTCTTCCTATGAATCACTCCTAATTCCTAGACTAAGGGTTTTTAAGGACCCAATGAGTGTAGCATAGTTGGCAACGAAAAAAAGGGATTTTAAGGTTGTTAATTATCACAACTTTTCAATGACGTTGAGTATGAAACTCTGGAACCTAACTTATTAACTCCTACTTTATTCCTCTTAGATGATCATAGCTCCTATTTTCCTTGTTCTTGAATTTCCCCTTCACTTCCTTATTCTCACTAGTTTCTCGCTCTTTTTCTTCCTCTTTCTTTGCTCACTACTTTAGGAGGAGAGTAAGTAGTGGAATTTGAGCATAGATTACTTCTGGTGGAGTAGGATAAACACTCAGTTTTTTCCTTTTAACTATTAGTTGAAAATTTCTTTCTTTCTTCATTCATTGCAAAGAAAATTATGCAGAGAATGAGTAATCCTTTGCATGGGTAATTCGTTCATTAATTTGTGTAGACTGTATTATTTTGGTGACATTGAGAAAGCACTAAAAATGTATCAGGGATTATGTATGGCAGAAAAATTTGATTAAGCATGCTCAATGCTCAGGAAAATATAGAGGACACACTAATTTATTTTGTTTCTCTTTGTTGTTTGAAGGAATCTTCTGGGAGAAGAACTAGAGCCACTTAGCAAATCCAAAGGAGAGCAAATCACAGACAGATAAGCAGGACAAAAAATGATTATTTCTGCCTAACAATGGTGAGTTTATTCTCTTTCTGTTCATGTCCATGGTCCGCATAAACTTGGTAAGAATGGACTCTACTCTCATCAATAGTGGATTCTTTAGAAATTTTTAAAATCATTAAAAATGCTTTATCTTCCATTCTTACATATATGACAAGTTGTTGAAGGAAAAGGTGTTTGTAATGTGTTTTTTATTTTTGTCCAGTGTATAATACTTTCATAAGTCATGGGCATGCTGCTTGTTTATTTTTTTTTTAATACTCACAGAAGACAATAAGTTTTGCTATGTGTTCAACTTCAATGTTGAAACTCTGTACTCAACATTTCCATTCTGCAAAAGAATATTATGTGACAAGTGTTAATTTAATAGAGACAAATTCGGGATACATGAATGAGGTGCAAGGAAATCTATTATGGAATAGGATAAATGTTAATTTTATTCTTTTTTTATTTATTTCTTTTCATCCAAATAATCTCTATTACTGTTTATTAGACACTAGAAAATGTTCCTAATCAAAGTTATCCTTTTATTATAACTAGTTTATTAGTTTTTTTTTTTGTCTCATTTACCCCCTCATCATATATGAATTATTAGGAAATGTTCCTATGCAGGGATGGTTACTGCTACTTGGTTGAAACTTGTATTGTAATTCGCTATTGCTTTAGAAAATAAGAATATACTGTAATTGGCATTTGGCAGATTTTGGTGTACTTATCATCTCATCTGCATAGTTATATCACATTAAATTTTCCAAATTTTTTTTGCTATTTGCATCATTATTATTTTGAGCATTCAGTTGAGACTTGGGAATGGTATCCTCTGGTTCTTTCAACATGATTTGTTATTGTCACCTTATTATTATTGTCCTTTTTCAATTGTTTTCTACTTTGCCATTCACATTTCTTTATTTTTAGATGATAGATGCAAGTGCAAAAGGAAACTTGGGGCATTTCATTAATCATAGTTGTGATCCTACTTGTCGGACAGAAAAGGTGAATATTATACTATTATTACCTACTTTTTTTGTGGTTTACTAAAGAAAGCTTATGATAAGGTGGGAACATGAAGTCTGTTTGACTTGCAGTGAATTGTGGGTATCAGAGCTTTTCTTGATTTCTAGATTACTTTCATATACACTATAACATGTTTAATTATATTTGTAATTTATTCATGCATTGTTTATATATGAAAATTTATAATTCTAGGATAATGTTGCATGATTGTGGGTTGTTATCAATCATTACTTTGAAAGCACATCGTATAAAAATTTTTATCATTCCAATTTTTTTCCTGCAATTTGCATTCCCTAACAAATTTCATACATACAATGATTGTTCTAGGCACTGCTATATATAATGGTCAGTCCTGGCAATTTCGTGACTATGAATATTTACTGCTATCTGGTATTACCTACCTGGTAGTTAACTTGAAAATCTTGGTTATGGGATTTGGGAAGCTCCTTGTTGGTCCTCTCCTATAAAGACTGGCTAGAATATTTAAGTATTGACCTAGTTGATTTGGTTATGTGTTGTGTAAATAATTTTACCTTTGTGTTAGTGGCTAGAACATTGGGTGTGTTTGGTTTTTTGAGGCCACCGAAGCTTCTTCTTCTTCATCCTTTCTGATCTGTGATGTTTTTGTTGTTTCCTTTGCAGTGCTTAAGCGATTTGAACAAGCACCTAAACAAGATGGGTCACTTAGCTTCTTGGTCATTGGACATTGGGGAAGAAAAGGAGCTTACAACCAAAATTTAGATTATGTTGCAGGCTATAAAGTAGGATGTTTGTTTTAATTATGTTATATAAATTCATTTACATTTAATATAATGTTCCATGGTATTTTATATAATTTTGTGTCGAACGACATTTTACAGTGCTAAGCCGAATTCCAAATTTTAGTGTACTAACAATTTGGTTTGTTATTTATTTTATAGAATAAAATTACTTCAATGTGGTGCTTTTTTAAGTGTAAACTCAATTAAGTCTATTGTTTCATTTGGTAGTATATATAGAAAGCAATTTTGAAAAAAATAGGAGAAACAAAGACGGTTTTTTAACTTGGGGCATTTCATTAATCATAGTTGGCTAAAAACCGCCTTTGTATGTGTAAAAAAAATTTTAAAAATTCAACAAAGATGGATTTTTGAACCGTCGTCGAAATTTATGATTTTCAATGACACACGCAACAATGACGGTTCTACAACCGTCATCGTAGGAGGTTTAGAACCATCGTTGAAAACCTCGACTGTAGTAGTGGAGATAAGGAACACAACAAACTTAAACATAAAAAATGGTAAAATATAGAACTTTCTTCTTTAATTTGAGGAGCTCAATAGAAATAGAAACTTCTTAAATGAAATTGAATAGACTTTTTACATAAAAATGAATAAACCAGTTAATTAAATGCAATTGTTGATGATTTGACCATCTTTCCACTTCTTATGAAATTGAATAGAGACTTTTTACATCTTGTTCGTCTGATCTATTTCCTTGCGAATCCACTTCTCCTTCATAGTTTTCAAGGTGACCTCAAAACCCTCACTAATTCTTGCTGCAGTTCTGTGAACCTTACTCCTTGGAGGGTATTGCAAAGCATAAGACAACACAAGTCTTGCATCATCCACAAACTCATAAGCTTTTGAGTAACCCCAATTCTTCAACGTTGACTCAGTATCCTCCTAACCCTTTGGCTTTCTCATGGGCTCAGACTTGTCAAGGATGCCC
The DNA here is from genome assembly GCA_007407185.1 of Glycine tomentella. Taxonomy (NCBI): domain Eukaryota; kingdom Viridiplantae; phylum Streptophyta; class Magnoliopsida; order Fabales; family Fabaceae; genus Glycine; species Glycine tomentella. The sequence continues at coordinate 7,332 of PYAF01003818.1, forward strand.
AAAATCTTAGGATCAAGAATATCCTTCTTTAAAGTCCATGCACCCTTCCTACCATCAAACGCTTCAACATCGCCCAACATTGCATCTTCTTACAATGATCCATCATCATTATTTGTTGCAACCTAATTTCATTTATCTCTACCTAACTTCAACCCTGAATCAACTTAAAAACAAGAGAAGCATAACAACAACAAAATATTGACACATAATTAAAATGTATTGAATATCATTAAGAAAAAACTGAGTCACAAAATAAGTGGCAAAGGAGAGACTTGTAATTAATTGCACGAGCAGAAATAAACTGGTAACTAAAATGAAACGGTTGAAGAGGAATGTCATGTCCAAAACATTGATTTGGGCTTCTTTCTCCTTCCTTTGACCACCAAGCATGCATGTTGCTCTCTTTCTTGCACATACTGGCCCTTTTGGCATAGTTTTCTTGAGTGAAAAGCTATTTTGAATCAGCATTAATTCACATGATGTTCCCTCTTACAAATTTTCTTCCCTTCTCTTTCCTAGCTCATCCACTTCTCCTTCATTTTGCAGTTTTGTGGACCTCACTCCTTGGAGGGTATTGCAAAGCATAAGTCAAAACAAGCCTCACATCATCCACAAATTCATCAGCTTCCGAGTAACCCCAATTCTTCAACTTTGAATCAATATCCTTCAAACCCTTTGGCTTTCTCATGGTTTCATACTTATCAAGAACGCACAAAATCTTAGGATCAAGAATATCCTATTTTATAGCCCAAGCATCCTTTCCTACCGTCAAACGCTTCAACATAGCCCAACACAACATCTTCTTGCAACAGTCCATCACCATCACATGCTCTTGCACCGCCTATTGCTTCTTTTTGCACTCTACACGAACACTATCCTCTTTATTCTTCAACCTATTACACTCCTCCTTGGACCCAGTAGTTCTTGATAATAGGTTTGAAGAACTCAATTTTCTCCTCTTCTCATCAGAGGGTGCTTCAGGTTTTTTAGAACGTGGAGGGTAAACCCGCTTTCGCTTCTTATCTCTTTGATTTCCCTCTACACGCACAATGCCTTCCTTCTTTTTGTTCAAATCACACACCTCAGATTTAGTTCTTGAAATTCTTGAATCAGCAGCAAAAGATTCTGATGGGTTTTCAACGTTAACCCATGTTGTCGTACAATAACACTTCTCACGTTGCCATGGAAAGAAAATCTTTATAATGAGTTTTTTTCGAGGATGTTTTGTTGTTTCCATTAGTGTTTGATCCTTAATTGATGAGAAGAATGGAGATGAAGGAATCGCCAACAGAAGGAAAGGTGAAATTTAGGATTCTCAAGTCCAAGGTTGTGCTTGAAATTGAACAGAGTATATAGAAATATGAGCGGGAAAGCTATAAGATAAAAAAAATAGTTAAAATAATATCTAGCCCTCTAGATGTCATAATCTAATAATAATAATAATAATAATGACTACTACAATATAATATAATATAGAGTGGACAATCTTAATTTCCATTGGAGATTCTCTACTTATTCCTATCTATAAGATAAAGTACTTACAATAAAATCAAACAGTTATAATCTAATATTGACAACTTTAAGCTGTGTGATTAGTGCCATAACCTAATTGATGTAAAAAATGGAGATGGAGAAGGAAAGGTTGTGTGTGAGATTAATAAGGGATTCTCAGCTTGCTGCTATAAGATAAAGTGGCTATAATAAGATCACACGGTTATAATCTAACAATAATGACTTTAACAGTTAATAAGATAAGGATGTCGAAAATCAAGGTTGTGTTTGAAATTGGATATTTTAGTGGGAAATTTTTAGATGATGGGATTCTCGGTGCTTGTAATTAAATTTGTAATCTAATAAGATAAGATGATAAAATCTAGCTAGCCGATTAAATTTGTAATTTGTTTGCAGGATTTGTGAAATCACAGGTGAGTAGTGCTAGGAATCAATCCCTTGAGGAAACGGGAAATGGGAGGGTTACATGGTAATTTACTTATGATTAATTTGTTTCATTTTGAAATCAATAAAGAAATAAATTGAATGAATGGTGATGTTGTACGTGTTGTATATATGATGCTTGAAGCTTGGAGAGGAATTGGCTGCTGGCGTCGTTATGTGATATGACTTGTTCAACTAATCATTAATCATGCATGCTAAATTGTTAAGTCTATGATTTATAATGTTGTTATTAATTATATGAGTATATAATTCATGCATGTATTGATAGTGTATTAAAATATTATTAGAAGATGACAATAATTTTGGTAAACACTTATTACTTTTTTAATATTGTTCACATATATATCTATAGATATTTACTAAAAAATTAGAATATAGTTTAACTATAATTTTTTTTATATTCTGACAATTTCCTAAAATTAGTTTAAATGATAAAATTAAAATTATTCAATTATTATACATAATTATATTAATCAAATTCTTCAATTAGAAATTAAACTTATAAATGTTTCAATCTCATAAGTCAAAACCAAACCAAATTCAATCTCATAAATAAATTCATATTAAAGTTTATAAGATACAATGATTTTGTCTCACAAATTCAAACAAAATTACTTAAACAAATAACATGTATTAATGGATAACTATCTCACAAGTATCTTAATACTCATCTCTACCCCGTATATTAACATGTAGAGATATATCTATATTGTTGGTGTTCCTTTAAGTATGCATCTAATATCCAACTCACAATGGATATCCCCTATACAAATATTTGTTTATTCCTAAATTTCATTCAATTACAAAATGTCACATATAATAAGTTTGTTAACTCTTATTAAACTACCTTCAAATTGTTATACCAAACATGATTTTTAATTTGATTGATTGTATATATAAAATTTCAATTTATATCCACAATGTATAAAAAATAAACTCTAATTATAAAAATTAACAAACTTGTATTATATAACAATTTTCATGCATTTAAATTAAATTCATTAAAAATAAATCCAAATTTAGTTATAATTACAAATTTAAAAATATTTTAACTTATAATTATTAGCCGAAGCTTGAGTATGGTCATCATGTTAAATTAGACATTTAAAATATATATATATATATATATATATATATATATTTTAATGAAAATAAGCTATAGAAGATTCTAATAAAACATTGAAAAGTCACATTTTGGGAGAATAAAATCGTATAGCAAGCATAGTGATATGATTGGGGAGCAAAATCAAAATCAAAAGTGCTTAAAATATATTTAAGTCACTTATTAGAGTATATTTTATTTCAGTACAAGATATTGTTCTATTGTGTTTTTTCATACTTAAAAGATTAAAGATATATATAATAAGTAATTTCAAATTTTGGTAAGAACAAGAAAAAATAGAGAGAAATGGCATGATAAGATAAGTAATATAGAGAAAAACAAAAAAAAAAGAAGTATAACATTATAATAAAAAAACTTATATGAATATCATAAATAAAAAATTCATAAATTTTAATACAAAAATTATTTCTAAAAATTCTTCGATCAACATTAAATATAATAAAATATTTTAAAATTATCTTATATCAATTTATAAAATTAAAGAATTCAAATATCATTACGTACCCATTAGTTTCCTACTCGTTGTGCTTATAAAAGGTCCAACTCCAATGTTGTTCATTTAGAAAACATTCTAAAATCCAAACTTACATTTGTGAGACAGTTATCCATTAATACATGTTATAATAAAATTACTATAGAGAATTTTAACCGAAGAAAGTAATTTATCAAAGAATTTAAATTTCTTTAATCTAAAATTCATTGTTTGGATTTTTTTATGAAGAATTTAAATTTTTGAAATTTTAAAACATAATTTTAAACAACTAAAAATGTGAAATTTTAATATCTTTCTAAAAGGTGAGAAATTGAAATTCTATTCTTATATAGACGCTCGCATGCGCTCCGGCACGCCATGCTTTGGTGGCTGGTGTTCGAACGCACTACCCTTAGCTCCATCGAACACCTACTGTTGAGGTCGACAAGGCAACGATGGCGCTCCACCCGCTCCTAGTGTCGTCCTAGGCAACGATCAGTATCAGAAGGTTGTAACCGTCGACCAAACTGATGTCGTAGAAGTGTAACTCGTTGACACCGTTGAGAGTGAACTCTGCCAATGTCACCGGAGGTTCACGCCGCCAATGCACTGTACTTTGTCGGAGCCACAATCGCAATGGTGCAATAGAATTTTCTATTAGAGTCTTGGCCGTAGAGGCTCCGTGCCCATATCCGACCAGACTAGGACTTCAGGATTTTTATGTTCTTTGATTTTCCGTTCTTGAGGATGAATCAATGGTGGAAAGTGGCGATGAGGTGGCGCCAGAGAGTAATCCTAGCAATATCATGTGGCGACACTTGTTCACAATCTTGAACGATGCTGAAAATTCAATTTCATTATCCAAACATAAAATTTTGTAAATCTTCACATTTAATTTCTTTATCTAAACACAAATTTTTAAAATGAAAGAATATCAATTGAAGCATTTGAAATTCTTAGAATTTAAAATTCTTTAGAAATTTAAATTGTCTCATCCAAACACACTCTAAAAATGTTTTTGTTTAAGTAATTTTGTTGAATTTGTGAGACAATAATGTTGTATCTTATTAACTTTTATCTGAATTTATTTATTAGATTGAATTTGGTTTTGTTTGGACTTATGAGATTTCAACATTTATAAGTTTAGTTTCTAATTGAAGAATTTGATTAATATAATTACACATAATAATTGAATAATTTTAATTTTAACATTTAAACTAATTTTAGGAAATTGTCAGAATATCTAAAAAAAATTATAGTTAAAATATATTTTAATTTTTTTAGTAAATATCCATAGGTATATCTGTGAACAATATTAAAAAAAAGTAGTAAGTGTTTACCAAAATTATTATTATCTTCTAATAATATTATAATGATCATTTTACACTATCAAGCATGAATTATTTACTCTTATAATTAATAACAACATTATAAATATCACACACTAGCAATATAGCATGCATGATTAATGATTAGTGGAACAAGTTATATCACATTACTCACCCTCACATCCAAATACCCTCCCCATCACCAATGCACTAACCCAATCCACGTGGTCCTTTTCTATTGGACCGCCCAAACCAAATGATTATCTCCTTTCTTGACACCCTTTTAAATCCCAACCCCCAAGACTTATGTTGGATATAGGGGGAACAACAAGAAGAATGAAAGCTTTTGACTTAGAAATGTTTTGAGCTTTTCACATGCCTTGAAGATTGAAATCCAAATCCAAGTGTATGAGAAGCAAATCTGTTGATTCTTGCACTTGCATACATATAATCATTTACATGCTTAAGTGTTTTTATCAAAGGATCAAAACTATTTTGAAAAATATCTAAATCGGTAAAGTTTTTGAAAAAATGTAATTTCACTATTTTAATCGATTACCCATAAGATTAATCGATTATTTAGTTCATGTTCAAAACTGGAAAAGCTTTAATGAACAGTTTAATTGATTACATCATGGATTAATCAATTATTTGACTTGTGTTTAACACTCGAACAGCTTTAATGTACATATTAATCGATTACGCATTTCTTGTAATCGATTACATAGTATAATTCAAAAGAAATACATTGCTGCTTTAATCGATTACCATTTATTGTAATCGATTACACAAACTATCTTGAAAATCATGTTTTCACTAATTTAATCGATTACCATCATTCGTAATCGATTATATAGGCTATTTTGTAAAATCTTGCTTCACTGCCTTAATCGATTACCAAATATTGTAATCAATTACACAAGAGGCTTCTGTTATAAAACTTCACTGCTTTAATTGATTACAGCTCGATTTAATCGATTATCTTGTTCGTTGTGAAACCCAGAAATCAACCTTAAATACTTTAATCGATTAAGTGGTAATTTAATCGATTACATAACTCGTTTTAATCGATTATTGGGCACGTTTAATTGATTACAGGTTGTTACAAAACTCTGTTATAAATAGAAAGAAGGCTTGACTTGAAACTTAACTTGAATACTTCGAAATTTCTAAATACACACATGCCTTCACAAAGTTCTAAAGTGTTTTTCTGGGTTTACTTAATTCTTGTCTAACTCTTTAATCTTCATGGGTATTGAATGATTTCTTGGGCAAGATATTTCTAAAGAGTAAAGGAAAGCATGTTCTGAAAATCTGTTTTTGCATTCAACCATGATTGGTAACTCATATGCATCCATATTCATTGGATCATCAGGTTATTTCTGTCTTTATTCTTTGAGTGTAATTTCGTTTTTGTAATTTCTGTCATTTGATGCTTGTAATAACCCTAAGTTATGGCATGGCTATCGCGCGGGGATTCACATCAGAAAACCTGATTTTTGGTGTGGCGCGGGTCGCGCCAGGGTTGGCGCTGACAGCGCCAGACTCATTGACTGTGGCGCTGATAGCGCCAGGACGGCGCTGATGGCGCCAGAGGTTCGGCCAGTTCACGCTGAGGGCGTGGCCATGGCGCTGATAGCGTGGGTTATCCGAGAGGTTGGCGCGGATGGCGTCAAGGGCCGCGCGGATCGCGCCACAAGTGCCCTGGAAAACCAAATTTCTCTGGATTTTCACGCGGACAGCGCCAGAGGTGGCGCTGGTGGCGCCAAAGGTCTCGAAAGGTTCACGCGGTTAGCGCGGGGATGGCGCTGATAGCGCCAGAGCACCGCCATTGTGGCGCGGATCGCGCCAGACCTCGGGCAGGCTGAGTATATAAAGGGCAGAACGCGAAAATGGAGAGGGAAAAAGCTTTTCTTCTTCCCTGGACCTCCAACCTCTATTAATGGACGTTTCAAGCTTCCTAGTACCTTATATACTAGCCTAAACACCTTCCTGTGACCTAGAAACTAGTTTTAACCGATTAAAAGTGAAAATCCTTCATCAATTTCCTAGAGTTGAGCAAAATCCTTTTCCTCAGAGAAAACTCAGAAAACTTGAGTGGGCAAGGACTCAAAGCTTGGGAGAAGGACATTAGAGCTTGAGGAAGCTGTCCTGAAGTCATTTGAGTCACCACTGAGGTAAGGAACCTGAGTTCTCTTGCTTCTCTGTGAATTTGGGATTTTCTGAGGAATGTGACCCACAGTGAGATAGGGCTAGAATTGGCCCAGAGTCCTGTAGGGAAACTTACTCAGGACGATGTAATGCTGAAGGAT
>PYAF01003818.1:14622-55481 GCA_007407185.1 Glycine tomentella
CTGTTATCTGCCTGTATAATTTAGTTGTATGGCTTTTGGATATATGATTTGAGAAACTGGATCAGCGTGTGATTGTATTGTACTTTACAGTTTTGTTATTCCATACATAATGAATCAAGAAAAACGATTCTATGCTTCCGCTGAGTATTATTTTTATGTTGACTAAGCGCTAAACTGATATTATTAATGTTAACGCACCAGAGGCCTACGGGGTGTTACAATGCTATTGTAAAGGGTTCTTTGAAGCTAGTTCTAGAGTAGTGTTCTCTAGGGAAGAACAGAGTAGTGCTCTCTTGTTCTTGATCTTTAGGAGTCCAATAGGATTTTAGATTTCTATTCTTTATCTAGAGTTGATAAAGAGAGATTGTTGTAAAACTTGTAAGAACAGAATTTTATAATAGTAGATCTCTAATCTAGTATTGATTAGAAGAAACTGGATGTAGCTTCTCTTGAAAAGTGAATCAGTATAAATTGCTTGTGTTGATTTTCTTATATCTATCTCTTCAAGTAATCTTGTTCATTTGTTCTTGGTGGTTTTATCATTACTCAACAAGTACTGTTTTAAGCCATTGATTTCTTGTGCTAAGCAATTTGATTGATTAAAAGTATTCTTGGTTCAAAAGTGATTAAGATCCTTTAACTCTGATTTTACAAATAATTTTTAAAAGACCAAGTTTAAACCAATTCACTCCCCCTCTTGGTTATTGTGGGTATTCCTATTGTTTTCAATTGGTATCAAGAGCAGGTTCTTGAGTGTTATTCAAGATCACTATCTTTCTTTAAAAAGAAAATGAATACCACATAAATCACTTTCAAGGAGGATGCCTCCCTCAATCGTCCTCTGATGTTTGAAGGAGAGCATTTTAGTTTTTGGAAAAATAGAATAAAAATCTTTATTCAATCAAATGACCCAGGAGCTTGGAATGAAATAGAAAAAGGTCTTGTGATTCCTATAAAAACTGTTGGTAACGATATGATTCCCTTAGAATGGGATGAAATGATAGATGCTGAAAAGAGAGTGGTTCAATATGATTTTAAAGCTAAGAATATGATTACTTCTGCACTTTTCTCTGATGAATTCTTTAGAACTGTTAGGTGCAAAAGTGCAAAGGAGATGTGGGAAATGTTGAAAGTCACTCATGAAGGTACAGATGAAGTGAGAAGATCAACGAAACATGCCTTAATACATGAGTATGAAATGTTCAAAATAAATCCCACAGAAAACATATCTCAGCTTCAAATAAGATTCACTCACATAGCAAATCATCTTCTTGGTCTTGGAAAGATTTTTGATGTTGAAGAATTGAATAAATCTTGAAGTGTCTTACAAGACCATGGCAACCAAAGGTGACAACAATCAAAGAATCGAAAGATCTATCCAAAATGTCCATGGCTGCACTATTTGGTAAGAGTCTTGAGTATGAACTTTATAATGACCAAGTTTTGTTGAGAAAAAAAAACCCTTCCCTCTTCTTCCTCTGACCCAAGGCAGCCATTAATGACCATAGAAGCTTCATATCTCCTCCATACTTCATTTAAACACTTCCTATCCTTTAGGAAAGTTGTAAGGAACTACTCCATGAGCTAGATTCCAGCTTCAGATCTTTGAGAGAACCATCAATCGGAGAGATCCCTTCCTCTAGGGAACTTTGCAAAGCTTGGATTTTAAGGAGAAAGAAGACGATTCAAGGACGCTGAAGCTCAGAGAAGCAATCCTTTAGCCTTCCTCGACTGTTTTGAGGTAAGAAACTTAAGTTTTACCTATTGATTTGTGAAATGGTTCTTGGGGTGAATAGTAACCAAATGATGTTAGGGCTGAAATTAGGCTTGGATTCTTTAGAAAAGTATGATCAGGGGGTTGTTCTGATGAATACTAAGCTTTGAATCATGAATTCTGATGAAGTTTGGTTTTGACGCTGAGATAGGTATGAGTAAGAAGAATGTTGATGAAATGGAAGATATTATGATAGTTATGAGCCTAAGTGCCTTTACAAAAGTTGTTCAGAAGGCCAAATAAACGGTGAAAATGTGTTGATATATCTGTTTTAGTTATGTTGGGAAATTGTTGATATATGACCTAGTAGATCATTGAATTGAGCTTATGCAGAGTCTGGGGGACTCTAAGATCTTGGTTAGACCAAGATAGATCCTATTGAGGGTCTGTGAATCGCCTATAAGGTGGTTAGCTCTGATAACCCTAAGATAGAGAACAGAGAGGTTTTAATGGAAGGGAATGGCGTTTTCTTTCATTCTAACGGCTAAGGACCGTTATTGATTGATTGTTTTATGCCTTTTGTAGGGCGTGATAGTGATCTTGCTGGTGGTTGTGACCATGAAGCCGGGAGAGCCGGTATAGCGCTGAGAGCAGGTAAGCTCTTTGTTCTTGGGAGTGTTTCCCACTGTTGTGTTCCACCATACTCCGAGAGAGTTATGGTTATTGTATATCTTGATGCATGTATATTGAAATTGTGTGTTACTGTTTGTGGAAACATGTATATGATGAGCTGAACACTGTGATAGTGTTGTTATGTGCTTGATTAGATTCTCTGGCAAGTAGAATTGAATTTAATAGTCTATATATGTAAGTCCTGATGTGGGATGTGCCCATATGAATGGATGAAGCCTCCTCAGGCATGTTTAGTGGGTCCTGATGTGAGATGTACCCATATGAATGGATGAAGCCTCCTCAGGAAAAGAAAGAAAGCCCTGATGTGGGATGTGCCCATATTAATGGATGAAGCCTCCTCAGGCATGTTTAGTAGGTCCTGATGTGAGATGTACCCATATGAATGGATGAAGCCTCCTCAGGTAAAGAAAGAAAGCCCTGATGTGTGATGTGCCCATATTAATGGATGAAGCCTCCTCAGGCATGACTAGTAGGTCCTGATGTGAGATGTGCCCATATAAATAGATGAAGCCTCCTCAAGCATTGATATATGTGTATGTATGTTATGTACATGTGATATGACTTGATAGTTGTGACGACTATTTGGTAATGCCAATTTTGATATTATGTGCATGGAAGTGAACCAAGGGGAGGAAAAACCTCCAAGGACCCTGAGTTTACTGAGATTTTTATCTCACCCCGTGTGTGGGGATTATATTTTGCAGGTGTAGCATCTAGCATAGATGAGGATCAGAGATGAGGGATCCCAGGGCGGAAGGCCTAATCAGGACATGCCTGGAAAGGCTGCTTGGGCAGTGTTTTAATAGCTCTAAGGCTCACTATTGTAGATATCATATTAAGATAGGTAATTTCAAATTCTCCTGACATATCTGTAGAGATATTGTTAATGTATCTGCCTTTCCTCTATGTTATCTGGATCCATAAGGGCTAGTTTAATTGTGGTATTGTTAATGCTTCGTGGATATGTATCATACATAATGAATCAAGAAATATGGTTTTGAAAACGCTTCCGATGAGTTAATTAATTGTTTTAATTAATTATGCGCTTATCTGATTAAGTAATATGTTAATACACTGGATGCATACGGGGTGTTACAAACTTGAAATGTCACAACTAACCAATGCTGAAGATGCAGAAAAGAAACATAAAAGCATAGCCTTGAAAGCTGCATCCTCAAAGGTTGAAAAAGTGGAAGACTCAAGTGAAGAAGATGAAGAGGACCACATGAACTTGATTGTCAAAAAGTTCAGCAAGTTCTTGAGGAGAAACAAGAATAGAAAATTCACAAAGAACAACAACAACAACAACAACAACAACAACAACAACAACAACAACAACAAAAGGAGTGACAACAATTTCACTTGCTTTGAAAGTGGTAAGCCTGACCACATTAAATCTGAATGCTCTATCTTTTTGAAGAAGCAACAAGGTGAAAACAAGATAAAGAAAGAAGGAAAGCCTAAGAGAGCCTACATAGTTTGGGAAGATAATGAGTCAACAACTTCTGAATCATCAAGTGAAGATGAAGAAGCAAATATGTGTCTCACTTCTACAATTAATGAAGATGATGATCTCTCATGTGCTCGAACTGAGGTAAGTTCTGAATATGATCAAGTTATTGATGCCTTTCATGAAATGCATGAAGAAGCCAAGGAGCTTACAATATCCAATAATAAGTAAAAGGAAATCTTAGATGGCATATTGCAAAAATTACAGAATTGCAAGCTAAAATTTGTGACTTGAAAGAAGAAAATGAAAAACTTGTTTCAAAGTACAAAATGAATGGATGAGTATGTGCTTCTTCTTCATCTAATATTGACAAATACAATATGTTGCAAAAGGATTTTGATGACTACAAAGGAAGTCAAGGAGAAAAATACATGTTACTTCTATCTAAGAATAATGATTTGATTGACTTTTTAAAAAAGTTTTATAAAGGTAGATGCAACTTAACTGAAATGATAAGTGTGCAAACATATGCTAGAGATACTACTGGTTTAGGTTACAAACAAGGCTCAAAGTCTTTTGGCAAAACTTTATTTGTACCACCAAAACAGAAAAATCAAAAGCATGTCCATAATTCAAGGATCAATCAAAATACTTATTCAAGGAATTAATTAAAATCTGTAACTTGCAACTATTGTATGATGAAAGGACATACTTTTTATAAATGCTATGCTAGGAGATTCTATGTGCCTAATGGAGAATGTATTTGGGTGCAAAAGAAGAAGAAAGTGGCTAACCCCTATGGACCCAACCTCAATTGGGTACCTTCCTTTGAAAATTGATTTGAATTTTGCAGGTATGTCTAAGAGCAAGGTCATCATTATGGTATCTTGATAGTGGATGCTCTAGATATATGACCGGTGTCATATCAATGCTCACAAATCTGATCTTAAAGATGGTGGATTTGTCACCTATGGAGACAACAACAAAGGGAAGATAATAGGTGAAGGAAATATAGGAGATAGCTTTAAAACGAAAATAAGAAATGTTATTTATGTGGAAGGTTTAAAGCATAATCTCCTAAGTATAAGCCAACTTTCTGATAAAGGGTTCAAAGTTTCATTTAATGACAATTGCTGCATGATATGTGATGGACAAAATGGTGAGGTGATTCATATAGCTAAAAGAAAAGGTAATATCTATGTACTCTCCATTGATCATGCATTCTTTCACAACACCTCTTGCTTAATAAGTAAAATTGATGAATCTTGGCTGTGGCATAGAAGGGCAAGTCACATTGACATGCATCATATGAACAAGCTAATTAAAAAGGATTTAGTCATTGGGTTACCCAAACTCAAGTTTGAAAAGGACAAATTATGTGATGCTTGTCAAAAGGGGAAACAAACAAAAAATTCTTTTCAAAGTAAAAATGTTGTTTCTACCTCAAGACCCTTTGAATTACTTCACATAGATTTGTTTGGTCCTTCTAGAACTATGAGTTTAGGAGGTAATTACTATGGGCTTGTCATTGTAGATGATTACTCTAGATTCACATGGACTTTGTTTTTGAAATCCAAGAGTGATGCTTTCAATGCTTTTAGAAAACTGGCCAAACTTGCTTAAAATGAAAAAGGATGCAAAATTATCTCAATAAGAAGTGATCATGGTGGAGAATTCCAAAATAAACATTTTGAAAAATTCTGTGAAGAAAATGGAATCAACCACAATTTTTCAGCTCCAAGAACACCTCAACAAAATGGTGTTGTGGAGAGGAAAAATAGATCCCTTGAAGAAGGTGCATGAACTATTCTTAATGAGACAAATTTGCCTAAATATTTTTGGGCTGATGCTGTAAGTACAGTTTGCTACACTTTGAGTAGTTTACTAATAAGGCCTATTTTGAAGAAAACCCCTTATGAACTATACAAAGGTAGAAAATCAAACATTTCTCATTTGAGAGCATTTGGCTGTAAGTGTTTTGTTTTAAATAATGGTAAAGAATCACTTGGAAAATTTGATACTAAAGCTGATGAAGCCATTTTCCTTGGATATTCATTACATAGTAAAGCATATAGAGTTTTCAATAAAAGAACCTTGTGCATGGAAGAATATGTACATGTTATTTGTGATGAATCTAATCCCTCCAAAGAGGAAAAGAAATGTGATATAGATGCAGGTCCTTTAGAGGAATTCATTCAGCTTAATGATTCAATGGTTAAAGAAAAGGAAGAACCAATTGTTGAAGCAAAACAATCAACACCAGTCCAAGAGCCAAAAGATTGGAGAACTACAAGAGATTTCTCCCTTGACAATATCATTGGTGAAGTCTCAAAGGGAGTATCTACTAGATCTTCATTAAGAAATTTCTGCTGTAATATGGCTTTTGTTTCACAAATAGAACCTAAAAATATTGATCAAGCCTTAATTGATGAACATTGGATGCATGCCATGCATGATGAATTGAATCAATTTAAAAGAAATGAAGTTTGGGAACTTGTTCCTAGACCTTCTTCTCTCAAACCTATTGGCACTAAATGAGTTTTTAGAAACAAACTTGATGAGAGTGGAATCATAGTTAGAAACAAAGCTAGATTGGTTGCCAAAGGTTACAACTAAGAGAAAGGCATTGACTATCAAGGAGTTCTAAAAGCACTCCATGAATTGAAGGGTCCAATGACAAGGTCCAAAGCCAAACTTCTTCAAGAAGAGATGACCAAGAAAATCATGGTTGGACTATTTAACAATGGCAAGGATGAAGGAGGACACAAAGAGCTGAATGGGAGCACCTTGAAGATTATTGGAGAGCTCGCTTAGCGTGCAAGGCTCGCTTAGCACAATGCTCTAGCTCGCTTAGTGCACAAGTCGCACTTAGCACAATTCTTTGACAAAGATTTTTTTAGGCTTAGCGCAATTCCTTGGCAGAGTTATTTGGGCTTAGCGCGCCTTTTCCGCTCAACGCACCCTGTCTGCGAGGATTTTTGTAATTTTGTTTATTTTTGCAATGGGCTTTAATGTTACCAAAAATAGGCCTAAAGGTACGTTTTTAGGTGATTATTAGAGGCTTAGCTCTATAAGTACTTAGATTATGCTATTTTTGCACAACTTTTGATTAATGAAATTAAGCATTTGCTTGAATTGAAAACATAGTCTCTTCTTGGTTCTTGACTGAAACCAATCCGATTCTTATCAAGGAAGCTTTCATTTGTGGCAAATCTTCCCCCGACTTATCGCTCCATTATGGATCGTGGCGTCATTCAACATCATCTTCTTAATCTTCACCATGTTCTATTTTTAAGTTTCCAAATAGTTATCCATGGAGTCTTGAAATTTGCATCCAGATCGATCCAATCCAAGTGTTCATGTCTTGGTAGTCATCACTAATTACCCATCCAAATGCCCCCTTTCCTACACTTATACTATTATACTTGAACCTATAGTCATGTGCTCCTTGTTGCTAGTGCCATCCATTTGGAATTGTTGATTATGCTTGGAGAATGTTTCAATTTGAGTGTATTGCATCCCAAGCCAAATCCCTTGTTATCCACCTCACTGACATTGGTTTATAGATCCAATTGGTTGTCAACCAATCATAAAATTAAAGTTTTCGTGAAATCTACAATTATTTTAGCTTTAATCCAAGACCAAGCCTTAATTTTAGAAGATTCCAAAATGTGATACATTTATCTTCATTGTCTTTTAGCTTTTCTGAAAGGAGAATGTATTTTTTAAGAGTAAACTACACTGAACTCCGCCTAAGGATGTCACTTATTACACCTAGTACCCCTCCATCTTTTGTCCCTACACAAAACCCCTTAGTTTTTAGGGTTGTTACATTGGATCTCCTTGAACAACATCTCTTAATTTTGAAGCCTCGTAGTAGTGGCGCAGTACCTGAGCAAAATCTCCTTCCTTTGAGCACATAGTGGGAACCATATAAATCCAGATTTGGTACTGCCGTTGTAGAAATGTTCAATGGAAAGTTGATGACGTTGCGACATGGAAGATGACAATGATCATGGTGACGATGGTGACACACGATAGCGTATGGTGGTTCATCATCTTCGTTCGTTGGGGGACCGTACAAAGAAATAGAGAAGAGAACCTAAAGGATAAAGGGAAAATAAAGTAACATTATTTTTGTTTAGTATTTTTTAACAAATGAGGATGATATGGCGAATGTGTGGTTATACGAAGATGACTAAGATAAGAAATAAAGATATTTGATGAAAGGTAACAATAGTACCAGTGAGTGAAAAGATGAGGGGACACAGATTGAGGTGGTTTGAACACATAATGAGACGATCTGGATCCTCCCGTAAGAACAAAAGTTTGTTACCAAGAGCTCGACACAAAGAGAGGTAGAGATAGACCGAAACTTATTGGGGGAAATGTAGTTAAACAAAACTTAATGGAGTGAGATATAGATTAGCGGACAGGGTGTGTCTTAGGAAGAAATGAGAAAAGCTATAATCTTGGTGGAGGGTTAGACCCATTGTTATCTCTATGTTTCAGATGATCCATTTTTAGTCTTTTTTTCTCTTCATCTCACCTCCTTCTTTTCTTTTATCTTCTTTTCTTTTATCTTATTTTTTTCCAACCTCCTCGTATCTATCATTGGGTTCATCTACTACCGATCCCAATTAGTTTGGATTAAAAATGTTGATGTTAATGTTGATGTTGTGTTTTTTAACGAAAACTTTAATGCCTTATGTAGAAGGAGGGTCAAAGTAATGTAAAAAATTGGAGGAATATTGAGTGTAATAAGTGAATACTTCAAGGGGGGTATATGTAGTTTATTTTTTTAATGAGAATATTTTTGAAAATAAATTAAAAAAAAGGAGTGCCTAAGCAAAGAGGAGAAATGGACATAGCAACTATCAAGTATAACGCTAAATAATTTGGATTAACACTTAATTATGGAGTGGGTAGCAATAAAGTAACATTCTCGGGCCCAGTGTTCATTATTTATAAACAAATATACATTAAAAAGATGAGTTTCATTAAATATAATTTAAGTTTAAAATTGAGATAAAATTATATGAGAAAAATCATCAATTAGTTTTCTCTAATTAACTTTAAGTAATATGAAACTGACACAAATGCCAAATTAGGTGGTTTTACATACCAGACAAAAGTTATTAAAAATATATGCTTACGGTAACACATTTATGTTGTTGGTCTAAAAAAATATTATTGCATGTTTATTTATATTTATAAATTCTCTAATTATTATTAATTGGGTTCAATCTCTTTATATGATTGTTACAAAAAAAAATCACTTTATAATTATATCATTCTGCGCGGTTTTCTCGTCTCCTGATTCTTTATTTTCAATTTTTGTTCTAAAGAGAAACTATGAGCCATCATATTATTAACTAATTAATTACATGTTGTTTTAAATATTTTAATTTACAGATACACAGAAATCTACAAAACGAAAGAAGACCACTAATTAAGTTATGTGATCGTGAAGGCAAGTGCAACCTTTAATTTGAGATTAATATTTTAAAGTTATTCATATCAATTTAATTATCTATTGTTTTGGTACGTAAAATTTTAATTAGCAATTTCTCTGTGAATAAATTTGATTATATGTCTTTTGTCATTCTAATATAATGCAGGACGCTGGACATGTGGCTCAGACTTTTAAACCCAATGAAATTTATCATTTTGATCAATAGATGGTTTTCATTTTCTCTATTTAAGATGATCACTACTATAAATAATGCATTTTACGACAACCAATTTAAGTCAGTTTTCGCGAAACCGTTGTAGAAGGGTAAGCGGTGGCATTTGTGTAATTAAAATGAAGATTTCAAAGACGGTTCATGTCAATGGCGTCTTAGAAAGTTGAAAACGATGACGATTTTTGTTTAACCGTCTTCGTTTTGGTGTTTTCAAAGACGTGACCGTCTTTAACATGTTGGAAAATAAATTAAAACGGCGCCGTATTGATCAAATATCGTGTTAGCACTAATTTGGTTCCCCATAAAATTGTGAGCCTGGTTTTCGTGCCCTAGTACTCCTCCCCTGAAGGTGGTGTCCCTCTCCCACTGTCCGTCGTCACCCAACCTATCTCCCTCACCCTCAGCTCCACCTCGGTTCCAGTCGAGTTAAAACTCACTCGCCCTAACTCGTTCTCTTCCGCGTTTGGTTTGGCTGTATCTGTGAGCTACCCTTGCTAGCTCCCACACCCATTCGATAAGGTATTCCTTGCTCCAATTCCTCCCTCTTTGTTTACAATTTCTTGTCCCAGCATTTTTCCTTTCCCCACTTTTACCGTTTTCCATCCTCTTATTCTTTTTTAAGCTTTTTTCTCCTCACATCAGAATACATCCTTAACCTCAACTCTTTGTGCTTCGCTGATTCTCTAATATTTGATATTGTAAATTGAGGTATTTTACGCGTGCGTGCCTATTCAAGAATTTGGAAAAGAAAAAAGAGTGTATATATATATATATATATATATATAAGCTGGGTTGGGTCATCAAATCATCTTGTTCCTTTCTTTCACTTTTCCTCTATTATTTTTCTTTCAGAAGCAAGAATACGGGCCCACTAATATTTCAGGTAAGCTTGCAATTGAAATGGTTTTGTTTCCTTATTTTATCCACATCATCTATTTCCATTTGATTTCCTTAAAATAATAGCTATATTAAATGCATGTATTTTCTAGAAGCAGATATCGAGTTTGAGTTTGATTAACATACCAATGGTCATAGGAAGTTGGTGTGACAAACATTGCATGATGCAACCGCAACCCAACTCTAAATGAGTCAAGTCAATTATGGGTTCGTTCTTGTGCTCATGCAAATATTTCCCAGTTGACCAAAACAAATATGTTTTGTTTTTTTCCCGTATATTCGTCCATTTCCTGTTTTGTTTCTTCCACCTAAAAGGAAGAGACACCAGCATTTATGTTGTGAACCATGCTACCTAGCTTGTTACAGTCATATTGCAATAAATTGCCCCCATATACTTCTTTGTGATTTGTAATTTCATAAAAAAATTCTTCCACCAATATATTCCATTACTCTTTTTTTTCCCTCAACTTTTTTCACAAGATGGTTGAATTGAATACTAATACATTGATTGAAATGTAAATTAAAACCCAACACCAAACCAATGCAGTATTATTTCACAAGATGGCAATAATGATCCATAGAAAATCATCAAATGAGCTAGGTTTTAGTCCTTTAAAGCATTGTATCTGCTGTTGGATATGGAACTCCACCATGTGTCTCTAGAGAACTTGCTGAAAGTTGCTCTGTCTATGTATCAATAGGTGTGATGCAGGTATGTGATTGCATTGGACAATGTCTGTTTAACAACATGTTATCTGGAAGAAAGTAATTATATCCATGATTTACTGTTATGAGTAATATTCTGGCCCTAAATTTGTCTGTATTTATCTACTGTATTTCCTTAGGACTTATTATTTTTGCAAATGTATATGATGATATTGTACCTAGATTGAGTGTAGCTTCCCTAACAAGGCTCCGAAATGAAATTGTTCAAACTGATTGGTGAGTGATATTTAGTTTATAATCTTGAAGTTGGCACACATGTGAGGTTGGTGAAAGGTACTATCAACCTTTTTTTATTTATTTAATTCCTTTTCTTCTCTCTTTTTATTTTCCCCCCTATGGTTAATTGGTAATAAACCTCCCTCCCCCATAGCATAGGTTATAATCATAGACATTAGTCATATGGCTCAGTGCTCAGTGACTGTCTTTGAATTATTACTCACTCATGGGCATGTATGGCTATGGATTTTCTAGTGCTTATAATTCTTGGCAATTCATAAGACCTTACTGTAATAATTGATGAAATTCTTTTGAGTTTTGATTATGCAGCCTTTATGACAACATGTGGGATGATGGGCATTCTCTAGGTCCGAAAGAGGTGCATAATTATTTATCCCGTGTGATGTATAATAGACGTAACAAGTTCAAACCATTGTGGAATGCACTTGTACTTGGTGGGGTGAAAAAATGGGCAGAAGTACCTCAAGGTCAAACCATTTCCCTAATTGGATGTAGTTTCCCATGCTTCCATCTCTGAACTCTCAACATTAATTTCTTGCAGTGTATAAACCTCAAGTAAAAAAAAAAGAAAAATAAAAAAAATATGATAAGTAAAAATACAAGATAAATATAAGAAATCTTAATAGAGCTTATTGCCTGTGAATTTACCTTCCAAAGTGGAGACTTGTCACCATCAGAATGTGGTTTAAGAATATATTAATGTGTATCCTCTGCCACTTTCTCTGCCACTTTTATTTTACTGCTTTTATGCCATTTGAGTAGGATAGTTATTCTTTGACATTGTATATTGAAAAGTTTTATTTTCATTTTTTCGTTTTTCATTTTTCTTCATTTTTAGTCTTATATATGCAGGACTCAAAAATAGTAAGAGTGGATATGAGAGCCTGGTAGAGGCAGCTACTGTGGCTTCACAGGGATTTAGTCCTATTGAATAGCATCAAGTTGTCAATCAATCCCTTGACAGAGCCTTCCCCAAGCCTGCAACCATCTGTATCTTTATGAGGGGTCACATGCAAATGGCTTATAGCAGTTTATTTTAAGCATGCTGATCGATGACATTCAAGTACACCGCACAAGCAGCCTGCAGCCATCATGTATGCATATATGCATAATTATTTTGACATATTCATCACAGTAATAATAATATTTTATAATGTTATATTTTTATATCTCTATTCTCAAATCACTAGTCTTATTTCATATGTTTCATTGTTTTTTTTATAAAAAAAAAAATGATACAAATTTTCACTATGAATTAAATAATTTTTTATATCATACTAAATAAGAGAATGTGAACGCAGGGAATTTGCACTATGAATTACCTTGTTAAATTAGATTCTGGAACAGGGGGGCTATAAGAATACCATACTTCAATTCATGCTCTCTAACAGCTTAAGACTTTTAAGTTTGTAAAGTGGTTTGAAAACTAGTTATTTTTAAAATTTTAATTTGTTGTTTTATCATGCCTGGGCTGGGAATTAGATTATTTTTTGTTCCTTAATTTGGCGGCTGTTAACTATTGTTTTTACTCCTACCTATATGAATATGAATCCCATGAATGAGCAAGTTGATATTTCCGCACTAGTGGCTGAATGAAGTTCCGTTCCAATTTATATTTTTTATTTAATCTTTTTCTTTTACCGAATTTGTAATTTTTGTTGTAAATTTAATTTTTTTCCTTTTGTTAATAGTTTCTTATCAGTGGGAAAACACTGCAACTCTTATCCTGTTCTCTTCTTTTAATTTAGGGGCACAGTGGGAAGTAATTATATAAAAAAAGAAGTAAACATGTTTATATGAAAATTTTCGGCCTTTCTTCTGTCATGTGGAATCCATTGAAACTAGGCTCAAGAGTTTGCATCTTATTTTCTATCAATATTTTTTAATCTTTAGCTTGGCCTGCAGCACTTGCATTAAATTTGTATTTTTTTATATCTTAGTTGAATTTGGGTCCTTTAATTAATCATATGAGGCATCTTATCAGTGTTGTGAGTTTACTCTTGCAGTTGTGATATGTTTGTGTGCACTATGAAGGGTTCCAACCTTAATATATTATTACTACTTAATACAGTCAGGCTAATACTTGTGTTACTTTCATATGCGTTTAACTAATTTGAAAGATGCTGCAGACCATATAGGTGAGGTTTTGAAGCGTGTGAAGAAAGAGCATTTGGAGGAGCATATAAAATAAAAGAGTGGCATGGTTCTGTTTCCTTCATATAAAATAAAAGCGTGTGAAGAAATAGCATACTTCCACTGTTGCCAAATTTAGCCTAAAATAAAATACTCCAAATTTATTTCTAAAATCTATTTCTAACCTTAATCTCACATCCTATTAAATTTTATCAATTTTCCACCATTTTTTTTACCTTTATACTTTTGAAATTATTTCATATATCAAGTCCTTTATAAATCTATAACTATTTTTTAAACCACCATAATTAGAATTTTTTTTTTATTCTCTGGTGGGACTCCATGAATCCAATTATCTCCACAAGCTTCCATATTTTATAGATAGAGAAATTTAATTTACTTAAATAACTTTGCCATCAAAATTACGTTGTCCTTTTTTAAAAGAAAAAAAAATACCTTGTCTAAACTAGAAGACAAAGGTATAATTAAGTCCCTCCAAAAAGGTGTAATCAAACTTATGCAAACAAGGAAGGATAATAGTTGCTATTTAGGCTACTTACCTCTGGACCCGATGGTGGATTGTAGTGAGGATATTTTATGAGAAAATAAGTTTTTGGGGCAAGTTAGCCCATGCGAGTTGGGTGTTGGGTCTTGCCAACTAAATGGCATACTTCCACTGTTGGTTTCTTCAGCCCCCTTCCCTATCATTCTCACCCTTTTTATAAATAAGATTCCATTAAAAATTGCCAAAAGGTTATTGGTGTGTAAAGCCCCCTTCAGCTCCATTCCCTATCATTCACAAATATAATTAATTCAATTTATACATCATATATGCTCATTTGAATTGATTAATAGTACACGATAAATAAAAATTCTACTTTTTATTTTTTGAGTAATATTATGTATTCAACAAATTTTATGAGTATTATATTTTATTTTTTCACTATCTCTGCCACTGCCAGCCTGTGATTGTTTTAGGTGGTATGCTTCTCTTGGGATGTATGATGTGGTTGTCAAGCATATGAAGGAAATGTTGGTATGTTTCATGAAAATATTTACAGTTTAGGAACAATTAAGCATTTCACTAGTTAAAGCTATTAAAATTGCTCCCTTACCTCAGGTCTAAAACTGCTCCAATAACTTGAATTATTATTTGAAATGATTGTTGAAGTAGATGCATTCCATCAATTTAATCTGAGCATTCTTACACTTTTTCCTCCAAGATAGTTACGAATGTGGCTGCAATCACACACTGCCACCTAGATGTGGAGGACTAACAGGAGAGAGGAAGAGCAAAAATTAATATTTAATTGTTTTTTGGTAATGAACAGCACCATGATCATGCTAGTTCAAGTACAAAATCCTCAAGTAAGAATGAAAAATTGAAAGCCACTGGGATGTTATCATCAAAGACACTTGAAGGCTCACTGACTCAACATGAAGATATCAAAAGCCCTCTGAACATGTCATGAGTTCAAAGAAGACTGATGAAGCCCTCAACTTTATATGTTCCACTGAACTTACCTGTTAAGGGTGTGGCGCGGATAGCGCCAGGTCTGGCGCTGATGGCGCCAAAGTCTCTGGAACTTGACGCTCAGGGCGTCAAAGTCACGCGAGGGGCGCTAGAGGTTTTCCAAACCGCGCGGGTAGCGCCAGAGGTGGCGCGGATGGCGCGGGTAGTGGCCTGGAAAACCAGATTTCCCTGGAATTCCACGCGACTAGCGCCAAGTGCGGCGCTGATGGCGCCATAGGTCAGGGAAGGCATGGCGCGGATGGCGCCAGTCTGGCGCGGGTAGCGCCAATGGTTCGGGAAGTTGACGCTGAGGGCGTGGGAGTGGCGCTGGTGGCGCCACCTAAACCGCCATATTGGTGCGGTCAGCGCGGGAGCTGGCGCGATCAGCGCCAGAGCTCGGCAGGCAATAAAACAGAGGTCAGTCGTGTTTTGGAAGAAGAAAACCTTCTTCTTCTTCCTCCATGCCCAGCCTCCATTAATGGTGAAACCGAGCTTCCTAGGACCTTATTTGTCAGCCTAAACACTTCCCTGTGACCTAGAAACGTGTTTTAACCGATTGAAAGCTAAAAACCTTCATCAATTCCTAAGATTTGAGTAAAATCCCAACCTTCGGAGAAACCTCAGAAACTTGAGTGTGGGTGAGGACCAGAGGCGCAGAACGGACGACAGAGCTTAGAAAAGCTGTCCTCCAGCCTTGTGGGTCGCCACTGAGGCATTGAGTCTGAGACTGTTGGCGGTGGAAGCCACAGACCTGGGATGGAACTACGAGCTGACACCTTACCAGGTAAGTTCAGTGTTTCCTGGGAAAGAATTCCCGCTTTGGTTGCACACCACACTCCTGGGGAGTGTTGGTCATGATTCATGATGCATGCATTGGCTGTGACATTATTGTATTGAGTTTTTATGCATTGCATTGGATATCTGTGCTGTGTTTGAGCTGTCTGTTGGCCAATAGACGAATACCGGCATTGAGGAGCTCCGCCGTGTATTCAGGACGTTGAGGAGCTCCGTCCCTGGCATCGAGGAGCTCTGCCAGAGATCTGTTGGCCAATAGATATATACCGGCGTTGAGGAGCTCCGCCCGTGGCATTGAGGAGCTCTACCACACTATGACAGGTACTGACGTTGAGGAGCTCCGTCAGTAGGCGTTGAGGAGCTCCGCTAGGCATTGAGGAGCTCTGCCTCCTGTCATAGATCTGCTTGTGATGATGATTATGTTATGTTGAGGCCAGTGGGCCATGTATGAGATGTATCTACATGTTTATGTGCTATGAATCTGTGGGCCAGGGTGGGAATGATTTCCCAAGAACCCTGAGCTTACTGAGATATGTTATCTCACCCCGTGTGGGGCTTACATGATTTCAGGTGATATTCATGGCAGAGAAGAGCAGTCTCAGGGCAGAAGGCCCAGTTGAGACTAGGTTGCTTGATGCAGGAGCTGGGAAGCTCTTTTTGTTTTTATTTTGATGTATAGTTCTGTACTCCCTCATGGAGGGCTAATATTCTTTTGTATCACCACGGGATGTGTGGTGTGGACCATGGACTTTGATATGTATATGTACAGAACTTTGTTATATATGATACGTACCATTTCCCTGAGTATAAGTGTCTTATATCTGTTATCTGCCTGTATAATTAAGTTGTATGGCTTTTGATATATGATTTGAGAAACTGGATCAGCATGAGATTGTATTGTACTTTACCGTTTTGTTATTCCATACATAATGAATCAAGAACATCGATTCCACACTTCCGCTGGGTACTATTTTATGTTTATTAAGCGCTAAACTGATATTATTAATGTTAACGCACCGGAGGCCTACGGGGTGTTACAAAGCTATATTGCATACTTCAAATTCTCCTAGCCCTACTTCATGTATCAAAAAATCCAATACCATGTCCAATGGCCCTGCATCTACCTTAAAACTATTTTGGAAATTTATATGGCTACTAGGATAGACAAATATGCAGTAAGTACAAAAACATAAGTTTGATGCATCCATACTTGTGGAAAACTATTTCTGTAAGCAGAAAAATATGGCTACTAGGACACACGCATATGAAAGAAGAGGTGTTATTAAAGGCAGAGGGTATGGGGTTGACTTAGTTTATGTGATGGTGCAGGTGCCATAGAGACCAAACACATACATGCCTTTTGGAAATGGAGTCAACTATTGTCCAGGCAATGATCGAGCTAGCTAAGCTTGAACTTCTCATCCTCCTCCTTTACAAGCTAATAAGTAGTATGGTTCTTGTATGAATTTTTCTGCAAAATTAGTTTGTTAGTTGACAAAGCTTTATTTTGATAGATACCCATGAGTTTGATTTTATTTTATTAGTAGTATGAATTTTTCTGCAAAATTAGTATGGTTCTGAGGTTGTAGAGGCCATATGTGGATTGGTTTGTTAGTTGACACATGTAAAAGCTGTTTGTATTTTACATTTTTTAAAATAACCTATTCTGCTTCCTTGATTATAAAAACTGAGAACAGAACGTTTACTTAATATATAGGATCAGTTAGCTTGCTAATTGATCAAGCAACCTTGAGTCGTTTCTCAATCTCATTAGAAATGTTTCCTTATTTAACTGGGGATTAGGATTCTTATCGTATTAGTGGTTTTCGGCTTGTAATTTCAAATGTTTCCTTAATCACAATAGTTTTCCTTTCTCTGGTTTTTTGTTAATTTATACACACTTTTCTGAGTTGGTCTTTTGTTCTGTAGTTGCTAATGAGGATTTTGAAGGGCAGAAAGCATTCTAAAGCATTCTACAGCAGAGAAACAGAAAGAGAAGAGAAGTTTAATGGGCAATGACCAAATACTACAACAAAATCTTTTTAATAATTCTTTTCACTCTCACAACTGTCATCTCTCAAATACAGGCAAACTTAGTGGAGTGGTTCATTGGATATGTTGTTGACTCTACCAAAGAGGTTACAAAATCATTATACATCTGTTATTCAATTAAACAATAGTAGTTATAATATCATCATACCTTGTATATTGTACGGATATGGTAGTATATATCTTATTTTATAGACTTTTTTTTTACAATTGTAATTAGCATCACAAAATGTTCTAGATGTTATATTTTATCCTATGCATATTGTTGTTAGTGAAACTTTGAGATTAATCTTGTTAATGAAATGATATTTATTTTTATATATTTTGTATGGTCTATTAAGATTGATTATATCACCGCGGTTATTATTATGTACGTGTAAAAAAATGAAAAAATAAATATTTAAAAAAAAATGAAACTACGTCAATTTTTAACCAACCGTCTTAGAATTGGACTTTCTAAGACGGTTGTAGTGTCGGAACCGTCTTAAAATAGAACTTTCTAAGATGGTTGTAGTGTAAAAGCCGTCTTAGAATGTTGCTTTCTAAGACAGTTATTAACAAAGAACTGTCTTAGAAAGTGACATTCTAAGACGATTTTTGATAACAACCGTCTTAGAAAGTGACATTCTAAGACGGTTTTTGCTGAACAACCGTCTTAGAATGTAACTTTCTAAGACAGTTGACAACCGACGTAGAAAACGTTACTTTTTCAACGACACCCATAAAGACGACGGTTGCAGAATCAACGTAGAAGGGCCTAAATAACGACGTAGAAGGCCATGTTTGTAGTAGTGGATCCAACTTGGTGGAGCATCTCTATTTATCTATTCACAAAATAATATTAAGTTAATTTTTGTCATAACTCTCTTAAATTGAGAAAGGCAAAAGCAACTAAATAGCGTTTTTCAAACCATTATTTACGAATATGGTGCAGTTGCAACATTATTTACCAAAATGGGGCAACCTAACACGCCTGGCTTGGGAGTGTTTAAACACGCCTGGCTTGGGCGTGTTTGTGCTGCCCCCTCCCCTATATATACCCCCCAAAAAGTTACTATTTACCATTCTATATATTTCACCCTCTCTCTAAAATTTGCTCTGCCTTCTCTCTAGAAGTTGGGCGCAGATATTTTTGAAGCGAAGCCCTGCCAACAAGTAAGCGAAGTTCATTATTTTACATGTTATTTTATTTAATGGTTTATATTTTTTAATTAGAAAATTGTTAGGGTCATATTAAACTGTTAGTGATGTAATTATATTTTAATAAAATAAATGTTAGGTTAGTTTAAAATTGTTTCAGTTTAGGGTTTATGGATTACATTTTAGGATGTAGGGTTTAGAAAATTATCAACTATTTAATATGTTATATTGTTTATAATGTTGAAAAATGTTATGACCATATGAATTTGTTAGCGACATAGATTTAGATTCATAGAAAATTGTTAGGGTCATATTAAACTGTTAGTGATGTAATTATATTTTAATAAAATAAATGTTAGGTTAGTTTAAAATTGTTTTAGTTTAAGGCTTATGGATTACATTTTAGGATGTAGGGTTTAGAAAATTGTCAATTATTTAATATGTTATATTGTTTAATTAGAAAAATGTTATGACTATATGAATTTGTTAGCGACATAGATTGAGGTTCATAGAAAATTGTTTATGTGTATGTTGGTTTAATATGTAGTGTTTGTGCTTTAGTGTTTGGGTTAAATGGTTAGGATTTAGGGTTTAGGATTGACGGTCTAGGGTTGTAGTGTAAAATATGGGAACACTTCACACTTAACCAAGAGGGAGGGTGAATTGGTTAGCCTTGGTAATTTAAAAATTACTTGATGAATCAAAATCAGAGTTTCTTTGCCCTTTGGATCTTTATCACAAAAACAATCAAGAATCTTTATCCAAGATAAATCCAAGACTTGTAATGCCTCAAGAAACAATAGGTAAAAACAGAATTCACAAAGAGAATTGACAATTATGCAGAAAATGAGAGAACACACAAGATTTATACTGGTTCACCTCAAACACTATGAGGCTACATCCAGTTTCTTCTACTCAACACTAGAGTAGAGTTCCACTATAAAAATATTATCCTTACAAGCAATTACAAGCTTCTCTTTATCAACCCTAGATAAAGTTCAGAAGTCTAAAAACCTATTAGACTC
Source organism: Glycine tomentella (assembly GCA_007407185.1). Taxonomy (NCBI): domain Eukaryota; kingdom Viridiplantae; phylum Streptophyta; class Magnoliopsida; order Fabales; family Fabaceae; genus Glycine; species Glycine tomentella. The sequence goes on from PYAF01003818.1 coordinate 34,682, forward strand.
TTAGAAGCCACACCCACATTGAGAACACTACTCAGCTGTCTTTAGAGAAACACTATCTCTAATCTTGCAAGAAAAACCCAATTACAATGGAACTTCACATACAAAGATTCAATCAGAATTTTACATCAACAAAGAGTAAGGAAAGAATTCACCTGATGATCCAAGAATGATATGCATTATGATGAAAATACCAGGTTGAATGTAGAAACAATATACAGAACAAGCCTTTTCTTAAACTTTGAAATGAATTGCCTTGCTTCACTAAATCCTAGTGACCCATTCTTGTTTTAATGGAAGCACGACCTTTAGAACCCAGAAGAAAGCCTTTGTGAATGCTTAGAAAGCTCTTAGAATGCTCAGTGCTCAAAAATTCAATTTCTGTTTCGTTCACTTAATCAGACAAGGCAAGGGTTCTTTTTATACTAAAGCCTATAACTGAAATAATCGATTAAAATAGCTCCTGTAATCGATTGTTTATCATTTGTAATCGATTACACACGCTCCCGTAATCGATTAAAGTGTTCATAGTAGGTTCTAAGTTACAGCAACGGGTCATTTAATCGATTATCCCGATGTGTAATCGATTAAGACAGACTTTGCAAAAATCATGTTTGTGTAATGTAATCGATTACAATATATGGTAATCGATTAAGGCAGGCTATGTGCAAAACATGAAATGAACTAAATAATCGACTACAATAAATGGTAATCGATTAAGACAGAGTGATCTCTTTTTCTAAATAGGCAAGTAATCGATTACGGGTCAGTGGTAATCGATTAAACCAATCACTCAATCAGATTTATGTGTGTACTAGGATGAAATAATCGATTAATCCGATGATGTAATCGATTAAATTGTTCTTGATAAATTCCATAAAGCTTGAAGAACAATATAATCAATTCTTTATGTGAAGTAATCGATTAAACCAGCTTAAGGCCATTTTTCCAAAACACTTAGCTTCTTTTTAAGTTCCAAAACAATTACTTAAAGCCTTTTATGATGTAATGCATAAATGAATATAAATGGTATGCATGCAAGGACTTGGATCAACAAAAAGCTTTCTTTCCTTTTACATTTAATCACAATCTTCATCTTCAAGCCTTCAAGCATGTTGAAAGTCAAAACATTTCCAAGTCTTTACATTGCTTCAATCTTCAAGAGCTCCCCCTCAAATCAACATGTAGGGGGTAGGGTTTAGGGTTTCAATGGGCAAGGGTACAGGGTGTTAGGGTTTAGGGGTTGTTGGGGTTTGGGGTCTAGGGTATAAGTTCGGTGGGCATAGGTACATAGTGTTTGGGTTAGGGCAGAGGCGGACCCACGGTGGGGTACATGATCAGGGGTTGGGTGTTGGGGTTTGAGGGTTAGGTTTTAGGGTTAAAGTTTCGATGGGCATGGTTAACGGGTGTAGGGTTTACGGTTGAGGGTTTAGGGTTTAATGTTTATTACTTCAGACTATTACTTTCGCGGTAATTGTGAATCGGACATATTTAGGGTTTAATGTGCAGTGTTTCTGCTTCGGTGTTTGGGTTAAATGGTGAGGGTTTGGGGGGTTGGGGTTTGGGGAATAGGGGTGCTTGGTTTAACGTTTATGATAGACAAGAAAAATTTGTTTGAAAGATACTGATTCGTACGTATTTTGTTTATTAAGATACTGATTAGATGGTTGATTCATGTTCCATTGATTCGTCGCGATCTGGATCCAATCACGAGGGTGAGCCCATGGATCCGACAACCTATGTTGTCCCTACCCCATACAAGTGGGGTGCTTTGCGTAGGCGTACTCAGCGCACCCACGTTTCATAAGCTGTGTGGAACGAGGGCACAGTTCGAGTATTGAAGAATCGACGTGGTAAGGTGACGGCGGGACCACATCACGACGATATACCTGATGTCATTTGTGATATGTTGCGTGATGCTGGCTTTCTTCATGTCGCACGCATGCGACATATTCAGGTATACAATTATGAAATGAGTAAAGAATTGTTAATTTCATAATTGTACTTGTTAATTCATTAATAATTTTTTTAGATGGATGCTGAGCTTATTAGTGCTCTGGTTGAGCGATGAAGGCCAGAGACTCATACCTTCCACATGCCACAGGGAGACATGACCATCACGTTGGAAGACGTGGCTGGTATTTTGGGATTGCCCACGGAGGACAATGTCGTTACTGGAGAGATGGTAGCCGATTGCGCGATCGTCATTGAAGACGTTTTTGGTCACGAAGCTGAGGAGGACACCGAGTTGAGAGGTGGATATTTGCGACTGTCTTTCTTTGATAGACATTTTGCGCATTAGGGTGAGGTGGTTCCCGAATTGGTTAACATGACGCGGTTTACGAAGGCCCACATTCCACAGCTTATTGGAGCATGGTTGTTGTGCGACCGATCTGGAGGTAGCATGATCACAGCACGTTATATCTCGTTGCTTGCTGGGGAATTCACGAACATCGGTGGATACAGCTGGGGCTCCACGGTCCTTGCACATTTGTTCAGACAAATGTGCGAGTGTACAGATCCAGGCAGAAGTGACATTGGTGGATGTCATATGCTACTTCAGGTGTGGGCGTGGCTTAGATTCCCACCCATTGCTGCAGCTATTCCGCTGCCTACTCAGGCGGAGTGGCATTTCGGACACCGGTATGTGTGACTGTATTTCGTTTTTCTTAACAATTGTTACAATTAAGTCCTATAGTATACTAATGTTAGTTATTTTGAAATTAGGTTTAACGCTTTAGGCCGGTTTAAATCGCATGAGCTGGTCTTGTATAGGATGGCATTGGATTCCCTCACTCGACACGAGGTACGTATAGTAATTTTTCAGTAATTGTACGTTTGCATTTGTCGTACATGTTGTTAGAAAATGCTGTGTTTTTTGGTCTGTGCAGGTAGTCTGGCAACCATATAGAGACTACGACTTTCTTGGTGCATCTGAGCATCAGCGACTGTTGTGGATGGCAACAACTCCTATTATATGCTTCCACACAGTTGAATATTCTCAACCGGATAGATGCATGCGCCAGTTCGGGAGGGATCAGCCAATCCCACGTGCTCCCAGGAAGCTTAAGGGTGTGCATTACCTTTCGCTGCATGGTAAACGAGAAGACAATTGGGTTCGTAAGCTCAGACCGTTTATTATGCTCTGGGAGGTTAGGGACCAGCACATTGACCTTCCCCCCTTGCTTCAGGGGTTGCTGTCACCACACACCATGAGTACATGTGATGCGCATAAGGTGGTTGCCAACCAGTATAACTCTGAACAGCAGATATAACGCTCCGGTGGTGATCTGAAATGAGGCATATATTTTGCATACGGATAACGTGGAACCGGATGTTAGAAAGGAAGTAATTCCAAGCTTCCAACGTCTCCCCTTCAACCATGGCAAATGCCAAAGGCACACATTCATTATTCCCATCCTGACTTGTGGCAATCAATAATTTTCCTTTATATTTGCCATAGAAATGAGTCCCATCAACTTGAATGATGGGTTTGCAATAGTTAAATGCCTCACAACACTGTCTAAAAGTCCAAAAAATGCGATGAAAGACACGCTTTGCCCGTATCAATCTATTTGCAACGAAATAATCATTTGTTTGAATATCAAAATAAGAACCTGGTGAAAAACGAAGCATGTAGTTGCACCACCTGGGCAACAATGCATAAGATTCTACCCAATCCCCATAAACCATTGCCATTGCTTTTTGCTTCGCATACCAAGCCTTTCGATATGAAACTTTAAATCCATACGTATTGGTTATCCTCTCCTGAAGCAATGCGACTGACACTGACGGTTCTTCCTTAATCATTTCTAACCAAGACAAAACGGTAACATTCACGTCAACAACATACTTTTCAAACAACTATATTATCCAAATAAAGCACATTCAATAAAAACATACCTACTACTAGTGAAGCAATTACGTCAGAATCAAGCTGTCTGTGACCCTGTGAAATATGATCATTCAAGTAATTGTGTTTGCCACCCCATCTTGAAACAACCCACTTCTCACGGTATGTTGGTTTAATAACCCTAACCCTCCAAGGGCAACCATCATTATACGCAACACACCTCATAGAAAACCTGTCATGCTTGCTCTCAACCACAGTTGCTTGTTGATGGTCCTTCATCAAGTTATGCTTAACTGCGAGTTGCGCTTCCTTTTTCGAGTCAAATTCTTGTTTAACAAACAAATCATCCCCTATTTGCCATGGACCTTGCACTGATCCTGAGCCCGAACCAGAACCGCTAAAAGAATATTCTTCGATTGGGTAATTCCAATCAATATGTGTATAATGAGGAATTCCTTCCCAGAAAAGAATCATCTCACGACCTGCACATTGAACGTCAGTTTAATAAACATTATCAGCCAAATCTAATAACAAAACAAATTACTTACGAAAATCAATCCCCTCAGTTCATAAACATTCAATTTAACCCTGATAAACAATAACAATGAAATTACATAACAAAACAAATTCATTCCAAATAATTAATCACCTCATTACATGCACATTCAAATTAAGTTTACAAAACATATAACCTCACCTAATGCATATTCAAAAACATTTTAATAAACAATATAAAAAAAAATTAAATAACAACACATACATACATACATATATGCCTACATTATCATTGGTTTAGTCAGGTAACATACCTTCAACACCTTGTTCTGGTTGACTGGATCCAGTCCCATGCACGCCAGCATCCTCATCATCATCTGATGCACTAGCATCCTCCTCATCATCCGACGCACTAGCATCCTCCTCAAGAAGCCGATCTTCCATTGCGATATTTTCATCATCGTCCTCCTCTTCATCGTCATCCATGACCCAAGTTGGGTCATATGAATCCTCTACAGACACGTTTACCCCTTCGCCAGCATATGATGCCGCCCCTCCGGCAACATGTGATGTTGTATTATGTGCAACTGCCTGGATGGGTAAAACAACATTCTCTGCTTTTATTAAATCCACGTACAACTCCAGGAAATTTTTCCTTCCCTGGTTGATAAATTCTTCCATTACCAATTCTATGTCTTCATCATCCACCATCTGAAACCCCAAGTAATGTTCGTCTTGCCATAATCTTGTCGTGACTACAGTGATACATTGGTTGACATGTAGACCTAATTTTTGTCGTATCTTCTCATGCATTTCACTTACTGTTGAGGTTCGCTTTATACGGGTTGCTCGTGTATCCCCTTCAAAAATGACACCTTGTTGCCCGTCAACCTTTCTTCCATTAAAATATAAGATAACACGAACAAAATCGTTTGAACTCATTTATTGCCGTGAACAAAACAACTTCAAATATCCCTAAACAGTACAATGTTAGCAAATTTATAAAAGAGGCAAAAAATATGTTAACAAAAATATATGTCATTCATAACTAATACGAAATTAATTGCTTATGTAATAAACCCTAAACCGTAAACCTAAGCCCTAATTCATTCTAACCCGGAAACCCTAAACCCTGCCCACCAACACTTTAACCCTACACCCTAAACCCCAAACCCCAAACCCCGACACCCTAAACCCTTGCCCACCGCAACTTAAACCCTAGAGCCCAATCCCCAACACCTTAACCCCTAACCCAAACACCCTTTACCCATGCCCACCGAAACTTAAACCCAAAACCCCAACACCCTATAACCCCTAAAACCTAAACCCAAACCCAAACACCATGTAACCATGCACACCGAAACCTAGACCCTAAAACCTAAACCCCAAACCCCAACCCCTAAACCCCCTTATACTCATTGTAAAACACCATGTAACCATACACATCGAACCTAAACCCTAAACCCCAAACCCCAAACCCCAACCCCCAACCCGTAAACCATATACTCGTTGCAAAACACCATGTAACCATACACACCGAACCTAAACCCTAAACCCTAAACCTCAAACCCCAACACCCAACCCCTTAAACCCTAACACCATGTACCCATGCCCACCGAAACCATAAGCCCTAAACCCTACTCCTTACCCCCTACAACCCTGCATCGCCAATACTCAACCCTAAACCCTAAATCCAAACCATTTAACCCAAACCCTAACCATTTAAACCAACATCCAATTAAACAATTTTCTATGAACCTAAAACTATGTCACTAACAATTTCATATAGCCCTAACATTTTTCTAATTAAACAACATAACATAATAAATAAAACTGATATGAAAAATCATAAAACCGCTTACTTGTTGACAGGGCTTCGCCTCAAAAATATCCACGCACAAGCTCTAGAGAGAAGACAAAGTAACTTTTAGAGAGAAGGTGAAAACCATGAGTATGGAACATAGTAGATTTGGCGCTTATTTATAGGGACGGGGGCAGCACAAACACGCCCAAGCCAGGCGTGTTAGACTGCCCCATATTCGTAAATAATGGTTTGGAAAACACCATTTAGGTGCTTTTGCCAATTGAGAAACGGAAATAATATATGATGTCAAAGATGTTTAATTCAATTGATTAAATAAGATGTATAAATTATATATTATAAATTTTTTGACAGTCTTTGATTCTGATAGATAAAAAAAATATTTAACTCCATCACATCTACAATTTGTCAAAAATATTCTATTTTAGTTGAATTTTTCACTTTCAATCTATCAATGTAATTACTCTTTCTTCTTTTATGTATTTACTGACATGTGATAACTCATAAATCTCTCTTTTTCCTCACAATTGAATTTAACACATTATATTAATCCTTAAAAATCTCTTATATATAATAAGCAACCAATAGAAATATAAATATTCTTAATTTTCTTTAACTTTGTACAGAGGTTTATTTCAATTAATTGAGTAGGATATGTGAGTAATTATAAATTTTCTAATAATGTTATCATTGCTCTTGATAAAAAAAATTATTAATTTTCTTTATCTTTACCCTACTGTCAACTTTTGAAAATGTTTCATTCACCTGATAATTTGGAAGAGTCACAGCCTGACCATAATTTAATAGCGACCAAAGCGTGCTTATATACATACACATTAATATAATATAAGTATTTTCTATTGTAACCGGAAGAAATGATTACGAAGCTGATCCGTCCTAGGACCAAATACAGTAGATGAAGTGAATCAATTGATGAATGGTTTGAATGTTATGCTGGCTCAGCTTGTTATCTTTCCCATACCCAAGGGTAGCTCCAAAAAGGTTTATATTAAAAGTTTATATTGGCCCCAATAATATGTATTGTGTTAATGAGGTCTCTCCATTTTTACAGTTAAGTTCCTCTTTAGTGTGTCATTAAATTATTAAAAAGTTTTGCCTATGCGGCCAGCTAGAATTATTAATGTGGCTGGTAAACCTTGTGTTGACACGACTAAACTTGGTGTATGCCCTGGACAATTTTGAAAGTATAATTTTAAAAATCTAATCAATAATTAATCCATTCATTATATTGAATTAATGATCGAAGCAATATATCCTACACAATAGCATCCAAAGACATAAAATGTTGATAAACTTATGATAATAAAATTTAGAGATTTTCCTCCTACACTCAACATATTACATATTTCTTCATACATTTAACATTGAGAGAAAAAAATAAAAAATATTCTTACGTATAATCCGTAAGGTCCATATGGATTTCATATTGTGAATATTATGTTAAAAATATGATTTTCAAAATAATAATTTATGTAGGCTCAAACCCGTTATCTTGCGTTATTAGTAAGACACTCTAACCAACTAAACTAATAGATTTATTATATTAAAATAATAATTAATGTCCCTATATATAACATTAAAATTTCTAATATATATTTAATACACATAAGTTTACATAATAAATTTTGTAACAATTAATTTTGATCTAATAATGTATTTTTTACATATATAAATTTTTATTAGACCTATGATTTTCATTTAAACCTATTATTTTATTTAAAATTTGTATATGTAAAAAATTGCATTATTAGATCAAAATTAATTGTTACAAAATTTATTATGTACACTTATATGTGTATTAAATATACATTAAAAATTTTAGTGTTTTATATAGACATTAATTATTTTTTAACAGAATTGGTCTATTGGTTTAGGAAATATACCATAGTGTGGTCCTCACTATGGTATTCAAAATCCATTGCATTATAAGAAAATTCTTGTATGAGAAACCTATAAATGTGCAAGACAAAATCTACCTGGACGAGGGGTTTCTACCAAAATAGAAAGCATTCAGCCAAGAGAACATATCCAAGATGAGACTGGTAGATGATGGCTCTTTCCAAAAAGTTGCCCAGGTGGATGATTCCATATTTGCTAAACTTCAACAAAAGTTTGGACTCATCACTGGACGGGACGATCAGTTGGACACAATCTGGAAAAGGCTACTGAAGAAGACAAAGTGGATGCAGACAGAAGAAGTTGCTCAAGCTGAGAAGAGGACAAAGAAACAAATGGAGGCACCTTTGTCCAAGGCTGCACCTACTCAACAGCGTCCACCTCCTACTCTCATTGCTCCCAAGGCAATAGGTGTCATGACCAATGTGTCCAAAAGGCCTGCACCTAAGAAGCAAACACAAAAGCCTCCCTCCACTGCTCAACGCTAAAGGGTACTCAGTGAGACTAAGAGTGACGATGTTAGAATTTTGGTCTTCAGGAAATGTAAAATTGCACCACCTTCGGATGAGACCTCTGTGCCTCAAGTGAAGAAGGTGAAACCAACACAATAAGGTCCTTCTCTTCCTGCTCAACCTTGTACAAGCAAACAGAAACAAAGAGGATTCCAACGACCCAAGCGTCTAGAGGGTGAGCAATCCTCTATTCACGGTGATGCTGCCAACGACCCTCCTCCAGCTGATATTCAACTGGTTCGTCAACAGACTTCAACTGTTTAACAGTTTGAACAAAGCCTTTGAAGAACTGAGACTATACATCTTAAAAAGAAGAAGTGAATTGAGTCCACTACCGGTATAGACGATGAAGTTCAACATGAAGCACATCCATCTCACATCCACCTTGATCGCTTTCAACATCAATACTTGCCTATCGTAAACCTAAATCTTTTTGTGGAAGACATCACACGGTTGTGTTTTCCCATTGCCTTTCTTTCTGAGAATGCTTACAACATTTAAAAAAGAATGGAAGCTAAATTCCAACCTATGATAGATTGGACGTATTTCCCTCTGGATATTGAAGAAGAGGAAGTTACGTATCCTTTGTCCAAGCACCAAGATTATCATCTACATCCACCATTTCTAAGCATGATCCACCAACAGGGATCAAAGTTCTCCCTCCACCAAAGTGGAATAACTTTACCCCAAGGTATCCAAGCCTCATCCTCTGCAGCACAACACAAAATTGCCTACAGGATTCCTTCTGGGGCCTGCAAAGAAAAGTAAGTCATGATAAGGGCATCATTGGGTGGTTCAGTAAAATTGATGCACAACAAAGTGATCCATCCTCTGATGATTTCTTGCCTCCATTTCTCCGTCCAAAGCACATCCAATTGTTCACTCCCATGCCTAAGTTCATTCCTTTAGACTATGGCCATCAAGCTATCCCTCTGGCTAAGGAGGATGTATACAATGTTGGGATGATAATGATGCAATGTGGGCTAATTGATCGATGGCCAAGCTATCCTCCAGGTCTACACATCCGACACACAACCTCCATCAAGTTCATGCCTGTTAGATAGCTCCAAAGTTTCCACCCTTTGACTTAAGAAATAAGAAAGGCAAAGTTCCTCCTCACAGAAAGCCGATACCTCATAAAGGCCCAAAAGACAATGTTGTCTTGCGTCTAATTCCTTATGATTGGAGCAGGTACTTTACAATGGATGCTGCTAAAAAGACTGTTGCATTAATACCAGGCATTGAGTTTGATCAGAAGGATGTCATGCTCTTTTACTTTAAAGACATGAATGGAAACTCTCGCCTTGCGTCCACCTCAGACTATGATAAGGAAGACAACTCCTATCACATGTGCATGGTGCAAATTTTGCATCCAGGTAACATATATCGCTTCAAGGATTGGCATATGTTTTTTCCAAGGCAAGAAGGAGATAATGAGTTTTATCAACCTCTAATCCATGATACTCCTCCTTTTCGATCTTGGTTTGTCTTTGACTTGCACAACTATTCTGAAGCTTCAATGAAAAGAGCCATTGTCACTGCTTGGGCAAGGTTTCCATACTCAAGAAGTGTTTATACTCTCTTGATCATAATCCATGGGTTCCTAGTTAATGATTGGTAGCTGAGCTTCAACGGAAATATGACAAACTAAAATGCCAACTGATGGAGATGCAAAAAGAGGTTGAAGCCAAACAATAGCAGGAAAAACTTGAATATATCTCAACATAATTTACTTATACATACTGATAACATATTTGCTCTAATTATGTTGTTGAAAACTCTCTTTATGCTCTGATGCTTAATAAGTGTGCTGTATATCAAAGTTACTTTCTTTAGATATACAAACCAAGAATAAATCGTGTGCAATGTAACACCCTAATATTTCAATGTAACCCCTTTGTGTTGGGTAAAGTCTGGAGAAAACTTAATTTTAGGAACAGAGATTATACAACAAACAACTGATAAAATTAAATTAATCCAAGAAAAAATGAAAGCTGCTCAAAGTAGGCAGAAAAGTTATTATGATCAAAGAAGAAAGGATTTAGAATTTGATGTAGGAGATCATGTATTTTTAAGAGTCAATCCTTGGACTGGTGTTGGGAGAGCTCTGAAATCCTGAAAACTTAAACTGCATTTTATCGGACCTTTCCAAATTATCAAAAGAGTCGGACCAGTAGCCTACCAAACTGCCTTACCCCCTAATCTTTCAAACCTTCATGATGTTTTTCACGTATCCTAAATACGTAAATATGTCCATGATCCTTCCCATGTAATTGAGATAGATAATGTGCCCATAAAGGATAATTTAACTTATGAAACATTTCCAGTAAGGATTGAAGATAAAAGTATAAAAATCCTAAGAGGAAAAGAAATTCCTTTGGTAAAGGTTATCTGGGGAAATGGCGCAGATGGTGATGCTACATGGGAACTGGAAAGCGAGATGCGGAAGAATTATCCGATCCTCTTCGACTCAGGTAAATTTCGAGGACAAAATTTCTTTAAGGGGGAGAATTGTAACACCCTAATATTTCAATAGGTATATGAATTTTCTTATAAGATCATTAATATGCATTTCTAGATAAAATGATGAAAATGCCCCTGGACATTTTGAAAATGACCAAAATACCCTTTAGCCCTGATAAGGCCAGATAACCTCAGTAATGCTATAAATACCTGATAAAAGTACAGTATACTCCTAGATAAGGGATTATTGACATTGTTAATAAAGAAAAACCATAAATTAGAATTTTTAGAAATTTTGGAAGAAATTTCGAAAAGAATTCAATCTAGACTAACCTGAGCTTCATAAAAACACAGAAAAGGGAAAGATATAATCTGTGAAATTTTCTCTTAATTATAGGAGGAATAGATTCTCTAATAAATTAGTTTAGTCATTTTACTAATTAAAAACAAAATGAACCAATAAGAAATTAGATAAAACCATTAGAAGAAAGTTAAATGACATCCCAAAAATATTACTAAAACTTAAGCTAGTTTCTAAAGAATTCTAGAATTTTATTTCTAAGAAACCAATTAGAATTAAGCCTCCATAGATTATAGAAGCAATGTTATTTAATTTCAAGACATAAGTTAATTTAAACAAAGCATGAAATTCCTAAAACTATAGCCATCCACGTGAACTAGCAAAATTGAAACATATTTGCTTCCAAATCAAAGCTTGGTCGTGTACATCAAGGAAGAATGGAGAAAGCTTGAGAAAAATCAAGAATTAGGACACTTGTACGGTTAATAAGCTAGGTGCTTTGTAATTGGACCATTTGGAAAGCTAAACCATCATGATTTTGGAAATAATGCAACGAAAATCTCCTTAAGCCTAGCTATCCCACGTGAAAGTAGAAAAACCAAGGGAATGCATCTAAGTTTGGCTAGTACACGTGCAAAGCTAGAAAGGAAGAGAGAAATGTAGAATTTTCATGAGCTAGGACACTTGTAAGGTGGAAAATCCTTAGCCAATGAAAGGAAACCAACTAGAAAGCAAGACAATAATGAGCTTTGGAAGATATTTTAGCAAAAAGCCAATCCACCTAGCCTATAAAAAGGATGGTGGGGACCAAAGTGGATGCAATTCACGTGTAGCATCCCACTTTCATCCTACATCCCTTTCACTTGAATAAAAAAGCAAACAAAGGCCCACACCCTTAAGAAATTCACGTGGAAAAGCTAGGAGTTCTTGGAAGAAAGTTGCTAAAATTCCAAAAAGAAAGCAAGGTATGGGGAAGTGTTGTGATAAATATGGTTTAGATATTTATTATGCTAGTTTATCATTTATTTCTATATGAATCAAGCTTTGTTTACCATGTGTTTGATGAAATGCTTCAAAGAACTAAAATGGGTACATGGATGATGATTTGAATAAGTAACTTAAAATAACTTAAAGAATAATTGTTAGAATGAATAACTTGAATCTAGTCTAGTAAGAAAGTGATTAAGTAACTTAAGTCTTTATATATTATGACTATATTTAAAGAAATACTTGATTTAATGTTTTACTAAAGTTTGTGTGTTATCTTCTTACTTATTTGATATTTTACTAAAGTTTGTATGTTATATACTCAATGGATGTTTTACTAAAGTTTGTATATTGTTAAAAGTGTTCTATACATCCTTAAGAATGTTTACTAAGTCTCATGAGGAAATTATGATGAAAACATATCTTTTATATTGAATTTATGAAGATGGGTGATTGAAAGTGTACAGTTTAAAGTTTATGACAATATGATAAATAAAATTAATAGTGAAGAGTAAACAAGAAATAAAAGCGATTCATTGCATATTTCATCTGCATTTAATTACCTCAGAGAGGAGGTAATAGAGTGGCCTCAAGAGGAGGTGTGTCAGATAGCTAAACTGAGTCCATGCGTTCAGACAAAAGGAGTCTGAGCTAGGGGGTAATTGAGACAGTGAGGACCACACCACCATGATGATCACATGGATGGAGGTGACCTTCCTATCGCGATACTGGGCTACCCTGACTGAATGGATAAGTTCGTTCCACTGAGAGAGGGTGGGGCTATCTTGACTATGGTACCATGTAATAAGAATCTGAGATCTCAGTCATGCATCATTTTAACAAAGAATCATGCATCTGTTTGGCATCTATCATGTATCTTGTTTTATGAGCGTTATTTTAATTTGCTATGGATCTATGGTTTTATCTAACTATGTTTATCATATACTTACCCTACTTTGTGTCTGTGGTTGACACCTGTGATGACCCCAATTTATTGAGCGAGCAGAGGAACAGTGAAGCTTAAGCCATGATGGTGTCATGGAAGAGCTTGGATGACTTGTATTTGGTGCATTTGGTGTTTTGTTGACTCTGAGCTTATGTAATTTGTACTGGACTAGTTTAGTTTGTTGGTCTGTATCTGAACTATATTATTTGGGACTGTATTGAACTGTATAATATTTTATTTAGAACTTAGAAATATTTGATGATAATTAATCTATTTAAAGTTAATTTAAGGAATGAAGAAAAACGATTTTATAGAATAAATTTCTTTATAAAAGGAAATAAGCGAAAAAAATTTTGGCGTTACATGCAACAATACACTCTAAACACTTCTGGTACCTTGATCTTAACTTTTTCATCTTATACTTCTTTGTATCAAAATTTATATTGTTTGTCATCATCAAAAAGGGGGAGAATGTTAAGTTTGCTTGTGTTCAAGTCACATTGGATTGTATCAAACAATCAAATCCCTAAGTTTTTGATGTTAACTAAGTATAGATTTTATGTGTTAACTTTTCATGCTTAATAACAGGTTTATCTATCTATATGAGATTCACGAAGAAAGCATGATTAGAAAGGCTTTGGACGATAGCTAAAGTATCAGTCATTGGACAATACTGCCTCAATGTTCAGTCCTAAAAAGACAAGTGCTTTAGCACTTTGCTCATAGTACAAAAGCAATGGAACAGTTACTCGATCCTAAAGTACTGAAAGTAATTATCAGAAAGTGATGTCCATGGTTCAATAAGCAATTTGTACCATAATGAACAAGAGGGAAGCTTTGAATTGTCTTGTCTTGACATTCTTTATTCCTTTTTTCCTATGCTTTTAACGTTGTATTTCAATTTTACACTGAATGTGAGCTCTGAGCACAAGGCAACAATGGCAAGTTGTACTTCTCTGAAGATACACTGCAAAAGATGTTTGTGGTCCCCACACTCTTTGCATAGTAATGTGCCTCGTGTAAAGCCCCCAAACTATTAGACAACAACTAGTTGGAATCTCTCAATAGATTGAAGCTCTAAAGTCTATATAAACCTTGAAGATGTTTGTGTAAAGTTGTCGAAGCACTAGAGAATCATCTAATACAAAAACGAACACAGTGTTGAAACACTGTCAGTTTAGTTGGACGAAATAAACTTAAGCGAATTAAGTGAACCTTGTTGGATTTAAAGGAAGCTGCAAGAAGATTGAAGCAAGGATGGCTTGGAGTTTTTGCTTTTTACATGCCCGATCAAGTTTGAAGGCATTTGTAACTGTCTAAGTGGCTCAAGTACATTTCCTTGTGATCTTTCATTGCATTTGCATTCCCATCCTCATGCATACATGATTTTGATTAATGAACTAAAGCTACTCAAATGATTTTACAAGAATTCAAGTTCTCATGGCTAAGTTTTTTGGAAAAAGTAAAACTTACTGCTTTAATCGATTACACAATGTTTTAATCGTTTAAATGTCTTTGTTCTAAATCTGGAAAAGCCTTGAAGAACAGTTTAATCGATTACAGGCTTTTTGTAATCGATTACATAGTGTAATATGAAAATCATGCATTGCTGCTTTAATCGATTACCATGAATCGTAATCAATTACATAGGTTATTTTCATATTCTGAGCTTTACTGGCTTAATCGATTATCAATATCATGTAATCGATTATTATACATCGTTTCACATACATACAATCTACTTTAATCGATTACATCTCGTATTAATCGATTATCCTATTCATGAAAACATTTCCAGAAAGCTCAAGAACATATTAATCGATTATATGGTATTTTAATCAATTACATATGGCAAATTAATCATTTACACCAGCGGATTAATCAATTATTGTCAGTTAAATCAGTTTTATATAAAGCTTTGTGGGTCATCTCTTTATAAATAGACCTTTTACGAATTGTTCAAAATATGAGTGACTTACCCAAAAGACACTAAGCTTTCTAAGAGTTCAAGAGACTGATTACTGAGTGAAAAACACATCTTGTGAATATTAAGATTTCTGAGTTTTCTAATGAAGATGTGTTGAAAAAAAGAAGTTTTCAAGATATTGATTCTAAGCATTAGAATTCATACAACCTGGAATGTGTGGTAATCCCAATTCATTTTCATTCGTTCATACATGAAGGATCATCGGTTATGTCTATCTTAAATCTTTCTTTTTAAGAGTTTGTGATATTTGTATTCTTTTGTAATAAATCAATTTGATTCTATCAAGCATTCTGGAGAAGGGTTCTCTAGAGGATAGAACAGAGTAGTGTTCTCTGGTTCTTGGTCTTAGAAACCTATAGGGTTTATATTTTGATTCTTTGTCTGGGTTTGACAAGAGAGACCTATTGTAAATTTCTTGTAAAGAATATTTTGATTTAGTGGATACTCTAACCTAGTGTTGGTTGGAAGACACTGGATGTAGCCTCCAAGTTTATAAGGTGAACCAGTATAAAATTGCTAAGTCTCTTTTCTAAATTCTGTACTTCTCTCATTGCTTTTGTTTGGATAATCAAGATATTATCAACAATACAAAGTTTCTGGCATTACTTGCATAACAAGATCGATCTTTGTTGAAAGAAAAGTTCTGGTTTGAAAAAGGTTTTTAAGTGATACAATCCAGATTTCAAATTCCATAAAAAGTTTCAAGTAAAATTTTAAATATTTGTTTTAAACCAATTCACCCCCCTCTTGGTTTATTTGAAGAGTGTTCATTGTATTTTCAATTTGTATCAAGATTTGGTTCTTGAAAGTTATTCAAGATCACTTTCTTTTCAAAGAAAATGAATACAAATCAAATAACTTTTAGAGAGGGAGCTTCTCTCAATCGTCCACCGATGTTTGAGGGTGAGCATTTTAGTTTTTGGAAAAATCGTATGCAAATCTTTATTCAATCCAATGATCCTGCAGCTTGGAATGCCATTGAGAAAGGTCGTTTAGTTTCAATGAAAATTGTTGATAATAAATTGATTCCCAAAGAATTGAATGAGATGACAGATGCTGAAAAAAGAATTGTGCAATATGATTTTAAAGCTAAAAACATGATTACATTTGCTTTGTCTTCTGATGAATTTTTTAGAACTGAGATGGAGAAGTGCAAAAGAAATGTGGGAGATGTTGGAGATAACTCATGAAGGAACAGATGAAGTAAGGAGATCAAGGAAGTATGCCTTGATTCATGAATATGAGATGTTCAAGATGAGCAATGCTGAAAACATATCTCAGCTACAAACAAGATTTACACATATTGTCAATCATCTTCTTGGTCTTGGAAAGACATTTGATGCTGAAGAATTGAACATCAAAATACTAAAGTGTCTAATAAGACCTTGGCAACCAAAAGTTACAGCAATCAAGGAATCCAAAGACTTGTCTAAGATGTCCATGGTTGCACTATTTGGTAAGCTACTTAAATATGAACTTGAAATGTCACAACTAACCAATGCAGAAGATGCAGAAAAGAAACACAAAACATAGCCTTGAAAGCTACATCCTCTAAAGTTGAGAAAGAAGATTCAAGTGAAGAAGATAAAGATTACAACATTAATCTAATTGTCAAAAAGTTCAGTAAATTCATGAGAAGGAACAAGAACAGAAAGTTCACAAAGTTTAACAAGAAAAATGACAACAATAACACCTCTACCAACTTCATTTGATTTGAATGTGGAAAGTCTGGACACATCAAATTTGAATGTCCAATATTCTTGAAGAAGTAACAAGGTGAGAGGAAGATAAAGAAGGAAGGAAAGAAGGCATACATTGCTTGGGAAGATAATGAATCAACTACATCTGGATCAGCTATTGAAGATGAAGAAGAAGCTAATGTTTGTCTCACTTCAACAGTAAGTGATGATGAAGAGTTTTCTAGTGCTGAATCTGAGGTAAATTCTAACAAGGCTAATAACAAATTAGTTACACACTTACACAAAATGCATCCCTAAAAGTAATTACAACAAAAAATGTTGCTTCAATAACATGTTATACACTTCACAGTCACATGTAATACAAGGCAAAGAAGGCACAATCACACGTTGACCCTAACCATGTGTCCTAATCACCATTGGTAATAGTAAATAAATTTAATAATCAAACTCTTCAAAATGTGATGTAGTTCTCAGAGAAGGCACATCCAAATTGGAAGTTTGAAATGATAAAAAAAAAACTTAAACTTACCATTTCAACATTTGGTTCAGGATCGTTGACTTTTGTATGTTGTCCATCATTCCTTTTAGCAGAAGTGCAAGATTGCTTATTATGACCCTTACCACCACATCATGTACACTTGTGCTCTCTCTTAGATGTTTCTTTTTCAAAGTTCCTTGTTTTGCCACTTCCCTTAGTGCAAATGATAGGAAGATTGGGAATTATTTCATTTGTTGGTTATGAAGTTGGAATATTTAAAGCCTCACTATTTCCATGTTTGGCCCTTAGTCTAGATAATTCTCCACTTAGCATTCTTTATATTCATCACCATCAACATGAGCCAATTGAACAACTTCCCTAAACAAATAATGCAAATGTGCATGGCATGCAACTATTTGGGAGTCCTAGCACATAGAACCATTTTGGTATCTACCTTTCATTGTTACCTTAGATTTTTTTGTCCACCTATCCAACACTAGAAAATTAAGGAGTCCACCAAACTCTAGAAAAAACAACAAAGGCAAAATGTGCTCACAAAGGTAGTTCAATTGATTTCATGCATAGAAATAAACAACAAAACTCTACAGGTGATGATGAATTACATACATGCCAATATATGACCTCATCCTTTATACTTCATAACAAAATATATATTCCACGTAGCCATCTTATGACATTTGGTTACCTTCATCAATGATGCTCTTACAAACATGGGTCTAAAGAGCAAAAATATCTTCTTCGTGAATAGGCTTGATGTCAAGCGCTCCAATGAACGACAACTCATTAGGGGGGATATTACCATAATCAGATTCAAAGTCAATTTCAATTTCCCTATGCCAAAAATAAGATAAACATCTTTGAAATTGTTTAAAAAATTCACACAAACATATCTTTGGGTTGATGAATTTCCCAAGATGGCTATGAAATGCTTCACAACGTGATGTAGTCCTTATATTAACAAAGAAATTGGCTCTAATATGGGAAGTTGCCCATATACATCTCCTTCATACAACTCCTTCAACCAATTTTTTTCTTCCAAATTAAAATCACTAATCATTTTAGCCCACATTTCTGCAAATTCAATGACATCAAAATCCCTAAGCATGCATCTCTTCAACTATGGCAACAAATCAGAATTGCCTACATTTGAGTTTGGATTGCATAGCAAATTCCATGCACACAACCTATGATGAGCGCTAGGACCTGCTTTATTGCATTTTTTATAGCTAAGTCATCGTTTGTTATTACTGATACAAGAGTCTTGCTTTTCATAACCTCCACAAACTGTTGCAGCAACCAAACGTATGTTTTCCTTGTCTCATAAGATACAAGAGATGTAGCAAAAATAATAGTTTGATTGTGTTAGTTTACCCCAGAAAAAATCACAAATGAACATTGATACTTGTTTTTCTTGTAAGTTGCATCGAACACCAAAACTTCACCAAAAAATTCAAAGTTCAACTGACTTTCTCTATTAGATAAAAAAAAAAGGTTGCAACCTTCCTTCACTGTCAATGGTATGCCTTACAAACATCAATAGGTCTTTTTCACTCAAATCTTTCAGATACTTCAAAGCCGCACTTGCATTAGAAATTTGTTGTTGCCTTTGCCAACCAATTTGATTATGAATATCATTTTCCCTATAATGTTTCTTGTCATATCCTTCTAGAGTACTTGCAAAACAATCAAGAATCTGAGGAGGTCTAATTCCAACTCGTCTAAAATGAATTATTTGTAGAATATCAATATCAGTCAACTTCCTATGAGATGGCAACATTGCACAATATCTTTCTTCTAACAGTTCATAATTGTGATCATCTTTCAAAATAGACACATACCATAGCCTAGTAGTCTGCTGAATGTGAAAACAAAAATATGCCTTATAGACACACCTAGTCTCATTCTTTGCTTCACGTTTTTTATTTTCAATAGTCTTCTCTAGGGAAAACAAAGGTTTGTTGCACCTTTTCACTGTTGCATTTTTTAAGCACATTTCTCTTAAGCACACAAAACCCATTTGTTATACCATACCAATAATAAAACAAGTATGCTACAGAAAGGTCTACAAAGTATTACCTTTTTCCATCTTCATGGATAATGTTCCTCAAGTTAATGTTAATTGTATCTATCTCACAATTTATAATTATATGTTGATTAATTTCTTCTTGAACTGCACTAATCAAGCCACCTATTTCCTTCGGCTTTAGAACTGAAAGGGGGTAATTTTTTTTTTAATTACCATTTGGGGGTATAATTTAAATTTTTTACTAAAAAGGGGTAAGTCGTAATCCCTATTACGACTTCTAATTTAAAAGTCGTAACATAAATTACGACTTATATATTTTTTAATTTTCTAACTAAAGTCGTAAAAAAACTTACGACTTAAATATATATTTTTTAACCCGCGACTTTAAAGTCGTAAAAAATTTTACGACTTTAAAGTCGTAAAAAATTTTATGACTTTCAAGGCTTTTTCCTTTCTTTTTTCCGTAAACTTTTAAAACTTTTTTTTCTTTTTTTTTTCTTTCCTCATGGAAGCATGGAAGGCATACAGAGTCTCACGACTCTTCCTTTTTATAGCTTTTAATTTTTATAAGTTTTTAACTTTTTTTATAGTTTTTTTAACTTCTTTCTTTCATTTTTTAAACTTTTTTACATGTTTTTTTTTTTACTTTCTAAAATGATAAATAATTTTGTTTTAAGTATATCATTTTGTTTAATATATTTTTATTAATATTTTTTAATATTATTTTATTTAATATATATTATGAATATACTACTATTAAATAAAGAATATCAAATATATATTCAAATATATTAATGAAACTAAAAAAATTAAGAAAAATAGTTAAAAAAAGAAAATAAAAACATATAAAAAGTTAAAAAATGAAAAAAAAGTATAAAAAACATATAAAAAAAATGATATACTTAAAACAAAATTATTTATCATTTTAGAAAGTAAAAAAAACATGTAAAAAAGTTTAAAAAACGAAAGAAAGAAGTTAAAAAAACTATAAAAAAAAGTTAAAAACTTATAAAAATTAAAAGCTATAAAAAGTAAGAGTCGTAAGACTCTGTACGCCTTCCATGCTTCCATGAGGAAAGAAAAAAAAAAGAAAAAAAAAGTTTTAAAAGTTTAGGGGAAAAAGAAAGGAAAAAGCTTTGAAAGTCGTAAAATATTTTACGACTTTAGCGGGTAAAAAAATATATATTTAAGTCGTAAGTTTTTTTACGACTTTAGTTAGAAAATTAAAAAATATATAAGTCGTAATTTATGTTACGACTTTTAAATTAGAAGTCGTAATAGGGATTACGACTTAC
>PYAF01003818.1:55581-88082 GCA_007407185.1 Glycine tomentella
AAAGTTTTAAAAGTTTAGGGGAAAAAGAAAGGAAAAAGCTTTGAAAGTCGTAAAATATTTTACGACTTTAGCGGGTAAAAAAATATATATTTAAGTCGTAAGTTTTTTTACGACTTTAGTTAGAAAATTAAAAAATATATAAGTCGTAATTTATGTTACGACTTTTAAATTAGAAGTCGTAATAGGGATTACGACTTACTCCTTTTTGGTAAAAAATTTAAATTATACCCCTAAACGGTAATTAAAAAAAAAAAATTACCCGCTTTCGGTGCTAAAGCCATTTCCTTCATACCCATAGCAGCGACATCATTTTCTTCACCACAGCTATCATTACCACTTGTATCATTTTTTTCACCATCATCTATTATCTGACACGTATCCAACAAAAATATTAATCAACATCAATTTAACAACCGAAATTAAATTAAAAATCAAATGTAAAAAATGTTATTCAATAAAGGGTTCATTATAATACTCATATTTCAATGAATCTTTGTTCCTACATTTACACCATGTCCATCTATTTCTTCTTCAGCATTCTCCATGCCTAATTAAACACAAAATAGAGACATGCCTAATTAAACCCAAAATAGAGACAACACATAAGCTATTATTACATTTCGACTAACTTCAAAGAAAATTCTTGATATAAAACTACATGGAAAAGTCCCTTTACACCCCACACTAACTAAATATCAATGTAAAAATTATAAATTCATCCCAAACACCCCCAAATAAAAATGGGAAAAACGTACCTCAACTTTGAGACAGGCCAATCCCGATCTTAACCGAGAACACACGAAGCGGGACCTCAACCAACCGCAGTGCCAACTTTAGCAGATAGACATGCAAGATCGCCAAAGAAAGCTTTTGAGAACCAATATGATGTATTCGATTAAACTATGATTGTGGCAAACAAGAACCATACATGAACCCCTTAAGGATTAACCTCAATCAATATTATTTTATTTAAGGGCATTATTGTTACTTCACTATATTTTAATAAGCATGTTAATGTCTCTATCAATTTCCTTAAAAAAATCAAAAACAAAAGAAAAAAAAGGATTATAATAGTTATAAATTACTCTTGCACCAAACACCATTCACCTTGGTTGTGCCCGCTAGGCAACGTCTTATCGAATAGCCTTTAGCATAGAGGTAGAATTCATTGTATGTTTGTTCTTGTTGCAAGTTGTGGATTCCAACCATAGTTAATTAGGGTGTGTGGGTTCGAACCATGGCGATGGAACTTTTTCCGGCATTTTTACCGAAACAAGTGCGTTAGGCAACAATGATCCCAATCCAATAGGTGGACCAAACCGGTTGATCCACTGAGTCCCAGTCCGACCGATCGGTTTGGTTCATTTTTAAAACTAATATTATTTTTAATAGTATATATCTTAATCACATCTTAATCGTTATATATTGAAATTAAAAAAAATTAAGTGTAATTTCCTATTCACTTTAATCTAAAATTCAAAAAGTCATGTGTCTTAGAAATATTTTTAAAGATGAAAGTGATAGTAAGTAATTGAATCTAGGAACTTAATTAATAACAAAGATTTATTTTTAGTTTTCTTACTTTCAAGGAATAATGTACACTTAATTTACCTTATGAGAAACTAAAATTTGGGTTTACCCATTCCCAAAAAAAAAAATTACATTCTTGTTCTGATATGTCCTCAAGACCAATGATGTAGTTTATAAACTCCTTCCCTAAACATACCAAAGCACCTTTTAAGAACAAAACCATGAGACTCATACCAGCCCCAAAGCAAACAATACCCAAAATGAGGTTGGGGTTTTGTTTGGCTATATATTGGACACTACTATGGTTTGTTATGACTGTATTTTGCTCAGTATTCATGTCCATGCTTCATTGGTCACTCACTATTTAAATTGATGAGTCACTAATTAAACCACATGAATGGTACAATTTATTGGAACATGAATAGAGAAGTTGTAGGATTGTTTTGTGTGGATATTTTATATTTTTGCTTTGTTATAGTAAGAGAATAGTGAAAGTGCCTAGGAAAAAAGTAGTTGAAGGTGGAAAAGAGTGGATGGGAGTTGGGCATGAAACAAAAAACATGAGAATATGACACTTGTCTAAGTGAAGACATTCTTTTAAATAATAGTATTTCCTCTATTCTAAAATAATTATCGTTCTAGTTTCTTTTTCATAAATCATAAAAAATACTAAATAGATGAAAAATATAGTAATTTTATAAAATTAATCTTATATGATCATTAATTTATTTCTAAATTTTATAATTCATCATTAATACATAAGAGACATAAGTAAAAATAATAATTAATGATCATTGAAAAGTTAAAATGACAATTTTTTTCTTATACAATAATTATAATAGAACAAAGGGAGTAATACAATAATTAATTAATTAAATTTTTAGTCTCTCATTTTAGGTGAATTTTCACTTTTAGTCCCTCGAAAAAATATTCTAATCATGGTTTACCATAATTTTTTTTGTTTCATTTTTAGTTCCAACCATTAATCTGAACCGTTAATATCCATTTTGACTGATCTAACATGGCAAACATATGACAATTTATTTTATTTTTATGGCAGTTTCAAAACTGCCAAAAAATAGGTACACTATTAAAAAAAAGTCTCTCACTTTATAATGATTTTCATTTTTAGTCTTTCATAAAAAGTTTTATCGATCTTAATTTCTCAATTTTTTTATGTTTTTAGTCTCCCATTAACTTAGACCATTAAACCTGATAGTCAATTAATTATTATTTTCACATAATTTGAATTATTAGTTTACAATCACACAAGAAGACTTTTTCAAAAACATCATTTTAATTAATTATTTATTAATTAACTATAACTAAAAAATTACTCAAATAGTAGACTTATATATATATATATATATATATATATATATATATATATATATATATATATAACTTTCAAATAGCTATCAATGAGATGAGATGACAGGAGTCCATACAACAAAGGAAGATCTTAATGGTGAGAGGAGAGAGTCACGACTCTCCCAAAGTTGTTTTTTTCTTTAAAAAAAAATCATATATTTGTTTAAATAATTATTATTGTCTCTAATTAAAATACATGTCTTGCAAGTCATAATTACGTTTTAGTATATTGAATGCTGGTTCAATAATAAATTACTGGAAAATAGTATTTCTAGGACTATTTCAATTATTTTGTAAAAAAAAAAATGGACTGTTTCAATTGTGAATTATTTTATAATGATATGATATTACATTTAATTTATACATTAAATATTATCTTGGCTCCCTGAATTTTTTGGATTAAGTTCCACCACCAGGCTCAGAAAAAAAATTGGTTATTTCACCCGTAACATCCACGGCACTATCATGCAATACATGATCCTAGATTTGTATATTAACTTGCACATTATTATTGTAAGCATGAGTTAGCACCGTACACTCAAAGTTTCGCATGAGATGATGAGTATTTGCATATTGGTCCTTTCCAGCTTTGCCGAAATAGTATGTAGCATGATGCAATGTTCTTAATCTATCACATATGTGGTAGTGTAAAGAGATATTAAAGTAGCATGGTAATGACATTTCAAGTATGCTTTTGATAACAATACCGCTTCAATAATACTTATCACCGCCAACCAACGTAAGTCATCTTTAACAAGCAACTGTTTAAAAGCATTCATCTTCAACACAATATAATACATTATTGTAACTTCAACCGAAGTGTTTAAATTTGAAATGTAGCACAATGTTAATAAAACCAAGTCAGGCTTACATATTATTTATGTAAAAATAATAAGACTCAAATATACTTTTTATTTCAATAATGTATTTCTTTTTCAGTTTACTACCTAAAGAATATTTTATTTTTATTTTACTATAATGACATTTTCAAACTTTTGTTTTTGATAGTTTTTGTTCATTAAGTGACAAAGTAACAAGCTAAAAAAACTAGCACATTGTTTGAGAGATGATATGACAGACAAACAAAGTATCACATTATCACTTACTAATGACAGGTACCAAAAATAAAAATTTGAAAACATCATGTAATAAAATAAGAAAAAATATTTTTAGGTAATAAATTGGAAAGGAAGAATATTACATATATGAAAAACAAATTTAAACCAAATAATAATTATTAATTATTAGGTCCAATAGTCTAAGTTAATGAGAACTAAAAATACAAATGAAAAAAAAAAATTGAGACTAAGACTGGTCAAACTCTTTTCAAGGGACTAAAAATGAAAAGCAAGATTAAACGAAAGACCATTTTCATAATTTTCCTTTTTTGGCCACACAAATTTTAAACAAAATATTTTGCAATATGACTACCACCTTAGTAGTTCATGTGGCAAGCCACGTGGATGCCAACATGGATGCCACATGATTACCAAACATTTCAAGTTAACGACTTGGACTAAAAAGGGAATGGAAAAATCTGTGGGGGTGGAGACCATGACTGGTCAAAATGTTTATGAGAACCTAAAATCAGAAACCCACGAGAAACTTAAAACTTAATTAAATCTACAATAATTTTATGGAAGAGAAAGCACAAAACCAATAAAAGCTAGAAACTGATTTTAAAAAACATAAGAACTGCAGTATTTCTACTACAAATCACACTGCCTACAAGCAACTAAAAAAAATAAACTACATATCCCATTGCCCAGAGACTCCTAGCTGTGTGAAGGTAAGAGGGAGAGATATCATACGCAGTCTTACCCTTGTATATGCAAAGAGACTGTTTCCAGATTCAAACCCATGATCAACAAGCTATCAAGGCACAACTTTACCGCTATGTCAGGGCTCACCCTCGCCTACAAGCCACTGCAATGCATAAAATGAAAATCTGACCATCCTACTTACAACCATTAATCAATCCTTGTTTTAACATTTTATGATAAATAAATTAAACCAAGAAAGCAACAGCATATATCCTGACACTGCTCAACTTCCTTTTCCATGCTGGATTTGGTGAAGAAGAACTGCCGCCAGCTGCAGTGTTGCTTGTAGACGTCTCTGTGGATCTATATCAGCATCATCTTCCTGCAAGCTACTATCCAGCTGATTTCCATTAGCCTCTCTTTGTTGTTGTTCCCTTTGAACCACCTGTGACAACTGAGGCACATTGGAGATCTGTTGTTGCTTTTGCATCTGTAGCATTTGACCCATCTGCGATGTTGAGAGATCAGAATTCACCAGATTGTTGTTTTCTGTAGCATATATCTGGGGTGGTCTGGATGAGTTGTCGGACGAGCTAAATCTGGATGAGGCATCGGATGTACCAAATCTGTTAATCTGCCGGGGATCAGCCAATGCTGATGTACTAGAAGAGCTTCCTGATTGCCTCTTCTGCTCAAGAAGCGACGCTGCTAGTTGCGCAAGCTGTTCTGGAGCAAGAGCTCCCACGGGCACTGATAAAGGATCTAAATGTCTTATATCTGCGTAAGACAACTTGCTATCACCATAAAATGGAATACCAGAAATTCCACTGGAATATTGAATTACATTTACATCCGGCGCTGCCCTTGGAATCATGGGTTGGCGTTCTTCTGCAATAGATTCTATGGGACCACCTGATGGTTGCAATGGTGGAGTTCTATTAGAGAAGTTCTGAAGATTTTGAGAAGACCAGTTTGGTCCAGAAGTTCGCTGCTGGATAGGATAGTTGCGACTTCTGTCATCGTGAGACTCAGCCACAGCACGAGCTGAATCAGAAACTGATGTAGCTGCTGTAAATTTATTTCCCAGAAATGAAAGATTGCTGATTCCAGAATTACCCATTTCTGAAATAGATGGGGATGTAGGTACGCGTACTGAAGGAAATGATGACTTTGGATGCAGTATATTCTCATTATAGGACAGCAGGTTTTCGTTTGTCATTTCTCTTTGAATGTGTTCAGGACCATGATTTAAACCAGGATTCTCCAACCTCAGAATAACACCAGATATGCTCAACCTACCAGGTACCTTCAATACTTTCTCTGAGAACTCTGATGGAGGAACAAGAAATAAGGTGGTCTTGTCATCCAACTTGGAAACAGCGGCACGCTGCTTTTCCTCCAGATAATGCATAAATTCGTTGTAGCATTGCATGTCAGCATCACTTCCAGGCACAAAGAAAACAACCCAAACACCAACTGCTTGGTAATAATGCTTTGAAAGCATATCTAGCCCAGTTTTTGCAGTGCAATCCAAGAATTCAGGTCTGAAATCAACGTATTGACATTAACACTCAACATAAAACAATTGAGAGGAAAATAGTGATAGTAAACTGCATTGGAAGTGTGCTATAGTTGCATGGTTGCAATGTTGATGAGCGTACTGTAATGGCAGAGTTATTAATCAGAATTCTCTCCCTCACTACCATTTCGTGGCAGAGTTTGATCTTTTGGTTGACAGACAAGTTTATAGAGGGGATATTTCTCGTCTACATACAAAGGGGATGGGAGAGCTTCTTTTGAGCTAATTAACGTTTCATTATCTCTTCTTTGGTTGCTGTAGGGGGGTTCCTAATCCTCCTATTCAGTTCTTTTTTATCATCTAAGGAATTCTTTTTGTTGGATATTGTATCTCTGGCCTTTTGCAATGGGCATATTTTAGAATCTACATAATTATGGTAATTAGACAATTAGGATCTCAAATTAATCTCTCATTTACTACCCATATTTTATAGTAACACTGTTGTTTACATTGATACCCGGATTCAATTGTCTGTTGTTTTCTTTTCCTCTCAACATTATCAGTTTTAATTCCAATAGGCATAATTACTGTTTTAGTCCCTGAATTTGGAGTATGTGCTTTTTTTAGTCCCTAAATTTTGAAAATTTGTATTTTTTTAGTCCTTGACATAATAAATTGACACTTATGACAGTTTTTAACTGTTTTAAATTAATTTTTATTTTTAGCCGCTTGAATTTGCATTTGAAAACTGTCACAAAGTGCTAAAAAATTAATCACAAAGTGCTTAAAAACTGCCACAAAGGGTTAATTTATTATGTCAGGGACTAAGAAAAGCACTTGAGCATTTATCTGAAATCCTTATATGTGTATTGTTATATTCCATCTTAAAACCAATTGGTATTAAGATGCCCAATAAATATATAAATTGCATTTCGGTAATTGAGACAGACAATGTGAGATTTTCCAGCATATTTAACAGTTAATGTAATATCGTTCCTCTACATTCCATCTGTTTCCATGAATCCAAAAATAGCATGAAGTTACCACACATTTTACGTGTTACCTCCTACTAAAAAAAACTTTAGGGGTAAGTTGAGAAATGTTATACAGCAATTAGATTTAACTGAAAAGTTAATGTTTTCAACATAAACAAAATTCCATGTGGAGTAAATGACAAAACAGTAGAGGGAGTTACTAGAAAAAGAGTGAAACTATAGGGAGGTGAAGTATAATTCTTTTGTTTTTTCCCCTCTCACATCTCCATATTATTTTACTCCATTCAATAGCAGTTTATCTAACGAGTCTTTGTAAAATTTGAATTGCTACGAAAAAAAAATTCAAAGCTAAGACTACATAAATCTTTATGAGAGAGAAAAAACACACATTTGAAAGGAATATTTAATACTTACAACATCATATCTAGGACTTTCCCCACAGGGAAGCAGCGTGCACGACAAACAGGGGTTCCACCTTTAGCAATGGTTCCTTCCCATTTCCACTCAGTTAAAGATGAACTATCAGGTTCAGGCGTGAATCTTTTCTTCTCAACATATGTTGACGGCAGAGCACCAGGACCCATTTGGAAACTATCATAAGGTTTCCAGCCTTCATGTCTATCTAAACGAGGCAAAGGTGAATTTGGTGGATGATCAAGAGTCTGGTCATAAGTAAAATTACCAGCATCAAAGCCTTTATCAAAAGGCTCGTGTGGGGGTAAATCAGATAATCTTGGGAAAACACGTCTCTGCCTTTCATACTCGGTGAAAGGATACTCTGGAATATCTCTTTCAAGAGGAGGAGAACAAGTCTTCATCTTTTTAGCCTCATGTAGATAGGGAAAATCTGGCAAGGCCCGCGGATCTTCAAAGAATTCACCCTTTTGAGGAAATCTCTGTGGAACATCACCCACATGATGTCTTTCTCTTGATGGACTATTCATATGTTCATAGATTTCTTGTGATGCTCCTAGTGTTCTCCCCTTCTCTCCGACTTTCCTTTGCTCATATGTGTTAGTTCCACCAGTCCATGAAGAACCCCTTTGATCATAAGAATCAGAATCCCAAATCCCGAAATGGTTTGGAGAACCAATGTTGCGATCTGCATTGAAGCTCCGATCCTGTCTGAGGTTCTCAGAAGATCCATCACGCCCACTTGACTTGAAAATTGGGGAACGAGGGCCATTAAATGATCTCCTCTCACTGTTTGATGAACCTGTTTCACTCTTGGCAAAACAAATATGCACACGGGGATTCCCAAATAACTTCCCCTTCAGATCGTCTCTTGCTCTGCAGGCAGATGTCAGGCTCCTAAAGCGAACAAAAGCATAACTACGACCTGGAAATGTAGTAATCTTCACTATCTCACCAAATGGAGAAAAAGTCTTTCTTAAAATTGATTCGTCCACCTTCAACTGAGCTGGGAACCCAATCCAAAGAACCTCACTGGGTTCTGGATTTTTATCACTCAGCTTGGATTTATCAGAATAATGCAATTCAGGGCTACCATGGAGTCCTCTAAACTCTCTTTGCGAGAAAGGAGAACCCCTTACTGCTGAGTTCCGTTTATCCCACGAGTAATCTTCATCATGTTGCATTGCCGATGGCTTATCCTGTGATTAAGAACATAACTGTGAAATTATCGTACATTCCAAGCATTCAGATTACTTTGAAAGAAAAATAGTAATTCCATAACCAGATGTGAATTACAAAAGATTAAGTGATTATTAACATCCAACATCTTGGAGCACTAAGAATTAACTAATTAATACAAAGCATACTGTTCTTCTAATGGGGGTATAACATGCTGCACTAAGAATTAACTGATTAATACAAAGCATACTGTTCTTCTAATGGGGGTATAACATGCTAAATCCATAGACGTGGAACAAAACTAAAATTGCACCATCAAGACTTGAGCACAAATCAAGCACAAGACATCAGACAAAAAAATGGACAAACAAAATACATCAAGACTAAACACGCGAAGCTGTTCAATTAGAACAAGTACAAAGTAATCATATCCCACAAGGTAGAATCAGCTACATGGATCAATCAATATCACCAGGCTCTATCAAAGACCAATGTATCATTGACCCTAGTTACGAAGATTCAACAAAGTTTTATATTGGCCTTTAAGTCTAACTGCCTAAACGCAAACCTACACTCCCCTCTTCAGTACACATCAATGAAAAGTCCTGGACGGTTACACCTTGCAAGAAGAAAACTATAGGAATGCCAGAAGAAAACCTATCTCGTACAAATTCCCAAGCAACATTCCCGTATCTCATCTTTTTTCTGTACTCAAAAAAGTCCAGGATGAAGTTTTTGCAAAAAATAAGAAAATAGCACAAAACATACCACTGTAAGTCCACCTTTTTCCTTTGGATCATGTAACATGCAAAATACTTTGCACTTAAATTTTTCACCATAGAACTACTTTGTGTTGATTATTTAAGTTTATAACGATACAGGTGTTCAGTACACATGAAATCAAACATACAGGGATCTCTATATTATTACTACCGCAATCCATTTCTCAAGATTAATTGAACCAAGTAACCAACCCATATGCTTATCTCCATCAATCACTTCATAGAAACAAGAATATCAGCATATGAAAAAGTCTATTTATAAAGTGGGAGGGAGAAAAAGACCAGGAGCTAGTTTTCTACTTCGATGCTGTATCTGACTGCCTAGCACATATAGTACAGAAGTCAGAAGCAATGGACCCTTTTAATCATTTGCAGCAAAACAAAAACATCCATCAAATCTGATGAGATGCATGTATGATTCAGTAAATATTAATTCTTAGTCTATCAGCAAGAGAATTCAGCAAGAAATTTTAAGAACATAACCAGAATTGCTGATGGATGTACCTGTACATCCACAGAACCAAACCAGAATTTTAAGAACCCAACCAGAATTTATAGAACCAAACAAGAAATTTTAAGAACACAACCAGAATTTAAAAACCACAAATTATTGTCAAACATAGCATGGTAATCATGTTGTGCTCTAGCACAGCGGTAAAGTTGTGTCTTGGTGACTGGTCATGGGTTCGAATCCGGAAACAGCCTCTTTGCATATGCAAGGGTAAGACTGTGTACAATATCCTTCCCTCTTACCTTCGCATAGCGAGGAGCCTCTGGACAATGGGATACGTAGTTTTTTTTTTAATAACATGGTAATCATGTAATTATTCTGAAACTAGAACTTTAAATGACAAACCAGCAGTCGAACCTGATTGCATCCCAACACAAAATGCATACTTAGATTTACAGTAAGAAATCACCAGAATTCTCAAAACAGAATAAATACCATGCAAGAACTTGGTGCTTCAAAAACACTGCACTCTTCAACTACTTCACCGCTGTTTCAACACTCAGGAAACACAGGAACTCCCTTGCAGCCTGAGAACAATGTTGCTTGAACTTCCAAAGGTGTTTGTGTAATTTCTCCCTTTGTTGACAACCCTAAACCTAACTCCAATTTCAGCGCTGCTAATGGCCTTCAAAGGAAATGGAGAGTGACGGTGTAATATGTAAAGGGCATGAAGGGAAAATCCAAAATGTATAAATGAATTTTAAGTTTTATTAATTTTATTATAGTCTGTCAACTAAACGGTGTAAAACGGTGTTAACAAAACAGGGGTATAAGTTGTCTCAAAACGGAGGGGAGGTCTGTGCAGTTTCTTCAAACCTCAACAGAGGTTTGTGTAATTGACTCTAAGATTTAGTATTTGGAAATATACCAACTTCCCATATCTCTTGAGGAAATTTTTTTAGTTGGGACCCACCACTTTTATCTTCTTTCCACTCTAGTTTCTTCTCTACCAAACAACCAATTAATTTCCTTGCACATTCTTCCCCCAATTTCTCACCAAATTCCTCCCTTCCAAACAGAGGCTTAGAGAGAACACTGAAGTGGCCCAGGTCAGGCAAATACATCAGAAATCTCTTAGCCAAAACCAACAAGGCCGAGGCTAAGCCCGTCTCATGCTCTTCAGCAGTTGATTTCAAAACTCAATTCAGTGTTCTGTTCTCTCAAAAGAGTTGGTTGACTTGGACTACTTCCTAGGCCCTGTTCTATTTTTGAATTTAAATCTTTAGAGCAGGATCACCAATGGATTTCAAGCAAGCAGCAATGGATTTGATTCAAAGAAGCAGAAATCGTTCAATATTCTTTTGACATTGAGGAGTTCGGTTCTGAGTTGATCAGCCCTCACTTTCATGTGTGTTGAAATCATAGTTATCAATCCCGGATAGCGGAGCGGAGCGGCCGAGCCTCAAAACTGGGATAGCGGGATAGCCGTAGCGGGATGACTGCTATTCTAATGTTTTTATATATATATTAAAAAATTTATAATATAAATATATAAGCTGAAAAACAGAAATATAATTAAAAAAAACATAGCCAGAGGAGTATATTAAGCAATAAAGGGAGTGCAGGAAGAAAATCAGGCCCAAAAGAAAATGCCAATTGTATTACTGGTCTTGTTATTTTCTTGCTGACTAGAGATTGGGGTTGGGGAACCAGAGGCCATCACAATAAGAAAATGGAAGGAAGTCCCTGGACACAAAGAAGAAAAGAAACAGGTCACCACCAATGAGAAGAACAAAACAGAGTCACGGGTCATGGGTCACCAACAAGAAGAAGAAAACAGCACGGAAAGTCAGAAACGAAGGAGGAGGAGAAGAAGAAAAAAGAGGAGAATAAAAAGAACGGAGAAGAAGAACGGAGAAGAAGAATGGAGAAGAAGACAGAACCTCAAGGAGAAGAAAACAGTCGCCGAAGAAGAAGAAAGGGCCGCCGGAGAAGGAAGGTCTGGTGGCCGGAGAAGGAAGGTCTGGTGGCCAGAGAAGGTCACAGTCACAAATGGCGGTTTGACGAAGTGAAGAAGAAGGCCTTGGGTCAAAGAATCCAACGTCGCGCCCACTCCCTCCGCAATCGCGGCCGCTCCACGAATCCGACGTCGCGCCCGAGACAACCGCGATCTCTAACCGCACCGCGACACCACCTGTTGTCGCGTTGAAGGTCCGCGCCACGCCGCTCCGCCGCTATCGCGGCCGCTCCACCCGCGATTGATAAGTATGGTTGAAATGATTATGGAACATGTTCCATATTTGGTACAAGTGCCCAATAACACATGTCAGGATCAACACAGTGAGAGATGACTGAAGCCAAGTGAGCAAACGTTGATCTAGAAGTTCCCAGGCTCGATATGCAGGATTCTCTAACCCTAGATCATGAGCTTTGTTAGAAAGGAACTGCAGGAATTTCTGACTGAATCAGAAATCGAAGAAGCTGATGGGTCTTCAAGATAGACTCCACTTGTTACCACACCAAAACAATCGAGTCATCTAGCTTTTTTGCTGAGTGAATAAGAAAAGTTGATGGGAGAAGTCATTGGGAGAAAATCCACCAGAGTTTGGGGATTTGCCGGTGGCAAATTTGGAGTTGAAAGTGTTTGCGGTAGATCGATAGCCTTGGTTAGGCATCAGTAGCTCCAGATAACATGTTATAACTTATAAGTATGAGAGAGAATGAGAGAGAAGTATAAAACTGAATTTGTATTAGACTATGAGTAATGTACAGAAGGGCTCTATATATAGAGCAAGATACATGAGGTAAATTCTAACTGACCAAACCGAAAGTAACTACCTTTGGCTGTCTAACAGTGACTGGTGCAACTGTCTGACAGCGACAGGGGCCCTACTTAAAGCCTACTATAAGGCTATACACTAACATTCCTAAATCAATTTAAGCATTTAACCATAAAGAACAGCAAGGATTGAACTCCTAAATTGAAGCTTTGGTATGTCAAAAACAAACTCTCTTAAAAGTTTAAGCATTAGGTAGAAACAATTGAAAGGCTTTAAATTTATAACAAAAATGATAGGCCTTAGTCCAAATCTCCAAAAAAATTGCACAATTTTAAATGGAGGCAACCATGATACATGTTTGTGTTTTCCTTTCGGATGTTGTCATTTTCCATGTACTCTATTCAATAAAATCATTTGAAGTTTATCCAAAAAAAAAAAATCTCCATTTCAATATAGAGAAAAAAGTATAGAGAAATTTGGATCTAGGAATTTTCCTATAAACATTGCCTTTGACAGAAAAATGGATTTTCTTTTTCCTCTACAAACTACTTTATGGAATCACATTATCTGAATTCCAAAGTACAATTTACTATTATAAACCAACTATGCCATAAGCCAAAAAACTATTAGGTGAAGACATATGAATGATCTCTAACATAAGCCCTCTTGCAAGAACCCATTGAGCTTATAGCATGGATAAATTATCTATCTTATGTGGAAATTGAACTTATAATTAGAAAAATGGGGGCAACCACTTAGTCATAAAGGCTTTGGTACCATTACGAACCATCACAAAAGCTTAAGCTGTTAAATGAAGACTAGTTAATGGTTTTATACTTTATCTCTAACATTTACATTCTAATGAGTGGGATGCCAATTCAGTGGTGAAAGCTACACGTTAGGAAACTAGTATCTAAAAGTTATGTTTCCTTTATATCTCTTATTTCCTTGAGTTTGGGTGATGGTTCTTGTGCTAAATTTTGGGAGGATATTAGAGTAGGTAGTTTTTCTTATACTCTGATAGAGACAGAAGATGGAGACAGGTGTACTCTAGGAGGGTCCCTTGAAGTTCAACTGTCAGTTAGTTAGCTGCCAGTTGATTATCTGTTAGCTATTAGTGGCTATCTGTTAGAATAACTAATAGTTAGTTACAACTAACTATTAGTTATCAGATTGGAGGGAAAGTATAAATAAGTGTAGGGAGTTTAGGAAAGGCGGGCAGAAAAGTAATAGGAGGGTTGTGAACCTCGAATTCACTTTGTAGCTACTGTAATTGCTCTCTTTTTCAACAAAGATTCTCTTTTTCATCTATCTTTCTGGTCCAGTTTCTATCATTGGTATCAGAGCTCCGATCTTGGAGCTGTGGAGGGATTGATGGGGTCAAAAACAAACTCCAAAATGAAGGCAAGAATGGAAGCGATGGAGGAAAATCAAAGCGGTAGAATCGCGTTTGGGTGCCATCGAAGCCATGCTGCAGAGGCTAGCAGCGGTGTGGGAGAAGCAACCACCTGCAGCCCACGGCCCCGGGAGCAATTCGCTGGGAAGAAACAAGGGGAATGCAGTGTCTGGTGGAAATCAGCGCCTGTTGGAAGCTAATCAGGGTTTTCTGGTGGAATTAAAAGCAGTAGAAGGAGAAGGAATGACAGAAGAAATCCCTGGTTCAGTAGGGGAGGTATTGGCAGAATTTGAGCAGGTTTTTCAGGAACCCCAAGGGTGGTCACCCCATAGAGAAAAAGATCATGCCATATCCATTCAACCAGAGAAAATCATGCAGAATAGGATTTCAGCAAATGGCAGACAGGAAATAATCATCAAATGGCAAGATTTATCCCACCATGAAGATAGCTGGGAATTTGCTGAGAAGATGCAGGCTGATTTTCTTCAACTGGACCTTGGGGACAAGGTCCTTCTTGAAAAGGGGGGTATTGATAGAGACAGAAGATGGAGACAGGTGTACTCTAGGAGGGTCCCTTGAAGGTAAATTGTCAATTAGTTAGCTGTCAATTGATTATCTGTTAGCTGTTAGTGGTTATCTGTTAGGATAACTAATAGTTAGTTACAACTAACTATTAGTTATCAGATTGGAGGGAAAGTATAAATAAGTGTAGGGAGTTTAGGAAAGGCAGACAGAAAAGTAATAGGCGGGTGGTGAATCACGAATTCACTTTGTAGCTACTGTAATTGCTCTCTTTTTCAATAAAGATTCTCTCTTTCATCTATCTTTTTGGTCCAATTTCTATCATACTCTTTCTACTTTGCCTAGAAATATTAGCAACACATTATTCGTTCAAACCAATGTTATCAATGACGAATGGTGGAAGGCTAAAATTCTGCCATATAAATAAGCCATTGTGGCCTACGACACAGCCATAGTAGGCATCCCTTCACAGATTGCCTATGGCGGTTGGCAAAAAATTTACCACGCCATTCCACCATGGACAATTAACAACATTGGTTCAAACACACTATTGTTGACTAAAATCTATTAGGATTCATGAAATAATATAGGTCTCAGTCCTCATTTAATGAATTTAACTATTAATTTCATAATTTTCAATAATATCAATCGATTATAGGTGTGTTGGAAAAAGTGTGCTCGATAATGTAATGCTAAAATTTCTCTTTCGCATAATGCCCTTGGAGATTTTTATTTTCTTAAGAAATTGCATAGTAGGAAATTCTCTAAATCACAATCCGTTATGGTGCTACTTGATTTCGTCTCAAACAAAAGGATATGGACCCTTGACCGATGTTTTAAAAATCGACTTAAATTGATTGGTCCGACCAGTTTGACTGAGAATAGGTGATATAACTAGTTTGAGTCATTCAGTGGATTGGATATTTCAATAAATCGATGTAAAATGGTATGACCTGACCAATTTTATGGTTGAATCAGTGAACCAAAACATGTGACCCAAATCGATTCACTATTTTTTTCAATCGGTATGCATTTCATGCTTCATTTCTTGTGTCATGCGCTCCAACACACGCATTGTACATTGTGCACATCATGGTTTCAGTATTGGATAGAGAATGGTAAAAATTAGGATTGTTTCTTTTTGCATGAGTCCATCGGGAAATCAATTGAGATTAATGCAATGATTTATTTCAAAACTGAAGACCACTACTTGCTTAGTCTCTTGATTATTATGATGTGCATATTGACTTTTGAAACTAGTTCTCATTTGTTTTTGCATTGCTTGACGATTTCCCATCTTTGGAATAACTTATTTGGAGTTTTTGGTGAAGATCGGATTTGCCCTAAGGGCATCCAACAAATCCTTTGTGTTTAAAGAGTGGCATTATTTTCAATTTGTGGTTGTTTTGTGTAAATGATTGGAATGGAATGCTAGAATCTTTATTATTGGTCATTGGATACCTCTTGATTCATTTAGGATCAAGCAGTTCTTCTTAAGGGGTGTCTTTGTTAGACCTTCAGAAAGATTGGCCTGTTTTCTATTGTATGTTTCTCATTTTTAGTTTTTTCCCTTTTTTTTTTGTTACTATTTAGTTTCTTATTCTCTCAGATTTGTACCTCTCCTTTCTGTCTTAATGAATTATCAATTATGTTTATCCAAATAAGACTTGATGCACTTTGAATATTATATTTAGGCATACATGCTCTTTCTAATTAATTATGCCTCATGTGATTTAGCAATAAGGAAGACAAAACCTCATAAATTCAATGTCTAAACTTCAAGTAGAAAATGCCACTTGAGCAAAAGAGAACATGATAATCAATATCCCAACCAATTATTATGCATTGGAATTGTATGTAGAGGAATGCATATTGTAATTGTAAAGATTCAACTAGTTTATATCACTTAAAATTGTAAATTATGATAGTTGTACAGCCTCTTAACACAATCTTATGGAAGCACAAGAAGACAAGTTCAAATCCAAAATGTTGCAAGTCCCCAAAGATCAACCTTCAAGAATACAAGGACAAAACCTCCTAAAAGCTTAAATTACTAAGGGCACATTTGATGGTTAAGATAGGATGAAAGCACAGGACAATAGTAAAAAATGAAATGAGCATATTAAGCTCTAATTTCATCCTGTGTTTAGTGGACAAGATAAACTAGCAAATAGTAATATAAATTATATGCAAATGGCCAAACTACCCTAATGAAAAGTAGTTGTAGTGATGCAATTAGTTATTATAGTAACAATGATAGAAATAGTGGTGGTGAGGACAATGGTGGCAGCAGTGGCAATGGTGTTAGTGATGGCAATTACAACAATGATTGTAGCATCAATGGAGACAGTGGTGATGATACAACAATAATGGTGTTGGCAATAGAGTGATAGTAGCAGTGATTGGGTGATAATGATACAATAATTGTGGTGACAACAATGCTAATTGTCGAGACAATGATGATGGAGGTAATGTGGTGATGGAAGTATTGTTAAATAGACATGCTAACTTCTCAGATCTGCAATTGTGATTCTGTCCTCTATTGCGAATACTATCATTATTGGGGTTGCTTAATTGTGCTGCATGTGTTTGTTCATCTTTGGCAAGTCTTCAGCTAATTGAACTTCAGTTAATATAATGCATATTTCTGTATTTTAATGTGCAAACAACTTAATCATATATAAATATATAATATAATTAACATATAATCATACATGTCAACGGTCATGTGACCCCAATATGCATGTGACGCTACCTACTCTACAATATAGCATCATTGGCTTTCCACCATTAGAATTGAAACTCTGAGCTTCAACAAATACATATAGCTCAACATTGTGAATGCTTATGGGTGTATTTCAATCATTGATACAAATAAATATCACTTGAAGTCCCTTGGCTTTGCATTATGTAATAAAGGCAAGTTGGCCTCCCATTCAAATCTAATGTGTTCATCTTTCTAAATTGTTACTCATTTATGCATTTGGTAATGTATAAGATGCAGTTCATGTTTGATCTTTGGTTCTGAAACATTTTTTATATATGCATATCCTTGTCCTCTCTTGATAGCAAACTGAACTGTCATTCTTCTTCAATTTAAAAGATTGATATATTTCCATACGTTATTTTCCAAAAAACTGAATGGTAGAGAAGTTTGTTAGCCTTTCAGATCATTCCTCGCTTATGGATGGGAGGATTTGAACTTCTTGTTCTTCCATAGTGCATTATAGTCAATCCTTCCATTTTCTCAGTCATTCACAATGCAGGAATATATTCCTTCTTGATTAATACATTGTTAGAGATATATGATTCATGCATATGTTCCTGCCTGTACCAAAGTTCATATTTTAATTTGGGCAAT
Source organism: Glycine tomentella (assembly GCA_007407185.1). NCBI lineage: Eukaryota > Viridiplantae > Streptophyta > Magnoliopsida > Fabales > Fabaceae > Glycine > Glycine tomentella. Next base: position 73,645 of record PYAF01003818.1, read on the forward strand.
ACACAGTAACCAACATTAAGTTACCATACTGTCACAATATAAATAATGGTGTATTTTGATACTCTAATGGTTTAAGGACAGTAACCATAATCACAAATGGAAGCATTTTCTCCACTAGATTAAGTGAAGGAATTTGGAGCTTTTGCTGGAAAAGAAATTAGGAGCAAAAAGTATAGTGCAGTTCTGGAATTGCAGTTCAGTTCTATGCAAGTACAAACATATATACTTTGTTTATACTTTATAGAGATTCTTACAAAAGAACTTTAGGCAGACTTTCTTGATATTTTTTGTTTTTAATGATGAATTTTAATCATGATGCAGGGATTTCACTAGAACAAGTTCAAATATTAATGACCTGTTCCATGTTCAATGACTTCACAAAGCCCTTTTCTGCAAAGTATATTGCACTAGCTCCAAAACTATTTAATACTACATTTATACTGACCATTAACAGCATTCAGATAGATTGAGCTGTGCCATTTGATGAATATAGAATTTTCCCTTTAAGAGCAGTTTCCTCAGTGAGTTTCATAATAATTTTGGAAGGAGATCAAAGCCTCATGTTAATGCAATAGCCATGCAGTTATTTCTTGTATTGGATAGAAGCCAAACCTCATTTTCAAATTTAAGTTTTACCCCATTTGCTGCATTATATTTTTTATGTTTTTGTCTCTCTGGGTTTTATGGATATCTTTGGAGGTTACTTTTGTTTACCTTTGCAGTATTTTCCTTGTGTTATGCTGTGTTTTCATTCTATCAACAATAAAATCTTGTTCTCCTTTGTAATCCTTCTATATATTAAATTATTAATCAATCAATAAAAGCAAGCATGATAAAGTAACAGCTTTATCCCAAACAAATGCAAGTACATACAAAGACATCTGGAATAGCAATTCAGCTCTATGACAAGACATGAGGAGTAAGGCTCCACCAAACAGTAAAAGGATAACAAGAACTAATAATAATGACATCTAAGTAGGATATGTGTGCTACAAAGAGACGGAATTATCCAAAAATGAAAGGTTACATTATGTTGCAACTTGCACATACTTGCAAAGATCATAAAAAGTAAATGGAAAATGAAAAGAATACAAATTTAATGTTTAGGCCATGCAACTCTGATTTTACCCCCATAATTACTGTTGGATATTGAGCAACGTTTGCAAAGATTCAAGAACATGAACACTGAACAGATATCACTGCCTCTTGCTGCAATTTCTCATAAGTAGGCTGGACGAAATTTTGGAGTTATAACTTATTATCAACCAAATATGTAGTCCTGTTAATTAAATGTTATGACTTTTTCTGCAAAACATTGATGATTTACATTCTCTAATTAAAGGATATAGTTGTTACTTATTATTAGTTGAAAACAAACTATGGCAACTTCATTTGAGATCTGTTATACATTACATCTGTTAACTTTTGATGGTGAAATCATTGGAGTACAAAATCTCATAAAATTTGAAAATAACCAAGTGGCAAACATGAAACATTTCTTGCCCCAAGATTTAGCAAAATGGAAAACCAATGCAGGACTTGTGAAGAAGTATCAAGCAGCTGAGTTAATGCTGCATGGATCCACTAGGCAGTAGTTTAGGCATTGGTTGGATGAGTAGGTTATTATTTTGCAGCCCAGTTTGGAGTGAATTATTAACTGAAAATTAAAAGAAGTAACTTTTGGCCATGCTCTTCTTAACAGTAAGGTGCATATTCAGGAGCAGCTTAATTTGATGAAAGGAACCATATAAAAAATCATACATGGAAAGCAATAACTAGTGTGTAGAATTCCTTCATTTTTTTCTTTGTGCAAATTTTGCAGATTTATTTCTAAGCCAATACTGTGGCCTTGATTAAATAAATAGAACTGAACTGAATTGAACATCTGCAGTAGATTCATATAATCAGCTGGAAAAGTAACAAGCAGTAAAAGGTGGGCAACACTGACCGCCTTTGCAAACTCGATTCTAAGTGGGTTGCCAGCAAGAGGAAAGCCTTGCAGTGCTCTCAAGGCATCAATAGCATCCTCATCCATTCTGAAATTTATGAAAGCATAGCTGCGGCCGGGCTGGAATGCCACATTTTCCAGTGGTCCGTACCGCAAGAAATGGTGAGCAAGTTCTTCCTCTACAATATTGTGGGATAGATTCCCAACCCAAAGATGCCTGGAAGGAGGGTTGTTGCTGTTGCTGTTGCGGTTGTCACGTCCACTAATCCCATTCCCCCTATTATCCTCATGCCTTGAAGGGTAATCCCTCCTAAACCGATCCCTTCCTCCTCCTCGACCCGACTATTGCCAAACACAACACAAACAATAAAAAAAAAAAAAAAAAAAACATAGTAAGTTTTCCACCATTCTCCTTATCTCTCTCACTCAGCTAACACAAACAAACCAAAAACATAAATCCACATGCATGCACACAAACAAACAATCAAAAACCCATCTAATTAATCTTGCCACTAAGAAAAAACAAACAAAAACCAAATGCGCAATATTTCTGTTTTCATTTTCTGATTTGACTTCTAATTACAAGGGACTACCCAAGCCCTTGCTTAAGGCCACCAGGAAAAAAAAATGTTATTCAGTATTCATATTAATACGATAGTATAGTGGTAACTGCAGTGTGCTTTCTCCTTGATAAATGGGCTTCAAAGTTCAAACCCTAGTGTGCTTTTTCCTTGATGAATTTGCTTCGAATACTAAGAAAGGAAAATTCACTTTTATTTTTGTAAAGCTCCTATTTCTTAAAAAGGCATCATCACATCAAAGTTTGCTTTAGGCCTTAAAATATGTTGGGCCGGTTCTGCTAATTACAAAATTATGACCTTGCTTACAATCTGTTCCTTGCACAAATCTTGAAAAGCAGGGAATAGATTAAAATTTGCGGGTGTGAAGACGAATGACGATGATGCTCGCGACTTCAACAACACCAACCATAAAAAATCAACAACCAGAAACCCTAAGTATAGTGTGAAGTTGAAGGTTTGAGATAAATGAAGTGTAGTAAGTGGGTGCAAAGCAGAGAGAGAAAGGAAACTGACCATGGCGAAGTTAAGAGGCCAATTTGAGAGAGAGAGAGAGACGGAATTTGGAACTTCTGCTTCAACGATTTGGCGTATCGGGAAAAGAGGGAACGATGATTCTCCTTCTCTTTCTTTTCCTTCTTCTTCACTCAGTGTTGTCGCCGAAGGAGAGTAATAAGTGATGATGCTTAGGGTTTCTGTTCTGAGGATTGGTGGTGGTACTTGATAGCAATACAGAAGGGGAAATAAATACCACCGATCAGAAATGGTACTAAACTAACTAGATAATGGGCCGTTAAAGCTTTTAGTGTTTTCTGTTTTTTTTTTTTAATGTTTACAAAAATATTATAAAATCATCATTTTGTTTTAATTTATTTTCTTCCTTAAAAAAAAAATGAGTATCAAATCAAATATTATTTAAATAAGTTGGTAACCTACTTTCAGTTTAAGATAGAAAATTTGAATTCAATTCTCCCATAATATACTTTTAAAAAAGAAGAATGACATATTATGAGATTTACATTATTATTAATTATCTTTATAACTTAAAATATAATAAAGTAAATTTATTCATAATATAAATATTATCCCCACAAATTTATTTCTAGGCTCACTTTTTTATTCTCTCAATTTAGCATTTTAATTTTATATTATTATTTCTTTTCATTTTTAAATGTGTATTTACATATTTGTAATTAATAAAAGATGTTCTTATTCATTTTAAACTACTTTATTTTATCTTTACACACATAACATTTTGAATATTTTAATTGCCTATAATTTTCAGTCTGCATTCTTTTATCTTCATCTTTTAATTAAATTTCAATAATTTTTTAAAATAAATTATCAATAATTAAAAATAATCTTAAAGCATAAAATAAGTTTTTTATCATAAATTAGATTTTCCAGTGTCAATTACGTTTTATTCATACACAAAATTCAAATTTGATAACTTGTTTAGAGAGATTGAGTTCAATATCACTAAAATCAACTACTTATTAATTAAATATGTTTTTTATTACAATTATAATGTAATTTATATATTAAAAATTATTAATTTATTATTTTAATTATATAAATAAGATATTTATTATTTATGCTTCATAAACTAAAATATTAATTTGTATACATAAAAAATATTGTCCCCACAATCCAAAATTTCTGTCGGTGATTATAAACCCATAAAAAGGAAAGTTTTACCAGTGACATCACCACATTAAAAGTTATCTTAGAAATCTTTTAGAATTTCTATTTATAAAAGTTTAAAATGAACATATATAGAATTATAAGAAAAAAAGTCAAAAGAGAAAATAAAGGAATTTGAGAATAGAAAACTATTGATTACATTATAATTTTTTTTTTATCATTATCATTTTCAATACATTTGTTCTCTCCATTTAAACGAGGAGTGCGGATTTTTATTTCCAAAAAATTCCACCTTTTTAGCCAATTATCTCCTACATTTTAATGTGTTTTAAAACACAGATCGACTCCATCGATCCGACCGATTGGATTGCGACTCGGTGGCTAGATCGGGTCGAGTCTATTGTTGGATCGAACTTGCTTTCCATCCAGAGCGACTCGGCTGAGTCTGCGGTCAAATCAGTGACCTGTCGACCCGGACCAGGTTATTCTTTTTTCTCACTGGATTGCGAAACAACGTCTTTTGATTTCTGAGTTTTATATTTTAGAAACCTTGATCCATCATCTTCTCTCGCAGCGCGGCTTCTTCCTTTTTCTAGCAGTCGCAGCTTCTCCCTTCCTCTCACCGTCATCCATCGTCTTCTTGTTCTTGCTTCATCCCAGCTTCTCTCGCGGCTAGGTTCCTTCCTCTTGTCACGCCGTCGTCCAACTCCGTCATCTAGCGTTCGTCATCTAGAGTCCCAAAGGTATGCTTCCCCATGAATAACATAACTCCACCAAGTTGTCACCTATATTTCATAATTCCTTAACTTAAAAAAAAACGATTGATTTGTAACAACGCTTTTTTGCTAGAACCAATTCTAAGGAAACAAGAGAAATCAAGCTTCACGCAAGAGCGAAACCAAGCATCACTCGCTTTTGCACTTCCTCAACCTCAAGTTGCAAAAATCTCCTCAATGTCTCAAATAGTTCCGGTAATTTTTTATTATAATTTTCCCCTCTTTTTTGTTTAATAATTTTATTTCCATTTTTTAAAATGAAATGGTAAAATTATATCATGAACTAATGATTTGTACCATCCAGCACCGAATGAACTGATATAACAAGGAATTGATCCAACATTAATACATTACCCATTTGTCTTCAATAACCAAAATTCCCTTATATCATAAAATATAGATAATGCAAAAATGAAAAGAAGAAAATGTAACATTAAGTAGTACTCTGCTATCAAAATGAAAAATTTTGGTATGACATTTTAGTAGACAGTATTTTTTATGTATTTTTTTTTATGGGTTTGGTACCCTTATCTAATATACTTTATTTTGGCTTACCAAGAAAGGAGATATTCAACAATTAATATACCATGTGGATTGTGTGCACATGAATATATCCTAGCTAGTTATGTGTTATAAATTAGAATCTCTAAATTAAACAATTGTAAAATTTTATATTTTATATTACAGACTGGGCCATGCGAGTCAATAATGACCCACCAGTTCGACCACTGACCCAATGACCATGTGTCATGACTGAGTCGATTTTTAAAACTATACTTTTAATTACTAAGAATTGGTTGTATTCAAAAAAAGAAAAATTGGTTGTTACAAAATTGAACACTGCATATTTATTTAATGCAATGTTCTCCATCTTTTCAGTTACTCAAAATTACTTTTAGGTTGTTTATTTCTCGAATTATTTAGTTATTTATGGGAATACGGACCAAAAATATTATCTCACTTATTTGTGGGGGATTGTTGTGTTTTGTGGAATATTTCAAAATATTTGAATTTGAAATGCTTTTCAGATAGATGACATAATTAATACTCTAGATTTTGCTCTATCCCAATTTCAAAAATCCTTTCGACCATAATTACCTTCCTTCCTTTTTATTTAAACGGTCTAATTACCTCAATTAATTTCTTTCCATTTTTATTAAAACCATCTAATTATCTCAATTATTTACTTATTGTTGTTATGTTTTCATTATCCTATAAATACTATTCTCTACCTTTTGTTTTAGATACACCAAAAACGAAAAACATATAGGAAGAGCTTGTCAACTATGGGGAATTTGCACTTTACGTGGATAAATCCTTGAGGATAGTGTGTCTCACACACGTCTCAGACTAGTGTCATTATGTGTTGCTTAGCTATATGAGTCGGAGATTGAGTTGGGGTTTGTGTTCATGAGATCATAATTCGTGATTGGACCTTCCTAGAACAACATTATTTTATTTTTCTTCGATTCATATTCTTTTATACTATTTTCCCTAACTCTAAGTAGAAAATGTTCCACCCTACAAAACCCAAATCTCAAATGACCAAAAATTCCTAGCTTTTGGTGCGCCAATAAGAAGAGAATTAATAGGGTTGTATGAAAAGTTGAAATATATAACTATGTTCGGTAAGACATTCCAGTTAACTTCTAACTTTTATTAGTAGTTGAAAAACTTTCTTGATTTTTTTGGTCAACAAATTGTTTTAGTAGCTTCTATCATTTTTTGATATGCTACTTCAAGTAGCATTTTTTGAAACGCTACTTCAAGTAACATTTTTTGAAATGCTAGCTTTTAGCTTCTAACCTATTATATTTTCTTTCACTTTTATTATCATTATATTTATTCATTTTTCTTGTTACCTTTTTAAAAATAAATCATAATTTTTTATTTTTTTTTGTCATTTTACACTTTTCAGCTACATCAACAACTAGTTTTACTTAATACTTATAATTTAATAAATTATTTTTTTAGCTTCTAACTTTTAGTTACCAACTAACTTTTCAGCTAGTTTTGTCAATCATAGATTATGTCTCTTGCCAAATCTAATGTCATATCTTCTTTCTGTTTTGCACCACTAGCCACCATGGAGAGAAATTTATTCGAGATTAGGCAATTCTTTTTCATCTTTTTCTTTCCTTTTATCTTATTTAAGAAAACTTTACATTCCCTAATTGTAAGTGCATGAGTATAAGAATGAGGTGAAATCTCATTTCAGGGATGAAGGGGAAGGTTGATCATCATATAAGTAAGGAAAAAAAAATCCATAAACCAGAGTTTTAAGATTTTGGGTTAAGGTACCTTATTTGAGGTGATACTTGAGAGAGTCAAAATCGTTGCTTTATCATTATCATTTTGTTGAGATTTTCTATTTGGCAAGATCCCAAATCCTTTTTTTTATTAGGACAAATTGATTTGGTGAAAACATAATCTATCTTCATGTTTCTTTTGTTAAAATGAACAATTATTTTGTTTAAAGGGATAACTAAATTGAAATTTTTATGATATTATCTTTTTGAAAGCACGAATTTTGTTAAAAAGCTAGTATTTAATCTTATTAGAACAAAATGATATTATCCACAATTTGAGACTAAAAAAGTTATGTCAAGGGATTATTGCATTATGCTCACGTGCATACATTTACTCTTTTCCTTTTGATATGTGCCAATGAACTCGACTTGACTTAAATATAAAAAAAAATCCTAACTAAATGATACTATTACAATCACTATACCTGGCCACCACAATTAAGCGAGATTTTTTTTATATTAAAAGACACCTTTTTCTTTCCACTGTTGTAGGAATGTGGTTGCCTATGCCATTCACCACGACGGGGTAAGTGATCAACAAAGGTTAGAAATTTAATACACTTTCTCTTTTAGTTGAGCAAAAACTTGATATATGAGCATTCTTTAAATTGTGATTTATCCCTTATCTTTGTCTATGAAAATATGGAAGTAATTTGTACACCTCCATTTAATGTAAACTATCTTTGTCTTCTTTCATTTTATGTAATAGGACTGTGTCACAAGTTTTAAGGTCGTAGGCAAGCAGGGGCGACGTAAGGGGCAAGCATGGGTTTTAGCCCCCAAATGTTTTTTGTAACACCACGTTTTACTCTCTCGTGTTTGATTGATTTTAGTTGAAATCTCGTTTTCGCTTTACATTAGAATCATCTTAGTTATAAATTTTATGAAAATTCTTTTCGCTTTGCTTACAAATGCTACTAGTCGTCTATATCATAAATGAATCCTCTCTCTCCATGGTTTGATTATAATAATAAAGTACAATCCAGCAATACAGTCCAAGTATAGTTCATCATATAGTCCCAAATACATGCCCATACAATTAATCTAAATTTAGTACAACTTATCAATACATCTTCATCATCTTCTCTTCATAGTCATCCACTGCTTTACTGTTTCTCTGCTCGTCCAAATAAATTGGGATCATCACAGGTGTCAACCACAGACACAAAATAGGGTAAGTTCATGATAAACACAGTTTGAATCAAATAATACGTATACACAGATAATTGTCCTATCATGCACAACATAAGATGCATAATCAAATCACACAACATATACGATACCGATAATCATACCACATACTCATTATGTAATGCATGGTCATCTTGTTTATATGATGCATGACTGAGATCTCAGGTTCTCATTAAATGGTACCATAGTCAAGATAGCCCCACCCTCTCTAGTGGAACGAACCTATCCATTTAGACACGGTAGCCCCAGTGTCGCGATAGGAATGTCACCTCCACCCATGTGATCATCATGGTGGTGTGGTCCTCACTGTCTCAACTACCCCCAGCTCAGACTTCTCTTGTCTGAATGCATGGACTCAGTTTAGCTATCTGACACACCTCCTCTCTGATGTTACTCTATTACCTCCTCTCTGAGGTTACTCTATTACCTCCTCTCTGAGGTAATTAAATGCAGATGAAATATGCAATGAATTACTTTTATTTCTTATTTACTCTTCACCATTAATTTATTTATCAAATTCTCATAAACTTTACACTGTACACTTTTAATCACCGATCTTGATAGATTCAATATAAAAGATATATTTTCACCATAATTTCCTTATGAGATTTAGTAAATATTCTCAAGGATGTATAGAACATTTTTTAACAATACACATCACGCAAACTTTAGTAAAACATTAAATCAAGTATTTCTTTAAACATATAATATATATATATATATATATATATATATATATAAGAATTTGAGTTACTTAATCACTTTCTTACTAGACTAGATTCAAGTTGTTCATTCTAACAATAAGCAACTCATTTATTTCACAGAAACTCATGGAAATACTCAATAGCATATGAACTCTATTTATTACCACATAACAACACTTAAACCATCTTTATCTCTTGGAAGCATTTCGTCAACCACATGATAAGCAAAGCTTGTTTTATAAAATACTTTAAAGAAAGCTATACTTAACCATTAATCTTTATAATGTTCAATATGATAAACATGCTTCCAACATAATCTTAGCATAAATAAGCAAGTTCAAGGATTTAGAAAATACTTGTATCAAAACATATAACTTTAATTCCAATCACTTTTCTTTGAAAATAGTCATGATATATATATATATATATATATATATAAACCTAAGTCACTTAATATTCACTTATTAAGCTTAGATTCAAGTTATTCATTCAAAACATCATTCATTAACCCAAATCAAATCACTTATTCTAACAATCATTTTATTTAACAATCTTTAGCTCTTTAAGACATTTCATCAAACACCTAGCATGCAAAGCGTAATTTCTTATGAAAACAAGTAAGAATCCTCATGTAATTAATATTCAAACTTGGCTTATCATAAACTTTCCCATACCTTAATTTCCTTAAGCTTTTGGACAGCCTTCCTCCTAGTGCTTCTTCACGTGGGATGTTAGGATAATGGCCTTGGCTTTTCTTTAGGTCTTTTTGAAAGGAATAAGGTGAGTTTGGAAAATAAGTGATATGGAGTATGGTTTTTGCACGGATGCCTTCCTCTAACCAGCCCATGTTTCGGTTCCCATCTTTTATAGGCGTGTTGGTCTTGATTTTTATTACAAAATATCCTAACTAGCTTTCCATGTGCTTAAGTTTTATTGGCTAGCCATTCTTCTCCTTACAAGTGGCCATGTCTTGAAATTTCTACACTATTCTTCCTTTGCTCCAATTGCACGTAGCTTCCCCCCTTGGACAGCCCTTAAATTCGGTCCCCACTTATTTTTTATAAACTTGTTGGTTTTGTTTTTACAAATATCTTCTTTGTTATCATTACATAGCTTTCCACTAGGTTTTACCTTATTGGCTAGGCATTTTGCACCCTCCAAGTGTCCTAGTTCTTGAGTTTTCTATAGTCTTCTTCATTTATCTCCATTTGCACTTGGAGTTCAAGGCTTGTAGGTTAAGTCTTTAATTGCTTTCTTATGTGGATTGCTAGCTTTGTCAAAAATTTTCTTCCAAAAACCCGTTTTTATTAAAATACTAATTCTGGATTTGTTAACCGTTGGATCTCCTTGAAATTTTAAAGGCATACTCCTATCCCACATTTCTAACTTTGGACCGTTGGGATTTTTGAAATAATACCTAGAACTGTCCATATGTTCAACGGAGTCAAGAGGAAATTTTTTCTTCAAAAATCTTCTTAGTTTATTATTACCTTACTTTACATTTGGACCAATGGCATGTATTCTAGCTTTTCTACCATCCAAGTGTCCCTTCTTCTTGATAACTCTATATTCTTTTCATTTTCTCTTTATTTGTTCGTGGAACATAAGCTTGTAGGGCACGATTTTCTTTCTTACAACTTATACCTTTTAAGACATCCTCTAAATAACTTATCGTAGTTCTTATTGGTCCATCTTGCCTTGGTTTATCACAATTACTAAACTAACTTATTAAAACATCTTTTCCTCTTATAATTAAGAGAAAATTCTATAGATTATATTTCTTAGTTTTTCTTTGTGGTTTCCTGATGCTTGAGCTAGCCTAGATTGAGCTCTTTTCAAAGTATCTTCCAAAAGTCCTAGAATTTTGTGTTTATGATTTCTTGTCACCTACTATGTTAATATTTCCTTATTTAAGAGGATTACATCCATTCTCCAGGTTCCAACAGAATTTCTATAGTTATCTGGGCATTTTTGACCTAAAGGGTATTTTGGTCATTTGCCACCCTCGGAATATGATGGTAATTATCCAAATTGTTCAAGGGTATTCATGTCTTTTCCCAAAAAATATCTTACTAAAATATCTAGGGGTATGTTGGTCATTTCCAAAATTGTTAGGGCAAAATTGTCATTTTTACCCTAGGGACATAAACGTCATTTCTGAAATTGTTCAGGGCATTTCTGTCATTGTCACTCTAAGGATATTTTTGAAATTTCTATTTTATAGGAAGGGTGATATGGTTATTATTCTTTCCATAGAATAATTTATTCAACATATATTTTAATTTGTGAGAAAATTTGGGGTGTTACATTTTTAATATACATAAAAAAGAATTAGATAAATATTGATTATAAATTTATAATCATAATAATATATATTTTTAAAAGTGTATTGTCCAGGGTCCACAAAATACACGTGACAAGTGACATAGCGTTTTAGTACGTACTTCAGCCATGGCACAAGAGCACGAACGCCTCACCCTTAGCAGTCAGGCTATTGGGCCAAACAGTTTATCTCTAATACCTAATTATTTGGTAACAATAATGTTGTAACCTCCTTATCAAGTGGCAGGTACTCAATTATCTATAAGACACATATCATCTATAAGCTACTATTCTCTACTACCTATTATCTACAAGCTATTAATTATCTGCAAGGGTTGTTACACCACTGTAACAACCCCTACAAATAAGGACTCACAGTTCCTACTCCACTCTATAAGTACTAGGTTCTACCTTACCCTTTTCATATCTCTCATTCTCCAATAACTCACGTATTTACTTAAGCATCAAAGTCCTTTGTTTTGCAGGTCCCCCATCTTGTCCTCCTAACAAAGGGTACTCAAATTCCGATGTGCGAGATCATGGAGTCTTGGCCACGTCCACCCTAACGTGGGTCAACTCCAGATTTTGGTAAGTACATTTGGCTTCCACCGTGGGGTTGTAGTAAAACTTACCCTGTGGCCTCTCATTTCCACTAATGGTTAACATACAGTCTGGCCTCAGACGCAAGACCCCTGTTGAAAGCTCCAATCCTCCCTTGACAACCATGATAGACACATATACTCTCCAGCAACTCCAGACACGTATTGCGGAGATGGAGTGACGCCATGAGGAGGAACTTCGAAAGCTAAAGGCTGACCACGACCAGCTGGAGGCTTGTGTGACACGCCCCTAGGGAGACAAGCTCCCTGCCTGTACAATGAATGAACGTACTCAAAGGGCATCACACCCCCGACATACCGTCAATACTCAAGATGATCCTAGACTATCACACCCACACACACCACCAAAATGGCGAATGACTTGTCAACACCCTTTTATCGACTGTATCATGGAAGCTGACCTACCCTTAAGTTTGAAATCGCTTAACCTAGAGCGGTATGACGAAACCATCAATCCGAATGAACATTTGGATGCATTCCTCACCCAGGAGAATCTCTACACCAATGACAACACAATCTTGTGTCATGTCTTTCCAACCTCCCTCAAAGGGGCAACGCTGGCATGGTGTGGAGGACTCTTTCTGAGGTCCATCGACAACTTCGGTACCCTTGTCAAGCATTTCAGTTCAAAGTATGCAACCAACCAGTCACAGTACATGACCTTTGCTGCATTGGCCAGTTACGACAAGCAGATGATGAATCCCTCTGAAAGTTCATGAATAAGTTTGGACGAATTATTGTCCAAATCCGAAATCTCAACCCAAAGGTAGCACTGCACTCCATGTTTCTAGCCTTATGGCCTGGTAAGTTCGTCGATAGTCTAAGCAAAAAACCTACTAGTAGCGTGGACGAGTTGCGTGAACGAGCCAAAGGCTACATCCAAATGAAGGAGATGTCAAGGTTCAGAAATGAAGTATGACAAGCTGGACAAAAACACGACAAGAGAGAAGGAGGTACCAAGATCAACTCATATAAGTCAGACAAACGGCACAAGCTGGACAAGTGCCAGCCTCTCCCAAAGGGACCCAGGTATGAGTGCTAGACACCCCTGACGACCAATATAACTACTATCTTGGAGGAGGCCTTCAACACAGAGGTACCCATAAAACTACCTCTGCCACTCCCTCATAGGCCGAGGTTAGATAGAACCAAACACTCCAGATATCATTGTAGCTACAGTCATAATACAGATGATTGTTGGGCTCTGAAAGATAAGATTGAAGAGCTTATCCAAGTTGGATATCTAGCCTAATTCGTGAAAAGGTCTAACAATTACTCAGTAGGAGCTAGACTCGGGGGACTAAGAGGAACAACACAGAAATCACGATGCCGACAGAAGAAGGAACAAAGAATAAGACAAAGGGAGACAAAGGCACTACCATCAAAGACACGAGCGCCAACCTCCGCAAGAATAGGAAAATGAGCCTGCCCAAAAAATTAGAAGTGTGATCAACACCACTGCGGGTGGATTTTCTTAGAAAGGGTTGTCCAGTCAGTCTTGAATGCAACATCTCCACAACATTTGGGACATCGACATCAACTATGTCGACGTACCATCACCATGAAGTCTCCCTCCAATCACTTTCACCGATAGAGACTTCAAGCGCATCAGCCCTATCAACCAGGACGACCCCATGATTGTCTTCATTGTCATCACCAATTTCATGGTGTCCAAGGTCCTCATTGACCAAGGCAACTCCATGGACATCCTTTACTGGAAAACATTCCAAAGGCTCGAAGTCTCGTTTGATATTGTCCATCCTTCCTTTGGACCTCTCTTCGGTTTTGTAGGAGAAATAGCAAGAACCAGAGGCAATGTAGACCTCGTGGCCACCTTCGATCAAGGCCAGCTTTCAAGGAGCTTCACAGTCAGGTATTTGATTATTGATGTAGATACCTTATATTTTGATTTGATTGGCAGGAAAACAATGAACGAACTCAGAGCCATTGTCTCCACACCACATCTCAAGATGAAATTCCCAACCTTGACGGGGGAGCTCGTGACTATCAAGGCATACAAAAAGCAGGCACAACATTGCTATGCTGAAAGCTTAAAAGTGGCACCCTATCCTCACACTAGGGATCCTGACATGTTGTTGATTTGAGGGGGAGTTACTTGAAGCCTAAAGAGATTTGAAGACAAGGAGGTGTTTTAGACTTTCAACATGATTGAAGAATTGAAGAAAAGCTTGTGATCAAATGTAAAAGGAAGGAAGTTTTCTGATGATCCAAGTCATTGCATTCATATCATTCATAAGCTTAAGAATTAAATCACAAGGCATTAGGAAATTGTTTTGAATCTTGAAATAAACTAAGTGTTTTTGGAAAAATAGCATTTCACTGGTT
>PYAF01003818.1:101997-122808 GCA_007407185.1 Glycine tomentella
AATTACTTAAGCTTTTATGATGTAATGCATGAATGATTATCAATGGTATGCATATTGGAACTTGGATCATCAGAAGGCTTCCTTTCCTTTTACATTGAATCACAATTTTGATCTTCAAGCCTTCAAGCCTTCAAGCCTTCAAGCATGTTGAAAGCCAAAACTTTTTCCAAGTCTTTACAAAAAGCTCCCCCTTAGTTCAACAATCTTCCAAATCAACATATTCTAGATTGACATGGACTTTGTTTTTAAGATCCAAGAGTGATGCTTTCATTGCTTTCAAAAAATTAGCCAAGCTTGTTCAAAATGAAAAAGGGAAGTAAAATTATCTCAATAAGGAGTGATCATGGTGGTAAATTCCAAAATGAGCATTTTTGAAAAATTCTGTGAAAAATGGAATCAACCACAATTTTGCAGCTCCAAGATCATCTCAGCAAAATGGTGTTGTGGAGAGGAAAAATAAATCTCTTGAACAAGGAGCTAGAACTCTTCTTAATGAGACAAATTTGCCAAAACATTTTTGAACTGATGTAGTGAGTACTATTTTCTACACTTTAAATAGATTACTCATAAAGCCTATTTTAAAGAAAACTCCTTATGAACTATATAAGGGTAGAAAACCAAACATCTTTCACCTAAGAGCATTTGGTTGCAAATGTTTTGTTTTAAATAATGGAAAGGAGACACTTGGCAAGTTTGATGCAAAGGCTGATGAAGCCATCTTTCTTGGATATTTATTACAAAGCAAAACATAAAAAGTCTTTAATAAAAGAATTTTATGCATGGAAGAATCAGTTCATGTTATTTGTGATGAATCTAACCCCTCTAAAGAGGAAAAAAAGTATGATGATGATACAAGACCAATGGAAGAAACTATCTCCATCAATGAAACTAGTGAGCAGAATAAGGATGAAAGAATTAAAGAAGTTAACCCATCCACTACAACTCAAAGATCAGAGTATTGGAGAAAAACTAGAGATCTTTCCCTGGACAACATCATAGGTGAAGTACCTAAGGGAATATCCACTAGATCATCTCTTAGAAATCTATGTTGTGATATGGCCTTTGTATCTCAATTTGAGTTTATTGATACTAATAATTCATTGGCTAATACATCCACTAAACCCTTATCTAGGGATAGATTCTATGATCTTAGGAACATGCTAGGAATTCTTGATGAATCTAATATATGATAGCAGGCTTATGACTTGTCTGATTACATGATATGCAATCAAAATTGACCATGCACCACAAATGATTGAAATTTGAAATCTGATAGAAAACACTGTTCATGCTGCATAATTGACTGGTTTAATCGATTACTACACTTATTAATCAATTATTTGTAGCATAAAGACAATTTAGATTCAAAACTTCTATGGAGTAATCAATTACCTTAACGAATTAATCGATTATTTGTTGTTTAAATGCAATCTAGAAAAAGATATTCTCTGGAGTAATCGATTACTCTATCGGATTAATCGATTACCTGCTGTATAAAGCTATTTCTAAATAAGAAACTCTTTGGAGTAATCGATTACCCTGTATTTTAATCGATTACTTAAGACTTGAGAGCTGTTTAAAAAATCAAAACTCTCTGGAGTAATCGATTACTATGTCGGATTAATCAATTACTTAATGCACAAAGCTATTTTAAAAGTTGAAATCCTCTGGCATAATCGATTACCAAGCTTATGTAATCGATTATCTATGGCGTTTCTACAAAACTACACAATTTTCAAAAATCGTAATTAACAATCTAGGCTCTTTTGAATCTCTAATGATTCAAAAGATGGATGGATTATTGGCTCTGCATCATGAGCATAAAACTGAAGTTAATGTCTCCTTAGAGGAAATTACAACTAAGCTAGAGAACATAGATGCTAGGATGGCTCTTAAAATTTTTGATAATCTCTAGTTTGGTGGATGTAATTTTCTGCTTATGCTTGTGTTGTTTGCTTTCTATTTTACAGCAACTATCTTCAAAGATCTATCTTATGTTTCTACATTTTTTCTATTGGCATCAATGAATAAAAATTTGTTTCATGTTGTATATCTCTTCCTTGTGTACTTCGTTATGACTGTACATTTTTTTTTTTACTTTGATAAGCCAAAAGGGGGAGAAAAATGAACAAATGAATATTAAAATATGTATAAGGATGTTGTACAATTAATAGAGGAGAAAATAAAAGAGGAGAGAAAAATGATTAAATCTTTACTCTATTTTAAGCATTGCTTGCTCCTTATAAAAATTACTTAAGATAGAGGGAGCAATTTCAATACTAATGAATGTAAACTATTTATGCAAAGTATACTTGACATTTGTTCTTGGCAAGAGGCTGATCTTATTTCAGATATCAAGTATGAGCCCCAAGAAATCATCTCAAAATCACCTCCTATAAGAACACTAAAGGTTCAACATATTCAATTGAAGTTTGGCATGATCAAAGGCAAAATGGGGGAGATTGTTATATACAAGGGGAGCTTGAAGATGATAAAGATGTTGAGGCTCTTAGTCTTGAATGTTTTAGCTTTTACATGTCATTCAATTGAAGACATATGTAATCTTTAGATGTCTAAGAGTTTCATTTAATGATCCATTGCATTGCATAAACATCATTCATTGGCTTGTATTCATGGTTTTACAAAAAGTATATGTTTTTTTGAAAAAGACTTTAAAATATTCATGATTGCATTGAAAATCCAAAGTGTTCAAAACTTATGTTTTGAAAAAACATATTTTCTCTGTTTTAATCGATTACTAGCTAATCGGAATTTATTACTTAAGCTTTGATGAACACTTTAATCGATTATAGTTATATGGTAATCAATTACACTTCATAAAGTCATATAAATGTCTTCCTGTGATAATCGATTACTTGACACATTTTGGTTAGAAGAAACTGGATGCAACTTCTCAAAGGTGAGAAGTAAACCGATATAAGTTCTTGTGTTGATTAATTTCTTTAATCTTTTCTTGTTATCTTAATTTGTAATTCTTTGGTGAAATCTTTCTTACTCAAGAAGGTTAAGATTTTGGAATTGTTTTCTTGAGCTGAGTGGGATCTGGAAGAATATCAAGGCAAGGATGAAGATGTTGCTTTAGAGTTTTAGCTTTTTACATGCCAATCAAATTGAAGACATTTGTAATTTTGTCTAAGTAGTTCAAGAAGTTTAACTTGTGATCCTTGCACTGCATAAGCATATTCATATACACATTCATGACTGAAGAAAATTATTCAATATTACATGTTTGCATTTGAAAAGGAGTCTCATGGCTTTGGTTTTGAAAAATCAAAATGTGCACTGCCTTAATCAATTACAGGCAATAAGTAATCGATTACCTACGTATATTATTTCTGGAAAAGCCATGAAAAACATTTTAATCGATTACCAACAAATCGTAATCGATTACATAGTGTATTTTACAAAACATAGCATGACTGCCTTAATCGATTACCACTCATCTATAATCGTTACAAAGGCTTGTTATATAACTGAGACAGACAGGGTTAATCGATTACGTCATTGTTTAATCGATTACATTGTTCGTAAAAGTTTTTCATATTGTCTCAAGAACATTTTAATCGATTACTTTCTATATTAATCGATTACTTAATGCAAAATAATCGATTACACTTACGTATTAATCGATTACAATCTATTAAATATGATTTCTATTTAAAGCTTTCGGATCTATGCTTTGAGATACAACATACATTCCAAGTTTACGAATTACTCTACACTTTCTAAGCTTTCAAAGGTCCAAGAAACAAATTTTCTGATTGATACATTTCTTTTTTGAGATCAAAGATTACATGCTTCATTAATGATGATGTGTTAAGACAAGATTCTTTAAAAGAACTTCAAGAGAGTTGATTTTCTATTCATTAACATTCATGCAACCTGTAATTGATTGGTAACATTCATTCATTCATTCATTCATTCACTGAGGATCACAGGTTGTATCTCTCTTAAACTTTTATAGTAAATTGTTTTGTCTATTTTAAGTTTGTGCAAGTCTAAGATCAAATAGTTTTCTTTCAATCTTTCTAGAGTAGTGTTCTCTAGGGGTAAAGAACTAAGTAGAGTTCTCAGGTTCTTTGTGATTTGATTTCTAATAGGGTGTTAGAATTCTGATTCTTTATCTAGGGTGGATAAGGATAATCACTTGTAACAGCTTGTAAAAAAACAAATTTGATTTATTAGAAATCTAATCTTGTTTGATTAGAAGAACTGGATGTAGCTTCTCTTGAGAAGTGAACCAGTATATATTTTTGTGTTGATCTTTATATTTCTTAATCTCTTTTTATGATCTTAATCTCTTGACAACTGTGATTTCTTTCTTAATCAACAAGTGTATATTTTTGTCATTGATTCCTTGGACTGAGTGGTTTGATTGAACTGAAGTTTCATTGATTTTAAAAAGTGATAAAGATCTTTCAACTCTGATTTTGTAAAAGTTTTAAAAGGTCAAGTTCATACCAATTCATCCCCTCTTGGTATTTGGGATGAGATGATGGATGCAGAAAAAAGAGTTGTGCAGTATGATTTTAAAGTTAAAAACATGATTACATATGCTATTTCTTCTGACGAATTCTTTAGAACTGTTAGGTGCAAAAGCACAAAGGAAATGTGAGAGGTATTGAAAGTAATTCATGAAGGAATAGATGAAGTGAGAAAATCAAGGAAACATGCCTTGATTCATGAATATGAAATGTTCAAGATGAGCAACACTGAAAACATTTCTTAGTTGCAAACAAGGTTCACTCACATTGTCAACCATCTTCTTGGTCTTGGAAAGATCTTTGATGTTGAAGAATTGAACATCAAAATATTGAAGTGTCTCACAAGACCATGACAACCAAAAGTTACAACAATCAAGGAATCAAAAGATTTATCCAAGATGTCCATGACTGCACTTTTTGGTAACTTCTTGAGTATGAACTTGAAATGTCACAGCTAACACATGCAGAGGATGCAGAGAAGAAACACAAGAGTATAGGCTTGAAAACTGCATCAACTCATGTGGAAAAGAAAGAAGACTTAAGTGAAGATAAAAATGATGAACATATGAACCTAATAATGAAGAAATTCAGCAAGTTCATGAGAAGAAACAAGAACAAAAAGCTATCAAAGTTTAACAGAAAAAATGACAGCAACAACAACAACTCCACCAACTTCACTTGCTTCGAATGTGGTAAACCTGAACACATTAAATCTGAATGTCCAATCTTTTTGAAGAAGCAACAAGGTGAGAGGAAGACTTAAAAGGAGGGGAAGCCAAAGAAGGCATACATAGCATGGGAAGAAAATGATTCAACTACTTTTGAATCAACAGATGAGAATGAAGAAGCAAATATGTGCTTCACCTATACAATAAGTGATGATGAAGAATTCTTAAGTGTTGAATCAGAGGTAAATTCTGAATATGATAATATTGTTGATGTTTTCCATGAGATGCATGAAGAGGCCCAAAAACTTGCACAAACCAATAATAGGCTAAAAGGTAATCTTAAATGGCATGTTACCAAAATTGTTGAATTGCAATCTGAACTTTGCAATTTGAAAGAAGTGAATGAAAAGCTTGTTTCAAGCTACAAAGCTAATGGATGTGTTTGTGCCTCATCATCTTTAAATGTTGATAAATGCAAGATGTTACAAAAAGAATTTGATGATTACAAAAATAGTAAAGGTGAAAAATATATGCTTTTGCTTTCAAAAAATTCGTATTTGGTTGATCTTTTGAAAAGGCTTTATAGAGGTAAATGTAATTTAAATCAAATGCTAGGTGTTCAAAAATATATTGGAGATACTTCTGGTTTGGGGTACAAACATGGATCAAAACCTCTTGGAAAACAAGGTTTGTGCTTCCAAAACAAAAGTATCAAAAAGGTCTTTTAAAAACAAAGCATCAACAACTGACTCATTTTAAAAAAGAGCATAAAAAACTATTACTTGCAATTATTGCATGAAGAAAGGTCATACATCCATTAAGTGCTATGCAAGGAGATATTATGTGCCTAATGGTGAATGCATTTGGGTACCTAAGAGAAAAAAGAAGTCAACTAACCCCTATGGACCCAACCCACAATGGGTACCTTTCTTTGTTACTTAATTTGATTTTTGCAAGTGTATCTAAGAGCAAAATCGGCACTATGGTACCTTGATAGTGGTTGCTCTAGGCACATGACAGGTGACATATCCATGCTCTGAAATTTGATTCTCAAAGATAGAGGATATGTTACTTATGGTGATAATAATAATAAAGGAAATGATCAAGAAGTTTGAAATGGAGAAGAGCAAGGATGCTGCAACTCCAATGGCTACATTAACCTATCTTGATTAAGATGATAAAGGAAAAAGTGTTGATGAGTCAAAATATAGAGGAATGATTGGATCTTTGTTATACTTGATTGCAAGTAGACCTGACATTATGTTAAGTGTGTGTGTGTGTGTGTGTGCTAGATATCAAGCATATCCCAAAGAATCACACCTTATTGTTGTCAAAAGGATTCTTAAGTATCTCAAGTCTACACCAAGAGTTGGACTTTGGTATCCTAAAGGTGCATTTCTCAACTTAATTGGATATTCTGATTATGACTTTGCATGATACAAATTGGATAGAAAGAGTACAAGTGGAACTTGCCACCTATTAGGCAGCTCACTAATCTCTTGCACTGCAAGAAGCAATCTTGAGTTGCTTTGTCAACTGCTGAAGCTGAGTATATCTTTGTTGGAAGCTGTTGTGCGCAAAGCCTTTGGCTGAAGCAACAACTACAAGATTTTGGTGTTGAGTTAAAGGAAATACCCCTGCTCTATGACAATACAAGTGCCACCAACATATCCAAGAATCCAACCATGCATTCAAGGGCCAAACATATTGAGATAAGGAATCATTTCCTCAAGGATCATATCCAAAAGGGCAATTGTAAAATTGAGTTCATAGATACTTTAAATCAATTGGCTGACATATTTACAAAACCTTTGGCAAGAGATAGGTTTTATGCACTTAGAAACATGCTAGGCATACTTGATGAATCTAACATATGTTAGCATGTCATTTTAATTGCCTTTCTATTTGATGATTCACTAGATAAATGACAATAAATAAAAAATGCATAAAAATGAGTTTCCTACTGCATAATAACTATTTATTCTGCATAATAGACTGCAATAATTGATTTCAACACAAGATAATTGATTATTTGATGATTGAAAGTTGTTTTTAAAATAAATTTTTGCTGATGTAATTGATTACATCTTCGAATTAATCGATTACACTCTGTTTTAGCTCTATCCAAAAAAAGTTCTCGCTCTTGAGTAACCGATGACGCCTCGGATTAATTGATTACTTATGATTGAAAAGCTTTCTCAAAAATAAATTTGGACTGGAGTAATCAATTACACAAAATGGTAATCGATTACACTATGTTACTATGAGCTATGTTCTCACTGGAGTAATCGATTACACTTTATTTTAATCGATTACACCATGTAGCAGAGTCTCTGTTTAGTTATGAATTAATCGATTACTAACTCTCGTAATTGATTACATATGGCGTTACTGCAACCTCTGCAGATATCTTGGAAATCTAAACTGCTATATCTTCACATAAATTAAAAATTCAAATTTGTAACTGAGTAATTAAGCTTATGGGTACTCAAAATAGTTGTTTCATAAATTTAAAATTCAAATTTGAATCCTAAAAATCCCTATAAATATAGCTTTTCACTAGAAAGAAAAGCACACCTAAAATTCATCCTTCTACTCAGTACTATATGAAATTTCTGTCTTCTCTTCTCTCTCTCAAGCCTAAATTCTACCCATTCTCTCTTTCCATTTTACAATTTCATGTCTACCTCAAAGAAAGCTAAAACCAGCAAAAGGAAAGTTGGGGAATCCTCCAATCCTGCTGGAAACAGGCTGAATCATTGGTTCCCAGAGGAAAAAGATAGAATGAACTATATGCAATTCAATGCCACCAAGCTGGTCATGGCTCCTAAGTATTTGGACCTCAACTAGTTCATCAATGAGCGGTTTCAATTCCTTGCCATGTTTGAAGTCCAAGGATTGAAGAAATTCCTTGAACTTAAGGATACATTCTACCCTGAATTAGTGAGTGTATTTTATACCTGTGCTAAAGCCAACATGGATGGAACTATTCGCTCTCAAGTGAATGGTGTGCCCATGGTGATTGATGAAGAAGTTTGGTTTGCTGTGGTTGTAATCTCCTCTGCTGGAGTGTGGAGGTTTGATGAAGAAATTGGGGGATACAACAAAATTGAAACATACAGTGGTATGTTGGCTGATCCCCAAGCACGGCTGAAAACAAGACTTGGTGTGGGGAATATGACTGAGGAAGATAGGTTATTACACTATATTATAACCTACATTCTTACCCTAAGGTCCACAAACGATGCCCAAATCACAGATGGTGATTTGCAGCTGGTATATGGCATGAAGAACTCAACCCAGATCAATTGGGTTCTTGTGTTTGTTGAAATTATGATGAAAGCTTCAAGGCTAATCAACTATCACTTTCCTTATGTTGTGCTTATTTATAGATTTATTGAGTATTTCCGTATTGATGTCTCAAATGAGGTGGTTGATAACACAACAGACATCACCAATCTCATTAAGGACAAGCATCTCAACAAGCTTGGACCCATTAAGACTCCTTATGGATGGCAAATGGCTGGACAACAACTTCAAGCTGAAGGTGCTGAAGGAGGAGCTAATGAAGAAGAAGTGGCTGAAGAAGATCCTACTCAACCAGAGTACTCTCCATTTGAATCTTTAATGATTCAAAAGATAGATGCCCTTCTGACATTACATCATGAGCATAGAGCTAAGACAAACTAATCCTTAGAAGAGATTCGGTCTAGGGTTGAAAAGATTGAGGCTAGGATTGTTCTACATGGGTTTGATGAGCCCTAGTTTAAGCTAATCTTGATTCTGCTTGTGATTGTTGATAAGTGCCACATTTTAGTAAAAATAAGATTCAAATATGGCACTTATCCGTTATTTTAATTGATTTATTCACAAGTTAACCCTAGAAACCTAGTTAATCGATGGTTATATTAAGCTAAGTTAGGCTTTTATATTTTGAAAAGATTTCGTCCAATCGAATGTTTTAATTTTGCTAGATTTAAAAGGTTACGGAAGAATCAAGCTTCCGAAAACCAAGAGCTGGGAGTGAACTAAGCAAAGAATGAAGTCCCACAAGCAAATCAGGCCCAGAAGCACTTAGGCCCAAAGAATCCTTCATGACTAAGCTTTTAACTGGCCCAGGCTACCAGTTTATGCCTATTTCACTCGCCTGGGCGAGTAACAAGTTCCAAGAAAGCAGCCTTTAGCTCGCCCAAGCGCCTGTTTTGTGAAGAAATTGGTCGCCTGGGCGACCCAAGCAGCCAGGACCCCAAAATCTATATAAAGGGACGAATTTTGAAGGCTGGGGGCATTCATTCCACATCCTTTTTTCTCCCATTCAGCTACTTGTTCATGTTTCTTGTTTATTTAGTTCCTAAGTGAGTGTAGAACTTAGGGAAGTGAGGAAGAGTGAAAATTGTAAGGAGATTCTGCCGAAGAGAGGGTCGATGACGAGCTTAGTCGGTGATTCTCTCGAGGAGGTTCTGCCCATGTTTGCTTAAACTTCCCTAAGGATTGGACGTACTCTTTTTATCCCTATGCTCTTTTAATTATTTATGCATTGTTCTATTCCTTGTTGGTGATTTTATTCTACGCTTAACGCTTGATTCTAATTAACCGTTAGTTTCATGAAATCAACCCTAAAGACGACTGGAAAGTAAATTTAGGGTTTGAACTGAATTTAATCACTCGTTACGTTACGTTGCTAGGAATAGGGCTTAATGTTTCGATCGCATTAAACACGTGACTAGGATCTTAATGCTAGGTTATTTAATTAAATATGCGAGGAATCGGTATTTAGTAAAATATCCTTAGGACCGTAATTGCGAGGAATCGAATTAGGGTTACTTAGACGTGTGCGGCAATAAGAATAGAACATGCTTAGGTAAAATCAATTAAAAAGGGATAAGCAAGATGAAATCCAATCCTACACTTACTTGACTTGTATCCGTTTATTTATTTCCCGTAATCGTTTATTTGTTTTCCGTTATCTTTATTTTACACAAAACAACAAATGAATCTTCGCTTTTTATCATCTGTATATAACTACTAAACAGTTAACAATTTAAATCAACTGACGTAAACTCAAAACCCTGTGGAGACGAACTTTTATAATTTTGAAACTTACAGCGATAGAACGGTACGCTTGCCGTGGTAAAATCCTAACAATTGTGTTCTGGTTTTCATGCTCTATTTTTAATGTTTTATCTGTTTTTTTTAAAAAAATTGTATTTCAATTCTCTTTTAATGAAAAGTTCAGCTTCTGTTTCTTCCTTCTTTGCTTTTGTTGATCTTACAATGCTTTTGCCTTTGATAAGCCAACTAGGGGGAGAAAATAAATTGAACTAATGATGAACAAAATAAATTGATAAATTGATAAATTGAATGTGCTGTTTGAATTGCTCTGAATTTTGAGAAATATTACCTAAAATAAGGGGAGCAACCTAAGAATTTATCTATGTTTATGCGAGGTAAGTCTTCCACAGATAAACCTCTGTTTGATCCAGAAATCTCCAAAACAGAAAGGAAAAATCGAAAGAAAAAGAAGTAAGAATTAAAGCATTCCGAGTGAACATCATCTATTGATCTTTCTTCACCCGAAAAACCAGCAGTAAATAATAACATGGCGGATCGAGGCGGAGAAGAGAATAGACCACCACCAAGGAGGACACTTGGAGACTATGCCTATCAACAGGATCCCAAGCACTATAATAGCATAGTCATCCCTCCTTTCAACAACAAGGTTGTGGAGTTGAAGCCTGCATTACTTAGTCTCATTGGCTCGCATCCTTTTGCCGGATTAGACCATGAAGATCCTTACACACATCTATCTACTTTCATGGGCTGTGTAGTACAATGGGAGCATCGGACGAGGATGCGGAAGCTGTTTACCTTAGAGCTTTCCTTTTTCTTTGACAGGTAAAGCGAAAACATGGCTTCAATCACAACACAACAAGAGTCTAAGCACGTGGGAAGATTTGGAAGAAAAATTCATCGCTAGATTCTTTCCTCCTTCAAGATTCATCAGTGCAAAGTTTGCAATTGCCACTTTTGCTCAAGGAGTAGATGAACCCCTCTGTGAGACTTGGGAAAGATTTAAATCACTATTGAGGAGATGCCCAAACCACAATTTTGATGACACCGCTCAGTTACATATCTTCTATAGTGGTCTGAGGCCCCAAACCAAGATGATCCTTGACACTTCAGCTGGAGGAACCATGATGTCTAAGAGTCCCGAGGAAGCAATCGTGATCATCGACTCAATAGCTGCAAGTGACTGTCAGTCTCACCATGATAGGTCACCCCATTCAGAGGAAAGGGATACTAGAGCTTGACACTCAAAGTGCTATCTTGGCTCAAAATAAACTCTTGACCTAGCAATTAGAGGCCTTAACCAAACAAATAGGCCAAATTCCTCAACTTCATCAAGGAAGCTCACAGAAATCTCATTCTCATTCAGCCCATCAAGTACAAATACTGAGATGTGATTTTTGTGGGGGAGACCACCAAAATGGCCATTGCACGGTACCCAATGATTTTCCACAGGAAGAAGAAGCACACTACATGCAAAATCAGTAAAGACCTCAAAACTACCAAGGAAATTACCAAGGCTATCGCAATGGTCCAGGTTCTAATCAACCCTATAATTGGAGGCAAAATAATAATGCTTATGTTCCCACTAACCCTCCTTTTGCAGGTCCTCCTAACAATTCCTTTGCTAGTTCTTCTAATTCTTTTCCAGGTCCTTCTAATAGAAATTCACCTCAGCAAGCTCAATCTGATAGATTGACAAAGATGGAAGACACCCTGACACAATTCATGCAAATGTCCATCAGCAATCAAAAAAACACTGAAGCTTCTATCAAGAATTTAGAAGTTCAAGTGGGGCAGCTTGCAAAGCAGTTAGCTGACAATGGAGGTGGATCTTTCTCATCAAATACCCAAGTTAATCCCAAGGAGCAGTGTAAAGCAATTATCACTAGAAGGGGAATTGTAGTGGGTAGGAATGAGGAAGAAAAGAAAAATGAAGGAAATGTAGAAAAAAAATGACGAAGTAGAAAAAGAAAAGGAAAGTGAAAAAGAAAAAGATGAGGAAGAAACTAATGAAAAAATTGAGAGAAAAGTGACAAGTGAAGATAAAAAGAAAAAGAGTGACAAAGGCAAAGCAGCCTTAACCCCACCACCAGTCCAACACATGCCATATCCACACGCTCCATCCAAGAAATCAAAGGAAAGGGAATACAAACGTTTCCTTGACATCTTCAAGCAGTTACAAATAAATATTCCTTTTTCTGAGGCATTGGAGCAGATGCCAACATACGCCAAGTTTATGAAGGATCTCCTAACTAAGAAGAGAAGATACACCGATGAGGAGACCATAGAGCTGGATGCAGGATGCAGTGCCATTATCCAAAAGACTCTCCCAGAAAAATCCAGAGATCCAGGTAGCTTTACAATTCCTGTAACAATTGGTAGATTATCTGTGGGGAAATCTCTTCTTGACTTAAGTGCAAGCATCAACCTCATACCATTATCCATGGTTAAGAGGATAGGAGAGGTTGTGATTAAGCCTACCAGGATGACGCTGTAGTTAGCTGATAGATCAATCAAGCATCCATATGGCGTTATTGAAGATGTATTGGTGAAAGTCGACAAATTTTTCTTCCCAGTCGACTTTGTTGTTATGGACATGGATGAAGACAGAGAAGTTCCATTAATTTTAGGCAGACCCTTTATGAAGATTGCCTAGGTGCTGATTGGTGTTGATGAGGGAAAGCTCACTGTCAGAGTTCATGATGATGAAGTTCAGTTTAATGTTCTTGAAGCCATCAAGCACCTAGTAGATAAGAAAGAATGTTTTAGAGTTGATGTTCTCGATGAAGTTATTTCTGACTCTAGAAGATTCTTCCACAAGAAAGATGGGTTAGAGAAAGCATTGACTGAAACTCAAGAAGAAGATGGAGAGAGCAACACCTCAGAGTATCTTCATCAATTGAACGCCTCAAAGAAGTACCTATTCATCACAACATATTTGAAGAACTAAAGGAAGAAAAGAAGGAAGAAGAACCAAAGCTGGAACTTAAGGTACTTCCTTCACATCTAAAATATGTTTTTCTTGCAGGAAATTCTCAGAAACCTGTAATCATCAATGCAAATCTTTCTGAGGATGAAGAAAAGAAATTAATGCAAGTCTTACAACAAAACAGTAAGGCTATTGGTTGGACTTTATCAGATTTAACAGGTATCAGTCCTTCATACTGCATGCATAAAATTTTAATGGAAAAAGACTTTAAACCTGTTGCACAACCACAAAGACGTCTGAACCCAACCATGAAGGAGGTAGTGAGAAAAGAAGTAGTGAAGCTGTTTGAAGCATGAATGATATACCCCATATCAGATAGCCAATGGGTGAGCCCCGTTCAAGTGGTGCCGAAAAAGGGTTGACAGTCATAAAGAATGATAAAGATGAGCTGATTCCTACACGTACTGTCACTGGATGGCGAATGTGCATTGACTATAGGAAACTCAACAACGCCACCCGGAAGGATCATTTTCCTTTACCCTTCATGGACCAAATGCTAGAAAGGCTAGCAGGTAAGAAATTTTATTGTTTTCTCGATGGTTATTCTGGATATAACCAAATCTATGTTGATCCACAAGACCAAGAGAAAACTGCATTTACTTGCCCTTTTGGTATTTTTGCATATAGGAAGATGCCATTTGGTTTATGTAATGCGCCCGCTACTTTCCAACGATGCATGTTTTCCATATTTTCTGATTTAGTTGAGAAAAGCATCGAAATATTCATGGATGATTTCTCAGTTTTTGGTACTTCTTTTGATACATGTCTGTCTAACCTTGATACTATTTTGAAACGTTGTATTGAAACTAATCTTGTGCTTAATTGGGAAAAGTGTCACTTTATGGTGACTGAAGGTATTGTATCAAGACACAAGATTTCTATGCAGGGTATTGAGGTAGACAAGGCTAAAGTGGACGTAATAGAAAAATTGCCTCCACCAAGCAACGTCAAGGCCGTTCAAAGCTTTTTGGGACATGCAGGATTTTACCGACGGTTCATAAAGGATTTCTCAAAAATTGCTAAACCACTTAGCAATCTTTTAAACAAAGAAGTCCCATTTCAGTTTGATCATTCTTACTTCCAAGCTTTTGAAACTTTGAAATATAAACTGATCTCCGCCCCTGTAATCACCGCACCCGATTAGAATCTTGATTTTGAAATTATGTGCGACGCGAGTGATTATACGGTGGGAGCAGTTTTGGGACAAAGAAAGAATAAAGTTTTCCATGTTATACACTATGCAAGTAAGGTCTTTAATGATGCACAAATTAATTATGCCACTACTGAAAAAGAATTACTTGCTGTAGTGTATGCCTTGGAAAAATTTAGATCATATCTCATTGCATCAAAGGTGGTGATTTACACCGATCATGCCGCAATCAAATATTTGTTGGTTAAAACTGATTCTAAACCTCGTCTTATCCGATGGATTCTATTGTTACAGGAATTTGATTTAGAGATCAAAGATATGAAAGGTGTGAGAACTACGTGGCTGATCATCTATCTAGACTCACCAATGAAGCCACCCCAGATCCAGAAATTCGAGAAGAATTCCCCAATGAGAAACTCCTACATATCTCAGAAAGGCCATGGTTTGCAGAGATGGCTAATTTCAAGGAAGTTGGTGCAATTCCGGAAGACTATTCTTGGCACCAAAGGAGGAAGTTTCTCAGTGATGCTAAGTACTTTGTATGGGACGATCCTTACCTCTTCAAAATAGGTGCAGATAACCTTTTGAGAAGATGTGTGACCCAAGAAGAGGCAAGGAACATTCTGTGGCACTGTCACAATTCACCATATGGAGGGCATTATAATGGAGAAAGAACTGCTGCAAAGGTTCTGCAAGCAGGTTTCTATTGGCCGACACTATTTAAAGATGCCCATGAATACGTGCAGAGATGTGATAACTGCCAAAGGACCGGAGGAATCTATAAGAGAAATGAAATGCCCCTACAAAATATCCTAGAAGTTGAAGCATTTGACTGCTGGGGAATTGATTTCATGGGTCCATTTCCATCTTCATACTCTAATGAATACATCTTGCTAGCAGTGGATTATGTGACCAAGTGGGTTGAAGCAGTAGCTGTACAAAAAGTCGATTCAAAAACAATTATTCGCTTCTTGAAAAGAAATATTTTTGCTAGATTTGGAACACCACGTGTACTCATCAGTGACGGAGGATCACATTTCTGTAATGCTCAACTTCAAAAGGTCCTGCAACATTATGGTGTTCGACATAAAGTAGCTTCCCCATATCACCCATAGACTAATGGGCAAGCTGAAGTTTCCAACAGAGAAATCAAGAGAATTTTAGAGAAGACAGTTGCCTAGTCACGCAAGGATTGGTCTCAGAAACTTGATGAAGCTCTTTGGGTGTACCGGACAGCTTTCAAAGCACCCACTGGGCTCACTCCGTTTCAGCTAGTTTATGGCAAATCTTGCCATCTACCAGTGGAATTGGAACACAAGGCTTTTTGGGCTTTAAAATTCTTTAATTTTGATGCTAACCTTGCAGGTGAACAAACGAAGCTACAGCTGCATCAACTGGAAGAAATGAGGCTCTCAGCTTATGAGAATTCAAAGCTTTACAAAGAAAAAGTTAAATTTTATCATGATAAAAAGCTTGTGAAAAGGAATTTTCATCCTGGACAAAATGTTTTGTTATTTAATTCTCGACTGAGATTATTTCCAGGAAAGCTGAAGTCTAAATGGTCAGGACCTTTCATTATAAAAGAAGTCAAGCCACATGGAGCTGTGATACTAGAGGACCCCAGTACAAAGAGAACACGGACTGTAAATGGAAGTAGACTCAAGCCGTATCTAGGTGGTGAATTTGAAAGGCTCATCACTGTGATACAACTTCAAGACAATTGAGCTGCAACGTTCCAGCTAATACGATGTAAAAGAAGCGCTTCTAGGAGGCAACCTAGTCAGGTATGTTTACAAAACTTTTCTTATGTTTTTAATATATCTAAAATAGTGAATATAGGTTACAATATAAATAAGTAGTAATTTTTAAGTACTCTTCTTAAAAATAAAAAAAATTGGCCATTTAACTCGCCCAGGCGAGTGAAGCTAGGCCAAATTGGCCGCCTGGGCGAGCCCATTCATGCAGACCACAACACAGCCAGGTACAAACTTTAACTTTAGTAATTTTGTGCTTTCATCTTTTCACCATTTACCATGGATGTCCGTTTCCCTTTCCTTTCTCCATCAAACTCGCCCAAGCTGCTGTGCACCTTCAATCTCATTCTATTTCTTCCTTTTTGGATGCCAAGTAAGTACCTCTTTTTGCATATATTCAATTTCTAAGTGTTATTCCTCTTTTATAGGCTAGTATGATAGTATGGAGTGATCTTTTTGCCTTCATGCTACTCAAAAACATAAACTAGGTTTTGCATATCATTCAAATTAATTGTTATGTTTTGAGTACTTTTGTTGTATATAATTGAATTGGTCACTTCTCCTTCTCCTTTCTTTGAAAATTTTGGTATAAGATATGTGCCAAACTAACCATTTCAAGGTTCCAAATGTTATGCACACTAGGTGTTTGTTATTTTGCCACAATGAAACCAGCTTCTATAATGCTAGTTATGGTTCACAAAACTAGTCTTAAACACACTTAAATGTCACATTGATCGTAATTTAGGCCACAACACTTGATGAAACCATCAATAGGTGCATTTGGTATGAAAGACATAGCCTTTTATTTTGTTATAATGAAACACTAAATTGCCTAAGCTATGGTTTGTGGAATTTTAGCACTTAGTTTTGTGTCTTAAACATGGTGAATTGTGCATAACATGAAGACAGCATAAAGATTGAATTCCTTGATTTAACTTGTGCATTAGAAATGGAGGAATTTTGTGGAAAATTGATGTCACAATGGCTGCCATTTGTCTTGTATTTGTCTTGCATCTTTCTTATTAAAAATGCTGAAATTATTTGTGAGTGAATATTTCAGATTTAATCCAATGGCCCCAAAGAAACTCCAGCATAAAAGAGCTAAGAATGAAGGGGCTAGTCACCTCCACCAGAGGACTTCATTTATGATGAGCAACGGTTTAGGAGCAAGGAACATCAACTTTGCTTCGAAACCATACAAAATTGGTCCTTCCTCAAAGAATGAAGAGTTCAACTATTTAATGATGAATACACTGAATTTGTAGATGAACTTGACCAAAGACGATGGAGGCCACTAGCTACTTCTTTGCAGAAATTTGATCCTGAGATTGTTCTGGAGTTCTATGCCAATGCATGGCCAATAGAGGGAGCCCCTATTGACAAGAGATCATTTGTCAGAGGACAATGGATCCCCTACGACTCCGATGCCATCAACCAATTCTTAGGGAATCCCCTTGTCCTCCCGGAAGGCCACCTTTGTGAATACATGGAAAGGAGGAACAATTTTGACGAAGAAGCCATGAGACAACTCCTTTGTATTCCAGGGTGCGACTTTGCTCACGGTATCACAGGTAATAGGGTAAGATTAATGAGAACTAACATGACCACACTTACCCAAATATGGATGACCTTTGTGCTAAGCAACATCATGCCCAGTGACCACAACTTCGATCTACCCATGATTAAGTGTCAACTAGTTTATAGTATCTTGACATAGCTTAGCATAGATGTGGCTCAGATCATTTTAGATGCCATTCATCAGTTTGTTATCCTAGAGCCAACTAGGCATCCTCTTAACCCCGAGCAAGCTAACAGGGCTCTTGGATTCCCCGCTCTCATCACTGGTTTATGTCAGTTTTTTGGAATCCAAGTCCACCCCTCTAGGACTATCCGCCCTCCTATTAACCGTGCTTTTATTGAAAAATATTGTTTAGCTAGACAGGTCGAGCAGCAACCCGCTCCTAAGCCCGCTTCTTTGGAGTTTATCTCTGCCCACATGCAGAGAATGGAGCTTCAAATGCACACCTACATGCAGCATATAGTGGACCAGCAAGCTGCCAACTTCAGAGGCCAGATGCAGCTAAACGAGAGTTCCTACAACTATACACTGCATCAGCACCGACAAGATCCGAGCCCATTCCCATGGCCTACTCCCGATCAGTTTAGAGCACATGTGGCATGGCCTGGGGACAGGCCTATTTTTCAGGAAGAGGTGGGAGGCTCCACAGCCCAACAGGACCCTGCAGCTGAAGAACCTGCAGCAGAAGGAGGAGAGGCGACGGATGATTTGGAGCATGACATGGCAGCATATCTAACAGATCTCCAAAATTTGTGACACTCTTTTTAATTCATTTATCGCTTTCTTTATAGTTTTTACATATTTTCATACTTTGGTTTATGGACTTGCACTTTCATGGGTACTTTTTACATATGGGTAGTATTATGTGTTTTGTTATGTGAATTTCCGTAATTTTGTTACTTTTTTGTTAAATATCTTGCATATAGCCTATGTTGGAACGGTGCACATTTAGGAAATATTTTGTTGATAGTGTGCACAAGAAAAACATCTTTTTAAAAAAGAAATCAAACTTTTTGCATATAACATAACTTTGTAAAAGAAAAATAGTAACTTAGGACAAATTTTTTTGGTAAAAATGGAAAAATTTTCTTGATATATTATGTTTTGAAAAGAATCAACTGAAAATTATTTTGAAACTTCTTTTAAGAATCAGAACATAACAAAAAATAAAGTTTTTGTAGGAAATCTTGAGAAATGAAAAACAAAAATAAATGGTTTTTTTTCAGAAAAATCAAATCAAGGTAAAAAGTTTTTTTACATGGAAATTGATAAATAACTTCAGTAGGAAACAAATGATTTGGTTGAAAACATGAAAACAGACCTTAAAGCCCAAGTGAGCGTGTGTATCTAAACAGACATTATACACAGAGAGATCTCACTGATATAATCTATAGTAATTTTTGTATGAATTTCTAATTGTTATAAGCATATGATTCATGGATATGATTTAGGCCATCTTTCTTTTTGAACATATTATAAGCCACTGGCCAAAAAAACTATCCCAATATAAACATATATAATGATTTATCCTTTGAAAACCCCTTTGAGCCTAAACAGTTGATATTTTATTGAAACCCTAACCTAGGATAGGAATTTCATACCTTACCTAAGGTAAGGAGAGCAAAAAGGGAATGAGTGCGATGGAAGATTTTTTATGGATAGTTATGTTATGTTTTGAAAAGGATTTTAGTAGTGGTTATATGCTATTCATGTGAAAAAGAAAGAGGAAAAGAAAGAAAAGAAATAAAAGAAAAGAAAAAGAAAAAGGGGAATAAAATTCCTTGAAAAAGAAAAGTTGGGTGAAAAAGGCAAAAATAAGATGTCTTGGAAAAAGAGAAAAGGAATAGGAAGTAAATGATCTAATTGTCTACATTTCTAGCTTGCTCTCCTAGTCCCAAGGTCTTTTGAATATCTAGAAAAACCAAGATTTCTTTCTAGCCAAGCCCAGCCATAAAAGACCTAATGATCCATGATGAGTATGTATTATGATTTGATGGGAAATGAACTGCAAATTTTATCTATGATATATCAGTGATAGATGTGAGACTAAAACACTTACCTATGGGAGAATTAAACACTTATTGAGAGGTTTCTCTCTGTTTGAGATCAGTCAAATGTTTCCTCTGAGGTCTTTTTGAAATGAAGTGTAAATTTGACTTTAACCTCATTTTGATTTCATGAAAATCCATCATTTGTTTTTCTCAAAGTATCAAGGTTAATTACTTTTTGAAAAATCTATTCTGATCAAAATTAAGTTGATTCTTGTCAAAACATGATATTCTTACCTTTGCTTGAGGACAAGCAAGATTCTAGGTTGGGGGGAGTTGATAAGTGCCACATTTTAGTAAAAATAGGATTCAAATATGGCACTTATCCGTTATTTTAATTTATTTATTCACAAGTTAACCCTAGAAACCTAGTTAATCGATGGTTATATTAAGCTAAGTTAGGCTTTTATATTTTGAAAAGATTTCGTCCAATAGAATGTTTTAAGTTTGCTAGGTTTAAAAGGTTACGGAAGAATCAAGCTTGTGAAAACCAAGAGCTGGGAGTGAACTAAGCAAAGAATGAAGTCCCACAAGCAAATCAGGCCCAGAAGCACCTAGGCCCAAAGAATCCTTCATGACTAAGCTTTTAACTCACCCAGGCGACCAGTTTATGCCTATTTCACTCGCTTGGGCGAGTAACAAGTTCCAAGAAAGCAGCCTTTAGCTCGCCCAGGCGCCTGTTTTGTGAAGAAATTGGTCGCCTGCGCGACCCAAGCAGCCAGGACCCCAAAATCTATATAAAGGGACGAATTTTGAAGGCTGAGGGCATTCATTCCACATCCTTTTTTCTCCCATTCAGCTACTTGTTCATGTTTCTTGTTTATTTAGTTCCTAAGTGAGTGTAGAACATAGGGAAGTGAGGAAGAGTGAAAATTGTAAGGAGATTCTGCCGAAGAGAGGGTCGATGACGAGCTTAGTCGGTGATTCTCTCGAGGAGGTTCTGCCCATGTTTGCTTAAACTTCCCTAAGGATTGGACGTACTCTTCTTATCCCTATGCTCTTTTAATTATTTATGCATTGTTCTATTCCTTGTTGGTGATTTTATTCT
>PYAF01003818.1:122908-135492 GCA_007407185.1 Glycine tomentella
TGACGAGCTTAGTCGGTGATTCTCTCGAGGAGGTTCTGCCCATGTTTGCTTAAACTTCCCTAAGGATTGGACGTACTCTTCTTATCCCTATGCTCTTTTAATTATTTATGCATTGTTCTATTCCTTGTTGGTGATTTTATTCTACGCTTAACGCTTGATTCTAATTAACCGTTAGTTTCATGAAATCAACCCTAAAGGCTACTGGAAAGTAAGTTTAGGGTTTGAACTGAATTTAATCACTCGTTATGTTACGTTGCTAGGAATAGGGCTTAATGTTTCGATCGCATTAAACACGTGACTAGGATCTTAATGCTAGGGTATTTAATTAAATATGCGAGGAATCGATATTTAGTAAAATATCCTTAGGACCGTAATTGCGAGGAATCGAATTAAGGTTACTTAGACGTGTGTGGCAATAAGAATAGAACATGCGTAGGTTAAATCAATTAAAAAGGGATAAGCAAGATGAAATCCAATCCTACACTTACTTGACTTGTATCCGTTTATTTATTTCCCGTAATCATTTATTTGTTTTCCGTTATCTTTATTTTACACAAAACAACAAGTGAATCTTCGCTTTTTATCATCTGTATATAACTACTAAACAGTTAACAATTTAAATCAATTGACGTAAACTCAAATCCCTGATGGAGATGAACTTTTATAAATTTGAAACTTATAGCGATAGAACGGTACGCTTGCCGTGGTAAAATCCTAACAATTATGTTCTGGTTTTAATGCTTTATTTTTAATGTTTTATCTGTTTTTTTTAAAAAAAAATTGTATTTCAATTCTCTTTTAATGAAAAGTTCAGTTTCTGTTTCTTCCTTCTTTGCTTTTGTTGATCTTACAATGCTTTTGCCTTTGATAAGCCAACTAGCGGGAGAAAATAAATTGAACTAATGATGAACAAAATAAATTGATAAATTGAATGTGCTGTTTGAATTACTCTGAATTTTGAGAAATATTACCTAAAATAAGGGGAGCAACCTAAGAATTTATCTATGTTTATGCAAGGCAACTTAACACTTGATATTGGAAAAAGGCTGAGTGAATTTTAGGTTAAGTTTGAAGCTTATATTATTCATTTCTCTCATGCATTTAAAGGTTACAAATGTTCAATTGGTATTTGGCATGATCAAAGCTAAAAAGGGGGAGATTGTTGGATATAGGGGGAGATGGAAGAAGATCAAGGCAAGGATGAAGATGGTGCTTTAGAGTTTTAGCTTTTTACATGCCAATCAAATTGAAAGAATTTGTAATTTTGTCTAAGTAGTTCAAGAAGCTTAACTTGTGATCCTTGCACTGCATAAGCATATTCATACACATGCATTCATGACTGAAGAAAAGCTTTCAAGATTACATGTTTGAATTTGAAAAGGAATTCCATTGCCTTTGGTTTTGAAAAATCAAAATGTGCACTGCCTTAATCGATTACAGGCAATATGTAATCAATTACCCGCGTATATTATTTCTGGAAAAGCCATGAAGAACATTTTAATCGATTACCAGTAGATCATAATCGATTACATAGCGCATTTTACAAAACATAGCATGACTGCCTTAATCGATTATTACTCATCTGTAATCGATTACCAAGGCTTAATACAAAACATAGCATGACTGCTTTAATCGATTACCACTCATCTGTAATCGATTACAAAGGCTTATTACATAACTGAGACAAACTGGGTTAATCAATTACATCACATTTTAATCAATTACATTGTTCATAAAAGATTTCCAGATTGTCTCAAGAACATTTTAAGCGATTACTTGCTATATTAGTCGATTACTTAATGCAAAATAATCAATTACATTTACGTATTAATCGATTACAATCTGTTAAATCTGTTTTCTATTTAAAGCTTTTGGATCTATGCTTTGAGATACAACATACATTCTCAGTTTACGAATTACTCTACACTTTCTAAGCTTTCAAAGGTCCAAGAAACAGATTTTCTGATTGATACATTTCTTGTTTGAGATCAAGGATTAGATGCTTCATTAATGATGATGTGTTAAGAAAAGATTCTTTAAAAGAACTTCAAGAGAGTTGATTTTTCGTTCATTAACATTAATGTTGATTGGTAACATTCATTCATTCATTCATTCATTCATTCACTGAGGATTACAGGTTGTATCTTTCTTGAACTTTTCTAGTAAATTGTTTTGTCAGTTTTAAGTTTGTGCAAGTCTAAGATCAAATAGTTTTCTTTCAAGCTTTCTAGAGTAGTATTCTTTAGGGGTAAAGAACTGAGTGGAGTTCTCAGGTTCTTTTTGATTTGATTTCTAATAGGGTGTTAGAATTCTGATTCTTTATCTAGGGTGGATAAGGATAATCACTTGTAACAACTTGTAAAAGAACAAATTTGATTTAGTAGAACTCTAATCTTATTTGATTAGAAGAACTGGATGTAGCTTCTCTTGAGAAGTGAACCAGTATATGTTTTTGTGTTGATCTTTATGTTTCTTAATCTCTTCTTGTGATCTTAATCTCTTGACAACTGTGATTTCTTTCTTAATCAACAAGTGCAGATTTTTTCATTGATTCCTTAGACTGAGTGGTTTGATTGAACAGAAGTTTCATTGATTTTAGAAAGTGACAAAGATTCTTCAACTCAGATTTTGTAAAAGTTTTAAAAGGTCAAGGTCATACCAATTCACCCCCCTCTTGGTATTTGGGTGTATTCATATTGTTTTCAACAAAGGCCCAAAGCCTATCAAAGAACTTGTCAAGCTGTAACTCAAACTCAAACTTGAGCAGCGTACACAGCTTAGCATGGACCTTATCAGCCACGAGCATAAACACATAGCTGATGTCTTACACAGGAATGCATACCTATTTGTGTGGCAACTATCTAACATGCTAGGTATCCAGCCTAGCATTATATGCCACAAGCTGGCCATCTGTCCTCAGGCCAAACCAGTTTCACAAAAGAAGAGAAAGATTGGAGAAGAGTGATGCAAGGTAGTCAGAGAAGAGGTGGACAAACTACTCAAATCCAATTTTATCAAAGAAGTCAGGTACTATACCTAGTTCGCCTATGTCGTCAAGGTAAAAAAAGCCAACGACAAATGGGGATTGTACACCGATCTCAACAGGGCATGTCCCAAGGATGCATACCCATTGTGCCCAACATCGATAGGCTAGTCGACGACGCATCTGGGTTCCCAGTCTCAAGTTTCCTAGATGCATATTCGGGATACAATCAGATCAAAATGCATGCCCCGAACAAATAGAAAACAAAATTCATTACTGAGAATGCTAACTTCTGCTATAGGATCATGCCCTTTGGCCTGAAAACACAGGCGCAACATACTAAAGATTGATGAACTAGATCTTTAAACAACAGATCAAACGAAATGTCGAGGTATACGTGGATGAAATGTCGTCAAGTATCAAAGCATAGCCCAACATGTGCAAGACCTAGAAGAGGTTTTTAAAGAAATCAACAGATATGTCATATGCCTCAACCCAGAAAAGTGCATTTTCAGGGTCGATAGAGGCAAGTTCTTGGGTTTATGATTACACATCGGAGAATAGAAGTCAACCCTGACAAATTCACAACCATACTAGAGATGCACAACCTTACCAGCGTTCATGAAGTCCAAAAGCAGAATAGCAGACTAGAGTCTCTGTCCAATTTCCTCTCAAAGCTCGCTGAAAAAATAAAGTCATTCTACAAGCTACTTAGAAAAATTGAGCCTTTCCAATAGGACGAAGCCTATGAGCAAGCTTTCTTGGCTTTCAAGAAAACTATTGTCATGCCGCCAATCCTAAGTCGACCTAGACAAAGAGCACCCCTACTCCGGTACCTCTCTATAGATGATGAGGTTGTCAGCTCAACCCTCGTACAAGAGGAAGGAAAAACTAGCTTCCCTTTTATTTGACCAGACATATGCTCCATGATGTTGAGAAGTGATACCAAATGATAAAGAAGGTAGTGTTGGCACTTATTACCTCAGTTCGACTCCTCATGCCATACTTTCAAAGTCACCAAGCAGAGGTCAAGACGAGCTATCCTATCAAGCAGGTGTTGCGAAAGCCTGAGCTAGTAGGAAGAATGGTTGCATGGTCCATAGAACTATCAGAGTTCGATCTCCAGTAAGAACCTCATGGCCCCATGAAGATACAGTCCATGGCTGACTTTCTAGCAGATTTCGCTGGAAGTGGAGCATGCATCATCCTCGAAGGGCCTAACAATGTCACTTTTCAAAGCCTCAAACAATCAGGCCGAGTATCCATTTATAGCAGATAGCAAAAGAAGTTGGGGCTAAGAAGCAAAGGTGTTACACTGACTCGCGGCTTGTCTAAGGACAAGTCACCAACAAATATCAAACTAAAGAGACAATATTCCTCTGATACTATCACACTGCAAAAACTCTCATTGTTGACTTTGATTGCTTTGATATGTACCACATACCCAGAGAGAGCAACACCAGAGCAGACCTGCTCTCCAAGCTGGTCAGCACCAAAAAGGCTGAGCATCTCAAGCCCATCATCCAGGAGACACTCCAAACTCCCACCATAGACACCAAGGAGGTCATGGAAGGTGAAGAGGAGGAACCAGATTGGATGATCCCCTACAAGAATTTCCTAATTTGAGGGGCATTTTCACCAAACGAGAACGAAGCCCAACTTCTTAATAGGAAGGTAAGCTACTATGCCATCCTTGATAGGGAGCTATTCAAAAGAGGATTGACAACACCCTTTCTTAAATGCATGAACAACAAACAAGTCAATTATGTCATGCAAGAGCTTCATGAATGGACATGCAGCCTCCATACTCGGGGATGCTCCCTTGCAACCAAAGTGGTGTGTGTCGGGTACTACTGGCTGACACTCAGGGTTGACACCCTCGACTTCACTAGGAGGTGCAAATGATGCCAAAAGTTTGCAGATATCCCATGCACCCCTCCTGACAACCTCCATAGTTTGAGTTCCCCTTGGCCTTTCGCCATGCGGGGAACGAACATACTGGGACCATTGCCAAAAGCCCTAGGAGTAGTCAAATTCCTACTAGTCGCCATTGACTATTTCACCAAAATGGATCGAGTCAAGGCCATTATGAGCTTTCATGTCACTTTCTCTATCATCTAGTATCTTCTCTTGTCATCATGGAGGACATGACTGACGCAGTAAATGGGAATCTGGTGCTTCCCATCTTCTTGCATGAGGGCTGAGCGGATAACCTCGTCAGCTATAGAGAGGTACAAAAGGAGAAGTACCCCTGACTTAGGTTGACTTAGGACTGGGGAGAGGCAATTGTCTTCTTGAAGTCCAAGAAAGCTTGCTTTGTTCCATAGGAATGACTCATTTTCTCTGAGTAGCTTGTAGAATTGTTTTTCCTTCTCTGTGAGCTTTGGGAGGAACTTGGACAAATTCGTCAGTCTATCATTCAACTTCTGGACTTCCACGCTATTGGTAGGGTTGTGCATCTCTAGTAGAGTCGTGCATTTGTCAGGGTTGACTTCTATTCCCCAATGTGCAATCATGAAACCAAGAAACTTTCAACCGTCAACCCTGAAAGTGTACTTTTTCAGTTGAGGCGCATGTCGTACTTGCAGATATCTCTAAACACCTCTTCTAGATCTACTACGTGTTTGGCCACACTATGAGATTTAACAAGCATATCATGCATGTATACCTCGACATTCCAACCTATCTATTTTTTGAAGATCCGATCCATTAGTCTTTGGTATGTGACGCCTGCATTTTTCAGGCCAAAGGGCATGACTCTGTAGCAAATATTAGCATCCTCAGTTATGAATGTTGGTTTCTCTTTGTCTAAGGTGGGCGTTCTTATTTGATTGTATCCTAAATAGGCATCCAGAAAATTCAGTATTTGGAACCCGAATGCGTCATCAACTAGCTCGTCGATGCTGGGCAAATGATATGTATCCTTGGGGTATGCTTTGTTGAGGTCAGTGTAGTTAATGCACATCCGTCCTTTGTCGTTGGCTTTTTTAACCATGACGGCATTGTCTAGCCAGGTAGAGTACCTAACTTCTCTGATAAACTGGGCCTTGAGTAACTTGTCCACCTCCTCTTTGACTGTCTTGCGTCGTTCTTCTCCTATCTTCCTCTTCTTTTGTGACACTGGTTTGGCCTGGGGATAGATGGCCAATTTGTGGCATATGATGCTAGGATGGATACCCAATATGTCAAATGGTTGCCATGCAAATAGGTTGCATTCCTGGGTAATCAGCTATACGCCTGTACTCGTGGCTGGTGAGGTCTCTGCTGAGCTTTGTACATTGCCCATATTTGGGTTCAAGCTGTAGCGTGACAAGTTCTTCAATAGGCTTTGGGCCTTTTTCAATGATTTCATCACTGGATCCACATCGAATACACAATCTTGATCTTCCGTACTTGCTTTATAGACTGTCAAGGTTCGGATTAGGGACCCTTCATCCATACTCATGACTTGGCTGCTACCACCAGATGTGGGATGAGGCTTACTTGTCTCTCGAACAGGGTGATAGGGTACCACCATTAAACTTTCAACATAGCATTGTCGGGCCTGCTTATGGTTTGCCTTAACAGTTATGATCTCTCCCGTCAAGGTTGGGAATTTCATCTTGAGATGCGGTGTGGAGACAATGGCTCCAAGTTCATTCAACGTTTTCCTGTTGATCAAAGCAAAGTAGGAGGTATCTATGTCAACAATTAAATACTTGAT
This sequence comes from Glycine tomentella, assembly GCA_007407185.1. Taxonomy (NCBI): domain Eukaryota; kingdom Viridiplantae; phylum Streptophyta; class Magnoliopsida; order Fabales; family Fabaceae; genus Glycine; species Glycine tomentella. Next base: position 129,595 of record PYAF01003818.1, read on the forward strand.
AGTGAAGCTCCTTGAGAGTTGGCCTGACCGAAAGTGGTCATGAGGTCTACATGGCCTCTTGTTTTTACTATTTCTCCTACAAAATCGAGGAGTGGTCCATAGTGTGGTTGGACTGTATCAACTTAGACTTTGAGCCTCTGGAATGTCTTCTAGTAAAGTACATATGTGGAGCTGCCTTGATCAATAAAGATCTTGGACACCATGAAATTAGCATGACTATGGAGACAACCATGGGGTCATTCTGGTTGATAGGATTTTTGCCTTTGAAGTCTCCATCAGTGAATGTTATAGGAGGGAGACTTCTTGGTGATTGTAAGTCGACACAGTTGATATTGATATCTCGGATGCATGGAGATGAAGCTTTCGAGACTAACTAGATAGTCCTCCATAGGAAACTTTGTCTGCAATAATGTTGATTACACCTCTGATTTGTTGGACAAGCTCATTTTCTTGCTCCTGCTAAGGTTGATGTTCACGTTTTTGCTAGTGATGCCTCTGTCTTCAGCTTTGTCCCTCCTTTTATTGGCATCATGATTTCTATGTTGGTTATCTTATTGTCCAACGGGTCTTTCTCCTACTAGGTTGTTGGCAGGCCTCTTCACGAATTGGACTAGATATCCACCTTGTATGAGTTCTTTAATTTTATCTTTTAGAACCCAACAGTCTTATGTATTGTGACCATAACTGCAATGTTATCTATAGTGTTTGGTTCTGTCTATCCCTGGTCTGGGAGGAAGTGTCAGAGGTAGCTTTATGGATATCTTCGCGTTGAAGGCCTCTTTAAGAGTAGTGGCTTGATTTACGGTCAGGGGTGTGTAACGCTTATACATGGGTCCCCTTGGGAAAGGTTGGCGGTTGTCCTGCTTGTGCCTTTTGTCTGATTTACGTGAGTCGAACCTGGTGCATCCCTCTCTTTTGTCACATTTTTGTCCAGCTTGTCGGATCTCATTTATGAACCTTGATATCTCTTCCATTTGAATGTACCTGTTGGCTCGATCGCGTAGCTCATCCATGCTGCTAGGAGACTTCTTGCATAAACTATTAGCGAACTTGCCAGGTCGCAGGGCGAGCAACATGGAGTGTAATGCTACTTTGGGATTCAGGTTTTTGATTTGGACAACAATTCAGTCTTACTTGTCCACGAACTTACAGAGAGATTCGTCATCAGCCTGCCGCAAACTAGCCAGAGCAAATGAAGTAAGGTGGTGCAACCGCCGGTTGCATACTGAGAGTTGAATCGTTTGACAAGGGTGTCGAAGCTGTCGATGGACCGTGGAGGGAGTCCTCTGTACTATGTCAATGCTGCCCCTTTGAGGGATGTTGGGAAAACTTAACACAAGATTGTGTCGTCATTGGTGTAGAGATTAGCCTGGGTGAGGAATGCGTCAAGCGCTCGTCTGGATTGGTAGTTCCATCATAACGCTCTAGGTTGAGTAGTTTCCAACCTAAGGGTAGGTCAGCTTCCATAATTTGATCGAAAAAAGGATGTCAACAAGTCATCCGCCTTTCATGGCGATGTATATGCAAGAGGTTGAGATCATCTTGGGTGTTGATGGTTTGTCGGGGGTGTGATTCCCCTTGAGTACATTCATGAATCGTGTAGGTCATGATCACACAAGACTTCAGCTAGTCGTGGTCATCCTTCAGCTTTCTGAGTTCCTCCTCATGGCGTCAATCTGTATCCGCAATGCGTGTTTGGAGTTTTTGCAGAGTGTCATTGTCTATCATGATTTTTAGGGGAGGATTGGAGCTCTCTAGATGTGTCTCACGACTTAGGCCAGATTATGTGCTAACCAATAGTGAAAAAAGACCACGGGGAAAGTTTTACCACGGCCCACGGTGGACACCAAATGTACTTACCGAAATCTGGAGCTGACTGACATCAGGGTTGACGTAGCCAAGATGGGCTCAACGATTTCATACATCGGATTACAGGTACCCTTCACTAGAAGAACAAAGGGGGGCCTGCAAAACAAATGACTTTAACGCTCAAGTAAGCACGTAAGTGGGTTAAGAATAAATTGAAAAGGGTGAGATATAACCTGATATTTATAACGTGGGGTAGGAGCTTCGGGTTCTTGATTGTAGGAGCTGTTACATTGGTGTAACAACTCTTATAGATAATAGCTAGTAGATAAGTCATAGCTTATAAATAATTCATCTCTTATAGATAACTGAGTACTTGTAACTTGATAAAGAATATTCAAATATTGAGGTATTTAAAGATAACCTGTCAATCTAGTAGCCCGACTGTTAATAGCGATGTGTCCGTGTTCGTGTGTCAGAGCTGACGTGTTCAATGAAACGCCACATCACTTGTCACGTCTATTTTATGGATCTCGTACAATAATATATATATATATATATATATATATATATATATAAGTCTTGTTTTAAATTGAAAGGGTATCATTTTCCTAAATTTAATTCCTGTTTAAGTTTGTAAACAAATATTTTTTTGCTGAAATGTGTAAACGAATCATTTAAATACACGGTTTTGAAGTTGTAGGGGTTTATTATTTGGCTTTAAAACAATGAATTTGTTCATAATGATAAAGCATTTAATTGATTATAAATTGAAGGGTTTCCTCAAATTTTTTATTTATTTTTAGTTCCTCAATTAAATGTTAGTTGGTCATAGTCCTCAAATTATTTTTTTGTTTAATTTTTATTCTTGCCATCAATTTTTTCAATTAAACGATTATGTGATAGTTGATTTATCATTTATGACAAAAAAAATTACGGCAATTTTTAACTATCAATAATTATTTACTGGAAACATTTAAAATGTAATGAACCATTTTCTGACCGTTTTTAAGCTCCAAAAAATGCTTTGCTTCAATTTCAAATAGTCTCATTTAAATCCAACCCAAAACCACGTTGTTATACTTTATCAAACAAAACCATACCAACATCATAATAAAACCCAACATATGAATAAATAAACGAAAAGAAAATCAATTTGTTATCTATGAGGCTTTGCCAAAACTACAATTATCTCTGAGGCAAAAGTACCTTTAATGCTTATGTTTCACATAAAGGATCCATTTTTTGCAACTTGCAACTTGCCATTTAATTTCAAAACCATGTTTGTATCTCACAATCATATTTGTATCAATGTCAATAAACCTTGTCCTCACTATTCCAGCGAAAAACCCAAATAATACATTTTAAATTAAAAAATTACGAATTCGGAACTGTTTTCAAACAATTTACAAATCTGGGGCAGGGGAGACACGCCCAGATTAGGCATGACACAGGGGGTAGTCATGCCTAATTTGGGCGTGACTGGTCACGCCCATTCTGGACGTGTCTCCCTCATATATAAGCTGGATCTTTTTTTTTTTACTTTTTCGTCACTTTTACTGTTTCTCCTTCTCTCTAAAAGTTTCTGAAGTGTATCTCTATTAGATTTTGAGTGATTTATCTCTGCAGCGATGCTCTGTCAACTAGTAAGTTAATTTATTAATTATGAATATTATTTAATATGTTATATTATTGAATAATAATATTGTTAGGGTCATATTATTTAATTAGTTTTGTAGATAACTGTTAGGTATTAGGTTCTAGGATTTAGTTTAGTTTAGGGTTTAGGGTTTATTTGTTAAGTATAATTATTTTACTAAATTTACTTAGTTCTGTTTAGGGTTGAAGGGTTACGGGAATAGGGTTTTGTGTTTATGGTTTACTTTAGGGTTTAGGATTTTAGGGTTTGGAGTTTAGGGTTTAGTTGTCAAATTTAAATTATTTTACTAAATTTACTTAGTGTTTAGGGTTTAAGGGTTAAGGATTAGGGTTTAGTTTAGGGATTAGGATTTTAGGGTTTAGGGTTTAGTTGTTAAATTGAAATTATTTTACTAAATTTAATTAGTTCAGTTTAGGGTTAGGGTTAGAGATTAGGGTTTAGGATTTAGTTTAGGGTTTAGGATTTTAGGTGATCTCTGCCAACAAGTAAGTTAATTTATTAATTATGCATATTATTTAATATGTTATATTATTGAATTATAAAATTGTTAGGGCCATATTATTTAATTAGTTTTGTAGAAAACTGTTAGGTATTAAGATATAGGGTTTAGTTTAATTTAAGGTTTATGGTTTAGTTGTTAATTACAATTATTTTACTAAATTTACCTAGTTCAGTTTAGGGTTGAAGGGTTAGGGTATGGGTTTTGTGTCTATGGTTTACTTTAGGGTTTAGGATTTTAGGGTTTGGAGTTTAGGGTTTAGTTGTTAAATTTAAATTATTTTACTAAATTTACTTAGTGTTTAGGGTTCAAGGGTTAGGGATTAGGGTTTAGTTTAGGGATTATGATTTTAGGATTTAGGGTTTAGTGTTTGGGGTTTAGTTGTTAAATTTAAATTATTTTACTAAATTTAATTAGTTCAGTTTAGGGTTAAGGTTAGGGATTAGGGTTTAGGATTTTAGGTGATTTCCCTACATATGTAGATGATATTATTATCCTATGGAACTCGGGATGATTTGAGTGAGAAAGAAATGTTGAAGTAGTGACTAATGTAACACCCTCATATCTCACTATCTATGTGCATTTTCTTATAAATATGCATTCTTAGAAAAATGACATAAATACCCTCGAACATTTTTCAAAATGACAAGAATGTCCCTAAACATTTTTACAAATGACCAAATTGCCATAGGCCTTTTAGCAAGATAGTTGAAGGAAGGAAATTCTATAAATACTCTGGGATGCTTGAAAAATGATTATAAAACCCTTAGGAATGATACTTACAGAGATATCCTGAGTATTTTGGAAAAATGACGATTTTACCCCTAGGATGAGGAGTAAAATTACCAAAATACCCCTAGGTCAAAACTGACCCAGATGACCTCAGAAATTAATGGGAACCTGAGCATTAGATAAAATACTTTTAGGTAACAAATTATCAGCAAGGTTGAGGGCAGATAACCCTAAAATAGAATTTCTACGAATTTTGAAAAGAACTTAATCTAGACAACCTCAGGTATCAGAAAATTATAAGAGGATGGACATAATTTATAGAGTTTTCTCTTAATTGTGGAAGAAACAGGATTCTTAAATGAGTTAGTTTAGTAATTTTACTAAATAGAAGTAAATTGGACCAAGGAGATCTTAGAATTTTGTATAATATATAATAAAAGGAAAATTTGTTGATTTAGTTATCTAAGATCAAGTCTTGGCCGTGTGATACACAATCAAGGGAGAAAAGCCTTAGGAACATTCAAGAATAGACACATGGAGAGTTAAGAAACCTAGCCATTTCCATTGATCCATGTGTAAAGAAAGTCATTAATGCCTAAAAAGATATTTGAAGCAAATTTTATGTTGTCTCCTTTGGCAAAAATACGTGGATAGCTAAGGACATTATTTCGACGATCCCAACGGTCAGAAGTTAGATATATGAGTTAGGAGTATGTATTTAAAATTTTAAGAAGATCCAACGGTTAACGAGTTCAGAATGAATATTTTTGTAACACGGGTTTTGGGCAGAAATTTTATGACTAAGCTACCCACGGATTTAAATGAAACCAAATGGAATGCACCTTGGACAAGCTATAACACGTGCAAAGCTAGATGGAGGTGGAATGGTGTGGAAAATTCATGAATTAGGACACTTGTATGGTCCTAAAACATTAACCAATCAAAGGAAAACAAATAAAAAGCAAAGCAATCATGGACTTTGAAGCTTTTTGTAGAAAAGCCAATTCATCTAGCCTATAAAAGGAAGACAATAGCTGAAATTGGACAGCCAAAAGGAGTCCAAAACCGTGCAAACATTCTACCAAAAGCTTTCCATTTTATTTTCCTTCTAAATCACCTTTTACCAAAAGCAAAAACCAAAGCTTTTCATCCTAAGTTTCTCACGTGAAGATTAGCCACTTTAGGAGTAAGGATTCTTCAA
>PYAF01003818.1:144546-156000 GCA_007407185.1 Glycine tomentella
AACAGTTTACACACTCATTCAATTATATTTTATTATATATGATAAGTTTATTGATTTTTAAAATAATTATTTTAAAGTGAAGGTAATTTAAATGATGGTTTATGACTAGATAACGATGTAAAATTATTTTACATTATTAGTGTATAGACATTAAATTCTTTACAAAATTATAAAATAATTATCTTGAGGTTATTTTTAATCTTCAATGGATAAATTAAAATATTTTAATGATAATAAATATAAATATAATAAATTTTTAAAAAAATATTTAAAGAAAATACTGATATGATGATATTATTACTTTCTATAATTATGCGTACAACTTGAAAATAATAAGAACAACGTCTAACAATTTGTCCAATTGCATTTATTACAATTGATGTAATTAAAAAAATTCCTACGACCTACGAGTGCATCATTCCAATTTCAAAATTCAAAAAATTTGGTAATTTAAAAAATATGCATGGGTTAATACACGATTTTTGACATATTTCTATGCTAATAAAAAATGAGGTAAATATATATATTATTAATAAGGTTCTAAATTTTAAAAAAAAAAATGTTGAGTTTTTTGGGGGTTAAAATTGAGAAGTTAATGCACCATTATCTCAACCTTAGGGTTGGTAAAGTGAGCCAGTCCACCAAAAATGGGTCGGGCTGGCCCACTCTATTAAAAATATGGGTCGGGTTGGGCTGGCCCACTTTTGTAAAGTGGGCTGAAAATGTCAACCCATCCCACTCTATGGTGGGTTAGTAGACCAGTGGGCCAACCCACTAACCCACCTTAAAAATATTTTAAAAAAATATTTAATAAAAAAAATATTTAAGTTATATTAAAAATTAATATTAAATTCATATTTGCAATCATTTTAATACTTTACCTCACATGAGATGATGAGAACTTGAGAAACCAAAAATAACAGAATCCAAACAAGTCTTGCAACATTCATTGAACTTCCAAGAACAATTAAACAAAATTAGAATGTGAAATATTTTTTTAAAAAAATATTGTTTAATAATATTTTAAAAGATATTTAAGTTATACTAAAAATTAATGTTAAATTCATGTCTACAATCATTTTAATATCTTACCTCACATGAGATGATGAGAACTTAAGAAACCAAAAACAACATAATCAAACAAGTTCTACAACATTCATTGAACTTCTAAGAACAATTAAACAAAATTAGAATGTAAAATATATATGTAAAAACGAACCTAAAATCCATGGAAAATTATATGTTATTGGAGTCTTACTAGATTAATAAATGAAATTAAAGTTTACAAAGCAACATCCATAATTCCATACATTAAATTTAAAATGCAAAAATAATATCTTTTTATTTTATTTTTTTGGTGGGCCATGGCCCTGTGGGCTGGCCCGGCCCGACCCACATTTTGGCCCGTGTTTTAATGGGTCGGGTTGGCCCGGCCCGTTTTCCTAATGTGGACTGAAAATGTCAACCCAACCCACATTTTTTTGTGGGTTAAACGGACCGATCCACCGGGCCAGGCCCGTTTTGCCAAGGCTACTCAACCTCTTATTAGGTGTGTTATCAATCATATGTTTGAATTGAAAAATACATACGGAAAACTCTCATTTGCTTCATCTCAGACGTTAAAAAAGGCAGTGAACAAATGAACTCACTTCCTCTCTCATTTGCTTCATCTCTTACGTTTGTTATATGAGATCACTCTAAATAATAAAATATATAAAATCAATTTTTTTTAAAAGGAAAATTACATTATTTTGTAACATGTAATCAATTGGATGATGCTAGATAAAGTGTTACAGATATATCTTCGATCTAAGCCCTCCAAGATGCATCATCTCAATAGTTGGCGGGCTATAAATACCTGAAACCTTTACCTTGTCAAGAGTGAAAGCTCATTACACGCGGCCACGTGTACCTAGCAAAATCTCTCTCTAGATTGCTTCTATAAAAGCCCTTCACTCAATAGATTTAACTAAAGATTTGTTTAGATGTAAGCTTCTTTAAAAGTATTTTTGGACATAAGCGGATGGAAGGGGGTTAGGGTGGGCTACCCCCTAAAATTTTATTAATATAAATTTTATTATTTATATATATATATATATATATTAAAAATTAAAAAATAATTTGACAATAAAAAAATGTGATATTATAAATGTGTGGGTCGAATGAAGGTTGGTCCATAATCATCTATCTTATATTATCTTAAGGATTCAAAAATAGGATATAATATTTTTTAATATTGTATTAAAAAAATATGACAAAATATTTCTAAGATTGCATTGCATAATATAATAAAAATATCTTTAAGATTACATTGTATAATAAGATAAAATATTTTTTAAGATTCCATTCAAAAATATGATAAAATATTTTTTAATATTATATTCAAAAATAGGATAGAATACTTTTAGAATTGCATTGCATAATATAAAATATTTTTAAGATTGTATTGCATAATATAAAATATCTTTAAGATTGCATTTCATAATATAAAAATATCTTTAAGATTGCATTGCATAATATAAAATATCTTTAAGATTGCATTGCATAATATAAAATATTTTTAAGATTGCATTCAAAAATTGGTTAAAATCATATGTTTAAATTAGTATAAATAGAAACATATTTTTATATTTATAGTATACATTCCATTCCAAATAATATCAGAGCTTTAGAGAGTTTATGTTTGCATCATTGAGTGAATTGTTGTGAGATCATATAGAATTGTTTGACAAGTCTGATTCTTCAACTCTCCATCAGGATTTAAAGGTACTTATTTGCTTAAGGAATAGAAGCGTAAAGGTAACCATTTTATTGTATTCTTCTTCTTGACTTTGGAAGAGGTTGCAGCTGAGAAACTATGATTCCAGCTTTGTCTCTGTTCTTGGTGAATTTAGACGTGCAACTTCTGACTAGTAAACAAGGATAAATGTCTGTCTCTTTTCTTGGTGAATTAAAACTAGAACTTTTTGTTGGGAAACAAGAATATCAGCTGAAATAATTGTTGTGTAAGGGTAGACTAAAAAATTAGGATACTAGGAACTCTTGTACATTAAATTATCATAATGGAGTTGTACATTGGATTGATTATCCAATTTGGACGTCGTGATTTTTTACCCAATTGGGTTTTCATGCTAAAATTGATTGTGTCTTCTTTATCTCTTATCTTCATACTATTGCTTTGAATTTGATGTTAAATTGTGAATTATTTTATTAAGACTTACTAAATTTTATCAGCTTGTTCATCAACCCACCCTGTTTGCAATTTGTCTGTCTGTGAAGATAATCAAGATCAGACTTCGAAATAAAATGGAAGGACAATTTTTTGATGATTCTTTGATTACATATATTCAAAAAGAAATTATTTTGAGTTTTAGCACGGATTCAATCATAGATGATTTTAACAATATGAAAACATATAGAGTAAGAGTCAAGTGAAGTGATCTTAAATTCTGTAATAGATTTTTTTTTTATAATTTTTTATATTAGATTGTATTGTCTTCGGAGTACTTCTATTTATGAGATAATTTTTTTTATGTTCACCTTCTCTCAATAAAATTCATACGTCCGCCACTGCTTCTAGAAGAAGAAAGTAAAAAGAAAAAAAGAATTGAGCTTCTCCATAAGTTAAAATGAGTTTTTCATTAGCTCGTTTGTAGATGTCATCTCATCTTTTAGAGAAGCTATATTGGTGAGCTTCTAAAAATTAGCTAATGGAGAGCTTATTTTTACTTATGGAAAAACTCATCTCATTTTTTTCTTATTTTCTTCTTTTAGAAGTGTTTCTAAAGAAGCTTATCCAAATAGGCCATAACTCCAACTCCATTCTAGATCTAAACTAGATCTTGAAGACTATAGAGGCAATGGCGGACGCAGGAATTTTATTGAGAGGGGAGGAATATAAACAAAACTATATCATAAATAAAAGTACTATGAAGACAATACAAATCTTATATATAAAAAAAATCTATTATAGAAATTAAGATCACATCACTTGACTCTTATTCTACATGTTTTCATATTGTTAAAATCATCTATAATTGAATCTGTGGTAAAACTCAAAAAAAAATCTTTTTCAATGTATGTAATCAAAGAATCATCAAAAAATTGGTCTTCAATTCTATTTCAAAGTCTGATATTAATTATCTTCAGGCAAATTGTAAACATGGTGGGTTGATGAACAAGCTGACAAAGTTTAGTGAATCTTAATAAAATAATTCACAATTTAAAATCAAACGCAAAGCAATAATGAAGATAAAAGATAAAGAAGACACAATCAATTTTAGCATGGAAAACCCAATTGGGTAAAAAACCATAACGTCCAAATTGAATAATCAATCCAATGTACAACTCCACTATAATAATTTAGTGTACAAGAGTTCCTAGTATCCTAATTTTCTAGTCTATCCTTACACAACAATTATCTCAGTTGGTATACTTGTTTCCCAACAAAAAGCTCTAGTCTCAATTCACCAAGAAAAGAGACAGACATATATCCTTGTTTCCCAGATAGAAGTCGCACGTCTCAATTCACCAAGATCAGAGAAAAAACTGGTATATTAGTTTCCAATTGCGACCTCTTCCACATTCAAGAAGAAAAATATAATAAAATGATTACATTTACGCTTCTATTCCTTAAGCAAATAGGTACCTTTAAATCCTGATGGAGAGTTGAAGAATCAAACTTGTCAAACACTTCTATATGATCTCACAACAATTCTCTCAATAATACAAACATAAACTCTCTAAAACTCTAATATTATTTGGAATGGAATGCATACTATAAACACAAAAATATGTTTCTATTTATACTAATTTAAGCATATGATTTTAACCAATTTTTGAATGCAATCCTAAAAATATTATATCATATTATGCAATGTAATCTTAAAGATATTTTATATTATGCAGTACAATCTTAAAAATATTTTATATTATGCAATGCAATCTTAAATATATTTTATATTATGTAATGCAATCTTAAATATATTTTATATTATGCAATGCAATCTTAAAAATATTTTATCCTATTTTTCAATACAATATTAAAAAAATTCTAGCCTATTTTTTAATGCAATCTTAAAAAATATTTTATCTTATTATGCAATGTAATCTTAAAGATATTTTATTATATTATGCAATGCAATCTTAGAAATATTTATCCTATTTTTTAATACAATATTAAAAAAATATTATATCTTATTTTTGAACCACTCATTTACAATATCACATATTTTTTATTGTTAAATTATTTTTTAATTTTTAATATATATATATATAATAAAATTTATATTAATAAAATTTTGGGAAGGTGGCGGTGGCCACCCTAGCCCCCCTCCGTCAGCCTATCTATAGAGGACTCTCTCCTCCTTTCCACCCAACGTGATCAAAGCCAAACTCACTTTGCCGTGTTGAAAGTCTGTTTTCATCACCCTTACCGAACATTAACTAGCCTAAAAGGCAACTTGTTACTCTCGGATTGAACGGCTCGAGAGACGGCATGCCCTTTAACGGCAAGAGGATATGAATCATATGATGGCACAATTAGATGAACGTTATGCAAAATGGACATTGGACGAGCAGGACCGACTACGAAGAATGGAGCAACGCCTCGGCCATATGGAAATCCCCCACCTCGGCTCGACACCCCTGGCCGAGGACATACATGATCCGAAACCACATCATGTGCCAACCAGAGCCGAGATCCCTCACCCAGTTGTTGCGCTCAGGAGAAGCCCGCGGGATGCATTGCAGAGCTCGGCTTATCAGCCGGGAGGAGGTACCGAGGTCTACAGGAGAAAGTACAGGCGCAGACAGCACAATAATAGTCCGTTTGTGGACGAGATTGTTAATGCCCAATTTCTAGAGGATTTCGATGGATCTTTCCTGTCAAAGTATGATGGGAGTCAGGACCCGCAGGTGCACATAGACGAGTTCGACATGCAGATGTGTGTCCGGGGGATTGACGAGCCAATAATTTCCCGGATATTCGTTACTACCTTGACCGAGGCAGCCCAGACATGGTTTCACTCGTTACCACCTCGGTCCATTCGCAATTTTGAAGACTTCGGCCAGAGATTCTTGCTCAATTTTGCAACGAGCAAGAAACAGCCCAAGTCCGAGTTCGTTCTGGGCAAAATCCGCCAGCATCCAGGGGAGACATTGTAGAGCTATTTGGACCGATTCAAGGAGGCCACCCTGCAGGTGCAGGGCCTAGAAGAAAAGGTGCATGTCCATTTGCTATCGGTCGGACTCAATAGATCGTCTCGCTGGCAAAATCTATCTATAAGGACCCAGTTAAAACTTTGCTGGAGTTCAGGGTCTGATCAAAAACATACCTGGAGTTAGAACAGATGGAGATTGCTAACACTGCTCCCAAGAAAAAGGGTTCACCACCGAGACATCGCCTACACATGGGGAATATGCCCCCCAACAGGAACCCGGAGATCGGCCACAGGCCGGGACGATATGAGACCAAGTATGACAAGTATACTCCTCTGAACACTTCCCGAGCGCAAGTATGGAGGGAAGTGGCATTAACCGAGATGAAAAAAGTAGATCAACCTCGGCCCGTGTTTAAGAAGACCGGCCTTGACCATTCTCGCTTTTGCGAATTTCACAATGGTCCAGGGCACACTACCGACCAATGCTGAGACTTAAGGGATGCTATAGAAAAATTCATCCGGGAAGGAAAGTTGAGACGATACGTGATCAAAACTCAGGGACAGCAGGGGAAGTGCAAGGGCAATCCCAATGATGACCAGAAAGGCCGAGATGAGAAGAGGAAGAAGACGAAGGACAAGGAGTTTCCAGAGCCAGAGTTCGAGTGCAATGTCATTACTGGTGCTATGGGAGGAGGAGGTGACACGGCCAATCAACGCCGCAAATACCTCAGGGAAGTTCTGACAGTTAGGGAACAACCCAGGTTCAAAACCACCAGTGAAAAGGCTGAGCCGCCCTTGCTATATTTCACCAAAGCAGATTTGGCCGATGTGATACCTGGACATGAGGACGGCTTGGTCATAACCGGGACTATAGCCAATTGCCGAGTTAAAAAGATATTCGTTGATAATGACAGTTGTGCCGACATTATATCCTGGGCGGCATTCAAAAAGATGAACCTGGATAAAGAAGACCTGAAGCCATGTCAAACAGTACTGTCAGGTTTCAATGGCGAGAATATTTCACTCAGAGGCTCCATTAAGTTGCGACTTACGTTGGGAACAAAAGAGGGTTTCCGATCGGAAAGAGTCAAGTTCGTGGTCGGGGAGTTTCCTTCCCCATACAATGTGATTCTCGAAAGGCCCACACTTCATAAGTGGGATATTTTGATGTCCACCAAGCACCAGAAGATGAAGCTTATAGCAAGTAATGGCAAAGTAATCACTATTTGCGGAGATCAAAGAGAGTCCCGCCAGTGTTATTTCAATGCTGTAAATGAACGTGGCTCTGGCCCTTCATCAGTTCCGAGTTGCCAGGAAGGTCGAGAGGAGTCCAAGAGATCGGACAGAAAGCAAGTGAAGCCCATCAACCTGGTGGAACTTGATGTACGAGAGAAGGAGGAGGAATGGAGACCCGAGACAGCAGACGAGCTCATGGACATTCAGATCGGCCCAGACGCTGCCCAAGTCACCATGATTGGGATGATAGCCGACCCGGTTGCACGGGCCGAGTTGATAAAATGTCTCGGAGATAACCGAGATGTATTTGCCTGGAAAGCTTCAGAAATCCCTGGGATAAATCCAGCATTCTGTTGCCATAAATTGTCCATGTACCCCGGCGCAAAACCGGTGGCTCAGAAGAAAAGAAATCCCGGCCCTGATCGGAAGCAAGCATTGGAGAAACACATCTGGGAACTATTGGATGCTGGATTTATTCAAGAAGTCCAATACACTACATGGCTGTCTAATGTGGTGATGGTTAAAAAATCCAGTGGCAAGTGGCGAGTGTGTGTTGATTATACTGACGTCAATAAAGTTTGTCCCAAAGACTCTTATCCAATGCCGAGCATAGACCAGCTGGTGGACAACTCTTCCAGGTTCAAGTTATTGTCTTTCATGGATGCATACTCTGGGTACAATCAAATCCCAATGTATCCAGGAGATCGGGAGAAGATGGCCTTCAGAGGAGGGGATGCTAATTATTGTTATAAGGTGATGCCTTTTGGCTTGAAGAATGCCGGAGCCACTTATCAGCGCATGATGAACAAAGTTTTTGCCCAGCAGATCGGCCTAAATATAGAGGTGTATATTGATGACATGATTGTTAAGACCGATTCAGCAGAGGATCATATCCGAGATCTGCAGGAGACTTTTAACAAGTTGAGAGAAAACAATATCCGGTTGAACCCGCTCAAATGTGCTTTTGGGGTAACGGCGGGGAAATTCCTGGGCTTTATGTTGACCCATAGAGGAATTGAAGTTAACCCGGACAAGTGTGCAGCAATCCTGAACATGAAGTTCCCAACAACTAAGAAGGAAGTCCAGCAGCTGACTGGCAGGCTAGCGGCATTGACAAGATTCCTTCCCAAATTAGTAGAAAAAGCCCTTCCCTTTTTCCGGTTGCTAAATAAGGAAGCCCGAGTTGGATGGAGCCCAGAATGTGAGGCCGCCTTTCAGGAAATCAAGAAGTGTCTTTCCTCACCGCCGGTGTTGTCTAAACCGGAACCTGGTGAGACACTTATTTTGTACTTGTTTGTGGGCGAGGAGGTGGTGAGTGCCGTGTTGGTTAGGGAGACCGGCAAGATTCAGCTACCTGTGTATTTCATAAGCCGAGCATTAAAGTGCTCGGAGTTGAGGTATCATAAGTTTGAGAAGGTGGCTTTTGCACTCTTAATGGCAGCCAAGAGATTGCGTCCATATTTTCAGGGCCATACTATCATAGTACGAACTAACCAACCTATTCGGCAGGTTCTTCACAAACCTGACTTGGCTGGAAGAATGATGAATTGGGCGATACAGTTGTCCGAGTTTGATTTGAAATATGAAGCCCGACATGCTATCAAGTCCCAGGCTTTGGCCGACTTCTTGGTTGAGCTCACCCCTTCAACCTCGACCAATGAAGAAGTCTGGACTCTCTTCGTGGACGGATCATCTAATACAAAGGGAAGTGGAGCAGGAATTATAGTAGAGAGCCCACAGGGAATATCAGTTGAACAATCTCTGCGGCTCAATTTTCCAACGTCGAATAATCAGGCCGAGTATGAGGCCTTGATAGCCGGACTGGCCTCGGCCAGAGAGCAAGGAGCTCAGAAGGTGAGAGTTTTCACAGATTCCCAGCTTGTTGCGACCCAGATGGAAGGTAGATACCAGGCCAAAGGTCCTTTGTTGATCAAATACTTGGCCAGGGTCAAGGAGATCATTGCCGAGTTTGATGAAGTCATCATCTCCCATATTCCCCAAGAAGAAAACATAAGGGTCGATATTTTGTCAAAGCTAGCAAGTACCAAGGGCGTGGGCAACCATAGAACGGTCGTCCAGCAGGAGCTGGCTTATCCCACTTGTGTCATGTTGATTTCGACTGGGACCGACTGGAGGCAACCCATAATCAGATATCTAGAGCAGGGGATAATCCCAGACGATGAGGCTGAGGCCAAGAAGCTGATCCGAGATGCTGTTTTATATACCACTCTAGAAGGTGAGCTGTACCGCAAAGGACCACACTCCCCCATGTTGCTTTGTGTTGGTCTAGACCAGGCAGATTATATATTGGCCGAGATCCATGAGGGCATCAACGGCCAACATATGGGGGCGAAGGCATTGACAGTAAAGGCTATCCGGGCCGGTTACTTTTGGCCGACTATCAAAGCAGACGTCCAGGATCATGTGAAGAAATGCGAGAGTTGCCAGAAACACGCCAAGATAATATGGTCTCCCCCGTCCGAGTTGACAATTATCATCTCTCCCTGGCCTTTTTACAAATGGGGGATGGACCTGTTGGGACCTTTCAAAGCTGCCGAGGGTCAGCTGAAATGGCTCATTGTAGCTGTTGATTATTTCACTAAATGGATAGAAGCAGAGCCGTTAGCCACCATTACCTCAGCCCGACTCCAGAAATTTTTTGAGAGGAACATCATCTCCAGATTCGGGATCCTAGCTGAAATCGTCACAGATAACGGGACTCAGTTCACCGATAAGAAGTTCAGAGAAATGATGGCTAGCTTCCATGTCAAGCACCATTTCGCTTCCGTGGAGCATCCACAATCTAACGGCCAGGCTGAGGTTGCCAATAAAGTTATCTTGGAGGGACTCAGAAAAAGAATGCATGATGCCGGAGGCAGCTGGGTGGAACAGTTGTACTATGTTTTATGGGCACATAGGACCACTGTTCAAACATCTACTTAGGAAACCCCATTCAGAATGACTTATTTGTGCGAGGCAATGATTCCGATTGAGATCGGACAGCCCTCCTGGAGGAGAATAATGATGCTCAAAGGAGGAGAGTAAGTTAACAATGAGGCCTTGATCATCGAGCTGGAGTTGATAGATGAAACCCGAGCTCAAGCACATATTCGAGATGTGGCCGCAAAGCAGTTGGTAGCCAGAAGATTCAGCAGGAAGATCAGACCGAGATCCTTCGAAAAAGGTGATTTGGTCTTAAGGAGAGCAGACATCGGCAATAAGAATGCTCAGGACGGAAAGCTGGCGGCTAACTGGGAAGGGCCATACTGAGTTGCTCAGAATCTCGGCCAGGGGGCATACATGTTAGAAACATTGGATAAGAAGGCAATCAAGCGTACATGGAATGCCGACAAGCTGAAGACATATTATAGTTGATTATGTTTTTATGTGTTTTCCGTTAATTGAGAAAAGTGGCGGCCAACGGCTTAGACACCCCCACTTCATGTAATCTCTTTCATCGGAATCATAGAAACGAATAAAGTTGATATTTATGAATAAAAATGTGATAACCCTAAGTTATTTTCGGTTGGCGCCAGGACCTCTGGAAGGGGTGTGGCGCTGGTAGCGCCAGGTCTGGCGCTGATGGCGCCAGGACCTCTGGAACTTGACGCCTGGAGCATGGAACTGGCGCGAGGGGCGCCATATGTTTTCCAGCCCACGCGGATGGCGCCATAGTGGCGCGGATGGCGCGGCAAGTGGCCTGGAAAACCAGATTTCACTGGAAATCCACGCGACCAGCGCCAAGTGTGGCGCTGATAGCGCCATAGGTCAGGGAAGCATGGCGCGGGTGGCGCCAGTCTGGCGCGGGTGGCGCCAGTCTGGCGCGGTTAGCGCCAGGGATTCTGGAGGTTCACGCTAGGAGCGTGGGAGTGGCGCTGGTGGCGCCACCTAAACCGCCCTACTGGCGCGGTCAGCGCGGGAGCGGCGCGATCAGCGCCAGAACTCGGGCAGGCGTTTTATAAGAGGGCAGTCGCGTTTTGGAGAAGAAGAATTTCTTCTTCTTCCTTCCTTCAGCCCCAGCCTCCATTGTTGATGATTCCAAGCTTCCTAGGACCTT